>OY754335.1:16942158-17542158 GCA_963573305.1 Pyrrhosoma nymphula
AATTAATTTTTGTGTATTAAACTAGGTGAAAATTTTATTCGAGTGCTTTCGGGTATTCAATATTTTTGGTATTACCGCCCTCTGCGAAAACACATAAATGCTTCGGCTGTCCTACTCGTGAGCATGCAACATATAGTTGACCGTGTGAAAAGCATGGATTTTCCAGATTTAATCCACATACTTGAAGCGATTGATCTTGTGCCTTGTTTATTGTCATTGAAAATGCAAGGCGAACGTGGAACTGTAGTCGTTTGAAATCAAATGGAATGTCGGTGGGAACGATGGGAATACGTGGAATAAGCACATCTTCTCCTTTTGACTTGCCATTCAGAATTATCGCTTCGATGACGTTTAGCAGCAGTTGTTTGACAGTGAGTCTGGTTCCAATGCACAATCGTAGTGCATAAATATTACGCAAAAATTATTGGTGCACCGAGTTTGAGTGATAATTTGTGCGGTGGTAGACCAGAATGATCCAACGAATTTAAAATCTCAATTGGATAATTAAAAATCTCGTCCGCATTCATGACGCTGTCAATCAATTTGTAGGTTATATACTTTCCCGAAACTTTTTCGTGGATGGCGTAGTTGGTTGCATTGACGTCGGTGTTTTTTGCTGCCAAAATAGCACGTTCGCAAAGCCATTGGTGATGTTTGTAATTGGTACCAATTTGTGAAAAAACGTTCTGAATTAATTGTTCTATAGATGGAATAAGGTCACATAAGGTCAATGGAATGGAAATATATTTTGTGTCGGAATCAACTGGTACTTCTCCATTACCAATTTCCAATAGCAGTTTTGAAAATATGGGTGACACTTTGCGCTGCAGATTCACGCGCAGATTGATCGTTAACGTGAGTTTCTGAACGTCTCCAAAGATGCGACGCTTTGAAACAAGCATTCAGTTCATCAGCTGGTGTGGAATTTGGTATTACTTGTCTGTCCCTCTCGTGAGCATGCAACATATAATTGAGCACGTGAAAAGCATGGAATTTTCAGATTTAATCCACATAGTTGAAGCGATTGACCTTGTGCCTTGTTGATGGTCATTCAGAAGGCAAGGCAAACGGGGAACTCGAGTCGTTTGACTAAAACTAACAAATTAGTCACTGAATCTGGCCTTTAATTGCTGCAAGAGTGATTAGCCATTCATTCTTACAGCAATGAAATCGCTATTAAATGGATATTGACGCCTGATTGCTAAGGATATTTCTATTGTTGAAAAGGAAGAAAAATTATTGAATTTCGAGATAATAACGCAATACTTGGACAAAAACGAAGCGTATAAAAAATCGAATGAAAGAATTAAATATTGCATTCTTTTATGCGTTCTATGATAACAAATTTCTATCCAATATCTTGTGTGAAAGTAATTTAAAAAAGGGTTTAAAGAAAAACCTACAAGCCGCTCCTTACCAAATGTATGAGAAAATTAATTTTCTTCATAAATTTTATTTTCGTTAATTTTTCCGATGTTTTGATAGTTATTCTGCTATTCGGGGCGGAGACAAATCCAACAAATCAAAGATCATAAAAATCGGTCCAGCCGTTCTTGAGTTGTAAATTGCGTTACTAACCCGACTTTGTTTATATATAGACATTATAGAGGTAGGTATAAACTAAAATTAAAAAAATTAAAATTTTAATATGATTTCTAAACTAGGTAAATTTATATTCATATCTTAATTTTCATGGTAGATATGACAACCTTACATGAAGCCTTATGTCAGCGGCTCTCTGCCATGCATGGAACAAATATTTATTTACCAAAAAATACACTCAATTTCGTCAACTTAAGCTTACGAACTTATTTTTACAGGTATCAAAAACAATAAAAAACCACTGAAACCCGAATGGAGGCATTTGTGAACTGAATGTAGTAAACAATCAAGCGGCAACAAAGATGTCAAGTGGAAATTATCTCCATTATTCATTGTGAATCACAGGCACTGAGATTCATTTTTATTGAAACTCTAATTTTTATTGAAACTCATGAAATTAAGCTTCTAAAAAAAATAATTCCAAAAATATTTACAATCAATTGCATTAGGAGCGTTACGTAGAACCTCCAGCGATTGTAAGCGAAATACTATTGAAATTAGTATTTTGATCCAGAATTCCTATCTTTTACTCCCATAAGAAAAGCATTGGATGTGGTGCAGAATTTTTTTGCCTTTTTTAAATTAGGTACTTGTAATAAAGGAACTGGTTGAAACTACTATTATTCATTCATTCATCACAGTAATCTACCGGTTAGGTGTAGGTTGTGATGAAAGTCAGAGAATATCCAACAAACTCTTATACGTGCCATGCCCTTTCTACCTCCAGTATTTCTTTCTTCATCTCAGCATAAGTCCTACCTTTCTTCATCCCGTCCATGAAACCGATTCTCTTCCTTCCCCTTCCCCGCTTACCCAACATCCTTCCCTCTTTCACGGCCTTCAGCAAACCATCGTCCCTCATTACCCCTTCCAGCCACCTTCCCTGTCTTCCCCTCATCTCATCTATAAGTTTCCTCTCCTCGCCCACCATGTCAAGCACTTCCTCATTTGTCTTCCTTTCCGTCCAACGCACCTTCTCCATCCTCCTCCACACCCACATCTCAAAAGCCTTCAGCCTATTTTCGTCTTCCTATCTTAAGGTCCACGTTTCTGCCCCATACAACGCCACACTCCATATCAAGCTCTTCACTAGCCTCTTTTTTACATCCTTACTTAAAGTCCCCGTCATCAGCTCCCTTCTATTATTGAACGCTTCCTTCGCTAGCGCTATTCTCCTCCTAATGTCTTTGCTACAATGTCCTCTTTCTTCTAGCGTACTACCCAAGTAATTAAATTGTTCTACTTGCTCCAGTTTGTGGCTTCCTACTCATATCACCAGCTTCGCTTTCTTTGTCCTACAGAATCTCATTACTTTTGTTTTCCTATTATTTATCTTCATTCCGTATTTCTCACACTGCTTTTCCAGTGCTACTACTAAAGTTTGCAGTCCTTTCGATGACCGACTGACAAACGCCTGGTCGTCTGCGAAGCTAACCGACTTTATCCACTGGCCTCCTACTTTCATTCCCACATCTAGCTCTTCCCATGCCTCTTTTACCATTTCCTCAGCATAGATGTAAAAAAGTATAGGCGACAACGGGCACCCTTGCCGTACCCCGCGACCTATAACTGCCCACCCTGATTCACCGTCAGCTACCCTTACCTGAGCCCTCTGCCCCATATATAAGTTTCGGATGAGTCTCCTATCACGCCAATAAATTCCTATTTTCCCCAGTGTCTGCATTAGTTTCTCCCAGTTTACTCTGTCAAACGCCTTTTCGAAATCTACAAAACAAGCGAAAACATCCTGATTATGCTCTATGTTTCTATCTATAAGTGTCCTCATTACCGCAATCGCATCTCTGGTTCCCCTCCCCTTCCTAAACCCAAATTGGTCATCGCCTAAATAGCACTTTGCTCTGCTCTCCAACCTTCTATTTAGTATTCTAAGCAACACTTTTGCTGCGTGCGAAATTAAACTGATTGTTCTATACTCCTCGCATTCCGACGCTTTCTTCTTCTTCGGGATAGGTATTAATACTGTTTTCACGAAATCCTCTGGCCATACTCCTTCCTCGTAGATCCTGCGGATAAGTTCGAAAAACGATTTCCTCCCCCTACTACCTAGATTCTTCAGTAGCTCCGAAGGTAGGTTATCGGTTCCCACGGCTTTTCTACCCTTCATCTCTCTAAGTGCCCTCTCTATTTCACTCTCAAGTAACTCTGGTCCGAGGCTATCCTTATCTATTGTTCCTTCATCCTCTAGATCTAGGCTGAGGGGTCTATTCTCGCTGTCATATAGCTCCTCTACGTATTCGCTCCATCTTTCTTGGATGTCTTCCTGTTCGATTAATATCTTCCCTGTTTTGTCCTAAACCTTTGGTATTGTTTGACCTCTCTTACCACCCGATAACATTTCACCTTGGCGTACAAAGCGCCCACTTCCCCCTCCTCCTGCATATTTTCCATTTCTTCACATTGTCCCTTCCACCAGCTTTCTTTTGCCCGCTGGTCACTCGCCTTAGTTTATTATTCAATTCCTTGTACTTCCTCTTCCCTACGTCGGTGTTGACGTTTTTAGATATCCCTCTCTCCTCCATTTTCTTTACCATTGCTTCTTAACCCTCTTCTTTTCCACCGTTCCTATTGTTTTCTCTGCCGCTCCTGCAATGCCTGTTTTTATAACCTCCCATCTCTTCTCTATGGTTCCCATCCGCTTTTCTTCACCCATGTTCTTTTCTACTAGCTCTTGGTATTCCCTCCTTTTCAATCCTTTCAATGCTTCAAGGTTCCACCTCTTTATCTTCCTACCTTTACAAAGCCTTTTAAATCTAACTTCACACTTCATCATCACCAAGTTATGATCCGAGTCCGGATCCACCCCTGGATAGCTACGAGAGTTTTTTACACTGTTCCTAAATCTCTGCCTCACCATTATATAATCAATTTGGTATCTCTCAGTATCACCCGGCATTTTCCATGTGCACGCCTGGGATGATGTTTAAACCATGTGTTTGTCACTACTAATTTATTTCTTCTACAAAATTCAACTGCCTTTTCACCGCGATCATTTCTTCTTCCTAGCCCAAACCCTCCTACTTCTAATCCGTCCCTCCCTTTTCCCAGCAGTGCATTCCAGTCACCCATCACTATCAGGTTTTTCTTCCCCGGCACTTTTCTAATTTTTTCTTCTACTTGCTCGTACACCTCTTCCACCTCTTCCTCCCTATGGTTGCTCGGTTGCTCCCTATACCTGGACCAGTACGAAATTCGTCGGGCGTGCTTTTATTTCTACCACTAGTATCCTGTCGCTCACCTGTTCAATGTTTACCACCCTCAGTCCCAACTTTGTGTTCAGTACCATGCCTACTTTGACTTGACTCAGTTGACTTTCATCTCCCCCACTATAGATCACCCTGTAGTTATCACTCCAATAGTCCCCGCTATCCTTCCATCTCACCTTGCACAAACCCAAAGCATCTATGTTTCCTTTTTCCATTTCCTGCTTAATATTTTCAAGCTTCCCAGCCCTCATCATGGTCCTTACGTTCCAAGTTCCTATTTTTACCACTGCTTTCCTCCTCCTCTTCCTCTTTTTCTTCTATGGCTAAAAAATGAAAGTGTTTAATTCTTGCAATTGATGTTGTTCTAAGCTTCGTTTTTGACAAAAAATTACGTTTCCCATTCAAAAATTGCCAAAATTTCTCCGATTTCAACAATAGCATATTCTGTTAGCAGTCTATTATCAGTATAAGTGAATTTCAGTGAGATTCAGGTACTTTTCACACCAACCTGGCTCCTGGCTGCCAGTTTTTGCATTTAATGCGACACATTGACTCTAATAAGCATATGCAACAATTTTCAGGTTTTCTTTCTCCGCTTAAGTTCATAGGGCACCCTCATCTTTCCCCTATTTGCAATTTATGGACGCAGTATGTAATCACCGTTTCGGTATTTATCTGATTCTAGGATGTTCTTGGAATATGCCATTTAAAATATACTTGTTATAATACCTCGAATTTAATTTCATGCAGAAACCTATTTAGCCGAGAAAATGTAAAATACTCCACTTTAGCCTGTAGCCTTTATGAATAGGTGAAAATATTTTGCAGCTTCCTGTGCAGAGCCGGGTGTTTTGGATAGTTGATTATATATGATTATGTATATGATGATACTGAAATGAAGTTGGATACACCTTTCTAATGTTGTTTTCAGAAAAAAGGAACAAATATTCTTAATTTTGGAATCGCTAAGGCGGTAGGATTTATGTGAAGGTTGGAGACTCCAGGTTTAAGAATTTTATCTCCCTTTTTAAGAGAGCCAAAACAAATTGCAGCCAGATTTCATCGAATCCAGAGATTTTCTCCTCACAATCACATTGAATATGACCTAAGTAAAATAATATATCTAAACGGTTACCAACCTTTTTGCCGTAAAATTTATTTAAAAGTATTTTTAACTGACAATTAATAAAAATTTACTCTTATCATAGGTAACTATCGTAGTAAATGTGTAATCGAAAAAAATTGAGCTATCATATTGGTTATGCCAAATTTCAATTTTAGAATCCAACCAATGTCTTCACTAGTTATATTTTTTCAGGGGTACCGTTATCATATATTATTATCATTAACTAATATTATATGAATAGTTTGTTTGCGGTAGCTGATATACGAAATATAAATTTTTGTGGCGCGAACAATTGCGTTGAATGAGCTGCAGTCCGTCAATGTGATGAGGATAAGTAGATCAAACAAAAAGCGTATTTCAGATCCAGTTCAGTATTATCATAAGATTAACTGCCTGAATAGTTCCCATTGGTAGATCGTAGTATTGTGATCATTTCTCCATGCTATTTTATTCATCTCCATGTTATCTCCATGCTATCGCCATGCTACATGCAGGTATGCTATTTTATTCACCACTTTAATACACATTTGGCATGGCTCACTAATTTATTAGTTAATCTGCTTGTTTTGTTACGGGATTTGTAGATGCATTAAGATCTTAATTATTTCTCCTGAAATCTACGATTCCATCGTCAAAGTAACTGAAACATACTTGATGTATTTTCGCTGAAGCATTGTGGGAATATATTTCTTGAGGTGCAGGAAAAAATCCAGAACATAACTAATAAAAATTCAAATTTTTCTTGAGTGAGCCGTCATCGCGAATGCAGCTGTGTTATTTGAAATTCAAAAAATTAACTTAGACAGTACAACAAAATGTATAGTTAAATTAATACGAGCAAACATATGCAAGCATACCAATCACGCCGTTCTCTTTCGGAGTACGCATAGCAAAAGAGCTTATTTGTTAGCGTTAGAACTGGTTTTGAATTTATTAACTTCTTCCCAACTGCTATATTCTTGTAAACATCCTTTACTTCTGCCACATTCATTCATTGCTTCATTCACGCTCATTCATGCCACCCTCTTTTATCCTCATTTTAGAATCTTTCCTCTGATATTCGCTGCTTCTAATTCAGGCGCAGAAACTTTTCCGGAATTATTTTAATTAGTACTTCAATGAAACCTTTCAGTTTTTTCACGAAAGAATATTCATTCCCATTTTTCCTTTTAAATTGTATCCTAATTCCATACGCCTAAAGATCGAAGTCAATATCCCCTACTTACCACGATGCTCTCATGTGTCTGAACTCGATGAAATCCAGGTGTTACCTTATAACGCCCGGGATTTCCATGTCCACCGGTACCTTTGGACTTGTTTGCGCTATTATGCCCTAGATAGTTCAAAACCCTCTCTTATGAAACACTCTGTTCCACTTCAGTTGAGGTCATTTAGACGTAGTTCACGAGTGGGCTCAATTTACAATGAGGAAATTCATTCGCACCCTTGCTTCACTCATCGTCCCATCGTGGTCCATTCCAACTCTCTGCCGGCTACTCTGAACTGTGCCGTCCGTTTCACGTAGAGAATACTAATCAGATGGCTGACTATTTACCCATAATTTCTACAATACTTACATAAATTTTGTCTAATTGCCATAAAACGCCTTCTTAACGTCAATGAAGAAAGCAATACCAACTCGGCATTTTTGTAGGTATCTGCCTATTACCGTCCAGATCACAATTATAGCGAATGCATTCCAGTCCTCCTTAACTCCATGGCATGAAGAAGAAGAATATTATTTGTTTGTGTATACTACATGGGAATTCTCAGTCCAAACATCTTTCACGATGATGTAGCTTTAACCACACTAAGAAAGGAAGGGCCTTCTTGGCGCTATCTCCGCATCAAGAAAAGAAGGGAAAAAAAGACGCCAAGCAAACCTGTCCCTTAATTTTGGTTCACAGCTTCAGATATTGCTCTCTTTTCGTGTTATTTTTTCTCGGAGATTCTCCCCGTCTTCAACCACATGGCTTTCCTCCTCCCACTATCTCCTTCTCGGCACAACAGCTCGGCATTACGGACCACTCCGCTTACATTGTTTCACGGGCGATTTACCGTAATAGCTGGGGGGAGGGTTCTTTTCAACGAGGGAAGGCCGGATGATAGTGAGTGGGCATTCAGAGATTATGAGGAAAGCAAGTTGGACTCGGGAAGTGGAAAACGGAATGTTAAGAGCGTTGCCGGAGAGAAGGGAAGAGATCGCCGCAGATGTAATAATCACTGCCGCTTTTCTTTCAATAACATTTTTGCGTGCTCTTATATCTCCGACAATGCTCACGCACCGTATAACCGGGTCCGTTGATGGTCCGTAATATGAGCGCGTAGCATAAAAATCCTTAACGGCGCACTTCCTGGATAAATACGAGCTACACGCTTGCTCCCTATGGGTTTAGGACCTGATGGAGTATCTTCAATGAAAGCTTTAAAAGTGATAACATGACTCCTAGACTCTCACCTACAGTACCACCTAATTAATAATTTAGTGAAAAATGAATGAATTACATATACGACAAACAAAATAAGAAAATGATGCAAATAAATCGACAGCAATCCATTTTAGAGAAATGTCTCCTAGTACTTAGGATTGAAACATAAAAGAAGAAAAATCATTAAAAAATAAAATGCTATAATTTCTTAACATTTTAAAATTTTTTATGAAAGAGTTTTTTTAATAACTTCAGGTTATTCATTCAATTTGTTAATTCCACAATTTGAGAAGAGTTTTAAATTGTTGATCGTTTTAGTTATCTACATTTAATTTTATAGCTTTGGCCTTTCCTTCCCAAGAAGCAGGGTGTAATCAAACTTAGTGTAATTTCCTCCAGAACCTCTTCCCATTGCCTCAAAACGTGACCTGTTAGTCGGTTCCATCTATCCCATAGGTTTTTATCTCCGGTAAAGTTACTTCAAATTTACCCAGTTAGTTTTCCTAATCTTTAAAAATGGTTTATATGAATCAACATAAATCCACAGTTTTCAGCCACATCAAGGCCTTTTTAATACGAAACCCGATGAAATAAGGTAAATTTAGTCTTCAAAGTGAAGAAATAAATGTTATCTTAAGTTAGTACTGTGGTGAAGTTAATTTTTTTTTATTTCAACGGCTGTATTCATGAGGGTTCACTAAATAATAGTATTAATTGCTTTTCGTTCTGTTCTGGATTTTTCCTACTCATTAATAAAATCCTATTCTTTAATGCAGTACCATCCATTTTTCACAAATATAGCGTATATAAGGGAAAGACACACACAGCGAAATTTTCGGTTTTTGCAACGATATAAGTCCTACGGTAGGAGTTTCCTAACGTAGTCACCGCCGTAGAAACCTTAATAAAAGAAATTAATGTGTGATTCTGGCTATGATCGATGATACTCGTCTCTATCTATGAATTTTGTGTATCTCCAAATAGCTGCCTCCGACCTCTGAACTATAAAAATAAAGATAATGTTCTCACTTTGATAAATAAGCGCCAAATGACTGTGACTACTCTGTTCTTATTTGCAGATATATCTTCATTATTGGTAGTAACGCGACCAAATTTAAAAATAGAAAAATGCGATGCTCCGTCAGAATGAAATCTTTTTGAACGTACATTAGAAACCTACAAATTAGTGCGCGCATTTTCCGAGTACTTTCTTGTACCGGAAAAAAAATTGTCGAGAGAAAAATGTTTTCCTTGAATAGTAGCGATAGTTAGGGTTTAAACTCCCATTAATTATCGCGGTGACTACTTAGTAAGTATAAATTGATAAAATAAATGTAGAATTCGCAAACACAAAAAAAACTTATTTTAAAAATAACTAACGGCAATGTTGATATTGTAAAATCTAAACAAACTTAAAATAGCGCGTAAAACTATCGGCAAGGAAAATCGAAAAATATGAAAAGGTGGTGAAATTCAGGTGGAGAAAATTGGCTCCGGCGGGGATCGAACCCCGGCCGTCTGGTTAGCAGTGGGGAAGAAACCCCCGCTGCCACCGACGTCCGCAATTATAGGCGGTGAAAAAAGTGGTCCGCTTCATATTTTGTCCCGAGAGCTGCGAGCTTATTTCTCGTGTGTGCAATTGGACTTCGTAGTCACGGCTCGCGGGCGGAGCAAAAGGGCGGCAAGGGGGAGGGTTGGCAAGGGAGGCAAGGCAAAAGGCAAGGGGGAGGGTTGGCTTGAGTCATATCACACGATGCATACTCCTGCACAAATTCAAGGATTCTCGCTAGCCAAACAGCTGTCCTATTGTGTTTGATACAGAACCAGCATGTTTGCTAATAACAATAATCGCTATCATACTCGCTGAGCTACTTCATAAATGATGCGGCACTAGTTTGCTACTCACTGCCAATGGAACCTCATAGCTGTCAACACCACGTTAGTCTTTTCTGCCGCTGAGCGATATCCACTTTCTGGCATCAGCGCCTACTAGAACTCCTTGCGTATATCAGTTATATTCTGGCCATGAAATCAACAATGGATGATAATGTCCTAATAGTTGTTTTGATCGTCAGCTACTTTATAATGGTTAGTTGAAAATTATATTACACTAGCGGAAGGTGCCCGTTGAAATTAAACGGGTGTGAAAAACATTGAAACTATTTTTTAAGAAAATCACAAAGCTTGGAGAATGCCGTTGGCGTGGTCATCTGAGGAGTTAGTATCCTATCTTGTTCGTTGTGTGCGATGAAGTAGACATGCTGACCGTTTTCCAGGTGCACGGAGAGCTCTTTCATGCACGGGAAACCCAAAAATTAGTGAATGTAAGTTCACTGCACTTTTACACCTTTAAACATATATAAATAACTCGAAAACGTTTATGATGTGGAAATTGGTCTAATAAACAATTCGCAATCGTAATGAGCGGCAGACGGTTCCACTTCGTGTTATACATCTGAGTATTGAACGATAATAAACTACGATGTGTTTGTTGTAGCAACATAGGCATCATTACCATTAATATTCGCTGCTTCTAAGTATTTTTGCACATTTACTTAAGTGTGTAGTATATTTAATTCCTTTATGAGTATCGTTTACTACGTAAGTGTTCTCTCATATACATGCACTGCCTCTTTGAGAGCTACTTCGAGAATATACATCGAAGACGATACTTGTTGTAAATATGCATAGAATTTATCGATTACCCCACGAAGCAATCCATCATGGGGCTTTTGGGACTATGAGCCCTTCTCATACAGTATTTCTCTCTACGTACTGTCATGGGCCTGCAGGAGAACGTGATATTTAAATGTTAGAGGCGTGAATATTCTTTGAAAATCAAATCTTTGGTGGTCAAGAAAATATGCTATTGTGTATTTCAGAGACAAATGTGAGATTTTTCAGCTAAAAACATAAAATTCAGACTAATATGAAGTGCAAAAGAAAATCAAATGAAAGAATAAGAAACATCATTTATTTAGCCATCCGATTTTTAAAAATTCATCCCTCTATCTTAAGCGGAAGTAATTTTAAAAAGCAAAATATTTCATAAGTTATCACTTCAAAAACACATAAATAGGTGATGACAATACACAAACGCAGGTTTCAAACCTGTGATTCATGAGGGGAATAACTCGCCAACAACAATTGCTCGCAATGTCTGTCATGGCTTGTTTGAATGTTTTCGAATATCGCCAAGATGCACCAAAGAGCGAGGGACTCGTATGTGCTCGCTGAGATTTAAGTTCGGGAATCAGATTTTTTAAACTTAGGATAGCGCGCTTTAAGGACTCTATGCCGTGTATCAGTCTTATCATTCATTCTATCAAAATCTCTTTTAATATTGGCTCGCCTATGACAGAATACAGACGATTTGATAGCTCACGCCTGGCCATACTCACTTTCTTCGTCTGAAACGCCACTGACGCGTCTGTGAGGTTATTTTGTAATGCCAAACGTTTATCGAGTCTCTTTGGGTCGGCTTACTAAATGATTGATTAGCGAATCGTTTCAAGACTACAAAATTCGATTGGAGCCTATCGTTTAAGCGTCCAAGATGTGAATAAAAAAGCGAATTACGATTACCGGAAACACTGGCCGCTACTTTTAATGATGGCATCAATATAAGTGTAGTAGCTTAGTGGTGGTTTTTAGGTAAATAAGTCCTCATTATAACGTGCTAATATACCGGTTCTCTGTTAAAATATTGGTATTTTTTAATGGATAACGCAAAGATTAGGTAGTATGCTTCAGCATTCCTTTGGTGAGTCAATTTCGCGCGTTTGTATTTTAGCATGAGGTTTGTTTTACACTCACCAATCTAATCACGCAGATATTGATTACTCAGTAGTTTTTGTTTTGTACCAATTGTGGTGTTATATAAGGTATATCAGTTCATTTCATATGTCATGTTAAAAGTTCATGTTCCTTCATATATGATGCCAGCATGCGATTTTTGTGAAAGAGATTTTTAACTTTGCCTTGGCGCGCATTTTCGATATATTCAACTATCGATTCGAGGCCTCAATACAGGGCCAGTGCCATACAGAATTACTTTCATTTTTTTACCTCTGACAAGCCCGTTTCCTTAAACCCTTCCACTCACTGTGCCTTCGTGGACCTTTTCTTACTTTTGGAAATCGACAGTGGAACATTTTGTTTAACATTTTACTTTGGGGTCAATTTTTTTTTCCGAACAGTGTCCCTTAGAAAAAATATTCTAAACAAAGGAATAGAGAGAATTTAAATGGAAAAGAAATCATGGTACCACATAAAAACACAAAAGGTAATTCAAGTTGAACTAGAATGCTAATAAGAAATAAACATACATTTGCATGAATTTAATGCTTGCCTAAGTGCTTAATTATCATCAGCTGTTAATGCAAGGATAGGTTTTCCGCCGTCAATCTACAAATTTTCCATTTACTATACCATTCTCCCGGAAAAATTCTGGCCTGACTTATTGATGAATGGTTCTATTAAGACCTGTTTCGGTGATGAAGAGGAATAGTTTATATATATAAATAAAGTTTATCAAGTTTAAAATTTTACTTTATATCTCCGTTACAGTTATTTCGTAGTTAACGCGTTTCTATTTCCTATTCTTTTAGAGTGATATAAATGAATTAACATTAGTCCATTTTAGATAAATGATTCGTAGTTTTGCCACATTAAGGACTGTAGAATAAGAACCCCGATGCAATGAAGTCCATGTAGTCTTAATCAAATATTCATAAAATGTTGCAACGCCATTTTTATTGCTTAGTTTAATGTTTCTTTATCTGCTTAACTATTCTAAAACTTATATTTAATTTTATGAATTACCAATACGAACCATTTTTTCGGTAAAAATAGTTATTTGATACAGGATCAAAAAATTGATTTAAAAACACTTGAGTTATTATTATCGTTTTTAAGTATTAATATTTCGCCAGATTTAAAAATAAGGCCTTAAATGTTAAAGTAGAAAGGCTAAATATTAAGAAACAATTGGATTTATCCCGTTTATTCTTTTTCTTGATGCATTCTGCAAGCGATTAAAATTACATTTTTTCACTATAGCTCTCAAATCTCCGTTTCCACACAGTCTTTACAAATTTTCTTCGTGCATTCCAAGCACACAGGCTTTTTGCATCGGAAACATAAGAAAGAGGTTTTCCGTTTTTTGTATGGCGGGCACAGTCTACATGTTGTGCGCTTCTCGAGCCTTTAAACTTCTTCAGCCTCTTCCAACGGTAGATGGAGAATTTACGCAATACTTAAATCGTACTTGTCTCGGGAGTCTAAGATTTGACATTCTCCTTCTCATATGGGGTCTAACAAGATCTGCCGCTATCGATTTAATGAAATTAAATCGTTTCATATGTTTCTCATCTTTCGCAGACTGCTGAAGCACAAAGGAGTTGACAAAGGAAATATCTAATATTCTGAAAAATACTGCCATTGGCCACCTCCTTGTCCTTCGGCCGGATGTGTAGCTACAGCACATTTTGTCTAAAGTATGTACGCCACCCTTAGTCGCGTTGAAAAATGCAATAACCACTGGTCTCCGTGACTCTATATCGTCACTCACCCTGTAGTGCATTGATGAAACTAAGCAAACAGCCTTATTTCTTTTGGGGACATGGGATACTATAGGCATGTTGGCTGAGAAACCGTAAAGTGAAGAGCCCACTATACGCCTTTTGGATGGCGCAAAATTATTAGGTATTTCCCTTTTATTTTTTCTGATTGTACCAACGTACGTCAAGCCTTTTTTTTATTTTTTCTACCAGTTCAATAGATGTGAACCAATTATCCGCTGTGATATTCCTGTGGGCCCCCATGATTGGCTCAGAGAGACGAAGAACTGTCTGGGTTGGTTTTAATAGCTTTTTGTCTTTCTCTGACAAACCTATCCTATCTGTGTCATTCCCTGCGTACTAATATGCGTTAAACAGATAACTGTTTTCGACGTCAGTCAAACACATCATTTTCAAACCATACTTGGCGGGCTTGCTAGGAATATACATTTTGAAACGGCATCGGCCCCTGAATGCAATTAACATTTCATCAATGTAAGTTACCGTTTCCAATGAATAGCAGCGTTGGGAGTTTTTTACTAGAGAGCAAAATAACTCAGAAATTGGATCTACTGGGTCAGTTTTGTATCGGGTCATTCGATCCGCAGGGTTATCAAAACGTAGACCCGTAAGAAGTAAAGTAAACCACTGTCCTGATATTACTGATCGGAAAATTTCCCTGCCAGTGCCATCTGTGGCAAATATGCTGCAAATTTCTTCATCATTAGATTTGAAAATCGCAGAATAAGCCAAAAGACCAATAAAGGCTTTTAATTCCATCAAATCTACGTTCTGTAGCTGCGGCCTGCTATCCCTTTTATACTTCTCTATTATTGCTTGAAGCTTCGTGTTTGTCCAGTGCAAAATCAATTGCAACATTCACTCATCAAAATTCTGAGACTAATAATCAAGAGACTCGACATCCTTACCTAGTGATGTAATGCAATCCTTTAAACCAGGTTTCTGAGTACCGATGTAACAGAAAAGAAACAATAAAAACAAAAGGGATACTCCATTTGTACTACTGGGTATTAAAGGAAGGGTTGGGGATCGGGAAGCGATGTGCTACCTTGGACACACGGCGATCGGCGGAGGAGAGAAGCAGCGTTGGCCTTCTGATCGTTTTCCGGAGTAGTGGTGACGCCCGAGGCAAAAAAGCCACGGCACGCCTGTGGCAGGCCCTTGTATATCCTTTTGGGGCCCCATTATCTGTCGGGACCCGGTGTTCGATTCATTCGACAGCACTCCGCCGGTGCTCGCCCCCAACAGAGGCCTTGAACTTGGGGCACTCACTCCTCTCAGAGTCGTCTGCTCCCGCGGACGGCTCATCACGGTGTACGAATTTTCCTCTTTGGCTCAATTGATGACCACTTATTGCGATTTCTCCCGTTAAAAATTGTCCTTGCCTGGGGGACGGCGGGAGTTGACAGATTTTCGCACTACTTAAAAAACTACGCACTCAAGGGTTTTTCTGGTTGCTTTTAAAAAAAAAGCCGACAAAAATAGTCAAAAATACGCTTCGGACCTATGTAGACGTAACGGCACTTGCATTTCGACGTCTTACTCTCGGTGTTACCCAGGCCTTTTTTTTCCTCTGGCGGTAAAACTAGATGCTCAGATGTTCTGTCCCCAAATACGTAAAGGGAGACCGACTGCCGAAAGAAAGGAACAAATGAATGTTGCCCTCCAGGCGTGGGCGCGCGAAATTTCGGGGTTCAATGGGCTCCGTCATTTTTACAAAATACATTGCATGCGTACTGCCTGCAAGGGATACGTGAAATTAACCACTGTTTCATTGTAATTATTTATAAAATCTATAAGAAGCTTAACATTTAAAGAACAAAATGCGTGATATTTCCAATAAAAACAGGATTTCATTTGTTTTGCGTTCGCCTTCAGCAACGACTTGAATAGTCATTTATTTTACTTAATGTATTTTAGAAAAATTAAGGTCTTTATTATCCAAGTTGTGTAACTAAAATGCTTCCTAACAAATTATTAATTATTCTTATACTTGAAAAATCACTACGAATTGTTTTTAACAACTTTTTGAATCATGTCCACCAGCATTACGTTTATTGATTTTTCCAATTTAGTGACGTGAGGTGTCTCAGACCGCTAATCGAATTCAGTTGCAAATTTACAGTAATAAATAATATAAACGTTAAATTTTAAGAGTGTTGTATCCTTATTATATAAAAATATGAAGCTAACGAGAATTATAGACATTTTAAAAATATTCATAATTTTAAAAACGCAGCGGTCTCTCAGACCGCACGTCACCGGTTAAGGGTTAAAAGTGAAAAAAATTGTTTTAAGTTAGCACTGAGGCGAAGTAAGTTTTTGTTATTTCAACTCCCACGAATGCATTCATGAGGGTTCTCTAAGAAATGGTAGTAATTGCTTTTCGTTTTGCACTGGATTTTTCCTACACCTTGAAAAAATACTATTCTTTAATGCAGTACGGAAAATGTTTCACCTATATAGATTTAAAATAGAGATAGGCACACACACAGCAAGATTTACGGTTTATGCAACAATTGAAGTCCTTCGGTAGGAGTTTCCTAACGTAGTCCCTGCTGAAGACAGTGGAAAAAATGAAAATTCGCGATGTGTGATTCTTTCATACTCTTCTCAATCTATGAATTTTGTGTATCGCACAATGGCTGCTTCCAACCTCTGACCTGCATATACAAAGAGAATGTTCTCACCTTGTTCTCAAACTTTAATAAATGCCATCCTACTGTAACATTACTCCTCAGTTTTTATTACAGGCATATTTACCTTCATTTTTGGTAGTAACGCTATAAATTTTAATAAAAGAAAAATTATATGCTCCGTTGGAATGAAATCTTTTTGAACGTGCATTTGAAACCTACAAATCAGTGCGCGCATTTTACGTGTACTTTCTTGTGTCGGAAAAAATCATTAACCTAAAACAATTGTCGAGAGAAAAATGTTTTACTTGAACTGTAGCTATATTTAGGTTTTAAATTCTCATTAATTATCACGGTGAGTATTTTGTTGCAAGTAGAAATTGCTCCGTAGGTTAAATAAATGTAGACATAGCAAACAAAAAAAACTAATTTTTAAAATAACTACGGCAATGACGGAATTGTAAAATGAAAAATTGAAAAAACTGAAAATGCGTGTAAAAATGATATCAAGGAAAATTGAAAAATATTAGAAGTTGGTGAAAATTGGCTCCGGCGGGGATCGAACCCCGGCCGTCAGGTTAGCAGCGGGGAAAAAACCCCCGCTGCCACCGACGTCCGCAATTAAAGGCGGTAAAAAACGTGGTTCGCTTCATATTTTGCCCCGAGAGGCGTGAGCTTATTCCACGTGTGTGCAATTGGGCTTCGTAGTCAAGGCCCGCGGGTGGAGACGGGAGAGGGGGGCGGGGGGGGGGGGGGGTAAAGGTGGCAAGGGGGAGAGTTGGCTTGAGCCGTATCACACAATACTTGCTCCTGCACAAATTCAAGGATTCTCGCTAGCATGACAGCTGTCCTATTGTGTGTGATACAGAACCAGCATGTTGGCTAATAACAAAAATTTATATCGTACTCGCTGAGCTACTTCATAATTGGTGTGTTACTAGTTTGCTTTTCACTGCCAATGGAACCTCGTAGCTGTTGACAAATCACGTAAGCCTTTACTGTCTCTGTGCGATATCCACTTTATAAAATCAGCATCTACTAGAATTCTTTGCGTATATTAGTAATTTTCTGGTCGTGAAATCAACAATGGATGAAAATTCCCCGATAGTAGTTTTGGTCGTCTGCTGCCATATTTTGATTAGTTGAAAATTAGAGTACATATGCGAAATTATATGAATGAAGTTACCACTTCTTCGCCGGTGCATGTTATTTCATTCAGAGATACCCTCCAGGTCGGTTTAATTAATACTAAATTCCGTCTACAATATAAAGTACTGGTTAGCATGAAAGGTCTTGTGCTGTATCAAATATCGTGTGAAACGGCTTTCGCGACCTTGCGCCTGCTTCCTCAATTAATTCTTTCCTTGAGCCTTAGTGATTACCTCAGTACCTACCTATGCGCAGTAAGAGTTCCCGCTCTAACTGCGCAAAGATTAATTCTTTCTATCTATTTTTAAAAGTCAATTGAGAAAAAACTTCTTCATTTTAATGTTCAATTGAGGAAAATTACTGCATCTAAGGAAAGATCGTCTTAGATTTTCACACTATTTTCAATGGGTTATAGATGTAGACTGATTTATTTTTAACCACTTTTTATTCTTAGTTCTACATTCATTTTTATCCAAAATATTTCTCTAATACTTGAACTGTTTCCAATTTTCTTCATGGCTCTCTACTCATGTGCCCTCTTTTTCCCCCATTCCAAAAGTGCCCAACGGGCCAAAAGAAGTTCTCACTTCAAAAATGTATTTAAAAGTTGAAAGAGCTATCACAACTGGCTTACAACAGACAGAAAGTAACTATACTTTTCACCGGAAACCCCCAAGTCCCTATAACAAATTGTGATACCGAAGAATTTTCAACAAATTACTGTAAAAGTAATTTTTGAAGTGATAACTACTTTTGGCCCGTTGGGCACTTGTGGCATGGGGGAAAAAGAGCAAACTCGCGTCATGTACCGTACCGCACTTTTAGCTTCGATGACGTAGTTCCAATACCGTCGTCAGACAGTGGCACCGCTGTCCTAACAGTGCGTATAACTTCCACCAGATGGTAGGTCAAGCGGTAACCGGAAAAAAGTGCACCGTTTAAATCGCGTACCATAGTTCCCTGTTCGTATTCTTGACCGAATCTTGAAATTCAAAGGTTATTAGTTACTTAAGTTATCATAATCCAATAGTTTCTTTCGTAGAATTCTGTAGAAATAGTAATGAAAAGAGTCAAATTGTTCATGAGAATAATGAAAATAACATTCGATAAATGATGAAAATGAGGAAATGGTGATTGAAGATGTAACCAATGATGATGAGAATTGTTAATTAGAATAATTAGAATAGAAATGTAATTAACATAAGAGATATAAATGAGTTTTATATTATTCAGACGCATGTACAATGACTATTATTCAGATAAATATCTATTTTGTCAACAAAAAATAACATTTACATAAATGGAATATTCATTTAAAAAAATTATTGTACCTTATTCTCCTTTTAAATTCAGATTAATTTGGGAATATAAATCGGTCAAAGAAGTTTTCACTTCCAGCGTGTGGTCCTAAGCACACCAAATTTTTTTTTCATCTTCTGACTTTACGTCACAGGGTATGCAATAATCATAGTTGCCTTTCCGACCCCCACCACCCGCTACTACAGTGTATCCACCCGCTACACATTCACTACATTGTATCCTTGAGGTTTTCTACCCCCTTCCACCTACCTTCTTCCTCCTCCACCCCAACGCCTACCCTAGATGGTATATAAAGATCATATTTTTTCCTTTACTCTTTGTACCAGAAGATGACACCGCTGCGTCGAAACTAGTAGGTAGTACCTGAAAATAAATTGGTGGAATATAACAAAGTTTTCCTTTTCATTTACGATAAAATGAACTTCCACAAGGTTGAGCCTGAGACGATGGAGATAATCATATTTGCATTGTGTTAATCTAAAAATGCATCCTTATCATGGAATATGCGTATCCTCGTAAGTATATCGAGTGATACGTAATTACATTTTTAAAAGTCTGGCTTCTTCATCTCGGCACCCAGCTATATCATATCAAACGAGGTCTACGGTCTTACAAGGGAGGTAACAGCAGGGAAGAGAGAGGATGCCTTTTAAAATGAAAATGTGAAGCGTAGCTCACTTCTGCTAAGAGCTAATGCTCAGAGAATTTTTCGCCTGCAGAGTCTTATGAGGAAACGCAGAGAATAGTTATCCATTACTACCGTAATTAACTTATTAAACTTATTTGAACTCAAAGGAACTGAAGCAAGTGCAAAGTATGTAAAAATAAAACGGATTAGCGTAGACTGTAAATGCTAATGGAACAATTTCAAATAATTTTCCCCCTTCTTAATAAGCTCTGAAATAGTCCAATCCAGCCGCCGAGAAAAAGAAAACAAATTTGATGGATATGAAAGTTTAACTTGCTATTCGTCGTAATCAGTGTACATTATTACACGTTTTTTATTGCAATTATTCCTGTTAAGTTATAGTGACAAAAATTAGTGAGCAGTTCCAATGGCTGTGGACACACACAACGAACCCAAATCCAATATTATTTACTAGGTCGTTCAACGCATGAAATTAGTTTTATTGCCGTTATTTCAAATAAGTTAAATTTATAAAAAATAATAATGAATTTAACATTTCGATCTAAGCCACTCTTCCAGCAAATTATAGCTCTTCTATGTGAAATTCAACCTATTTAACTCTCGTGTATCCTAACAACATTTACGAAAATCAATGGATGAATTATTGCTTACGTATTGACTGAAGACATATTTTAATGGGTAATTTCCCACTTGTTACCAGCATCCTTTACATTTTAAGAGAAATACGACACCAGGTTTTTCTTTGTGAAACTTAATTGTACCTGGAAAATTACATCGTGAAAAAGGTAAATAGGTAAGGTTTAACTTTAAAATGACCAAATTATTTCCTCGATATATATCGCCTGCCATAGAGAGTAGCAGTATTCTGCCTCTTTAACTGGCAACAATAATGTCGCCAGATGTCCCAAAATAAGTCCAGAGAAAACTTAACATGTTGTTATAATTATTTACAATAGGAACTTAAAAATATGCGAGCAAAGCAGAGTTTACTTAAGCGCTCACGACATCTAGGAAATCATGTCGGTGGAACGGAGACTGGAATGAGAGAAAGGGGAGGGAGTTTTGCGAAACATTAAACAGGTGTGTATTAACTGAAAATGTTGAGGGCCTACGCACCCGAACGTTTCGCCTGCTTATCAGACCTCCTTTGCAGTCTCATTTCTTCCACCTTGCCGCTCCCTACCAATTCCTTGGTGGCCACCACACCCTTGGTTTGTTTTAAACCACCTCCATTTGGAGAGACTTCATGTAATATAGTCTCCTCCTTCCATTACGATGTCATCAGAGCACCAGTTCCGTAGGTAACCAGGCAAGCACCAGTACACGCTTAGCTGTAAAGGCCCACTTTCATTAGTGTTACTTCTTTTTTAAAGGCTCGTCTGGGAGTCGTTTTGCAATGAGAAGACCATGTTTCTCGTTTGTTTTTCGCTCCTTTCCCGTATTCTCGAGCGGTTACCCTTTTCACTCTGATTTTTCACCATTCTAACCGTCTGCTTCCGACAGTTCTCTTGGTTTAGGTGTCCACTATTAAAGGAGTCGTTGCGGGACCGAAGTGTAAAGAAATATGATTATCACTTGTTTAGGTTTGTTTTTTAATTTAATATTATTTAAGCATTCGTTAATTTGTAACTTGTTTAGGTTAGGTTTAAGCATTCTGAAACATGCTAAAACATTGGTAAAATAGCAAAAAAGTAATGTATAAAGTAAAGCAGTAAATAATTGAATTAATATACATTATTGTGCTTTAATTATTAAATATAATAATAAAATAAAAAAAAAATCCAGAATAATTTAAAATTTATTTAATTTTTTTGGAAAATGACAGTGTATTTTGAAGAATAACACCCCTGCGCCATGTGTCAGTTAGTGGAGAACGTATATGTGAGATCGCTTGCCATCTATTGGCCCACATCAGAATCACTACGCCTAGCAACTGAATGATACGTACGTGCGCGTAGCCTTTTAAATAGTAGACAATCAAGTGATGAGGAGATGGGTTAGGATTGATAATGGTTTAAGGTTAGCAAAAGGATATTGAATACAGTGGGATATTCACTGATTGTGGGTTAAAAAGAGAGGGTTGGAAAATTTACGTTCATTCTAATTTGAGCATCTTAGGCATCAAAGTAACACAAACTCCTGACCCGAATGCTGACGTTGCAAACATCCCTTCATTATTTTTGAAAGAGCATGTCCACTATGACCTGGGAGTGGGTGGGTCTCCTTATGCAAAAAATACTTTTGTGTGTGAATTCCTTAGGTATGACTGTGTTTTATGAAAATATTTTTCTAAGAGTAATAATCTTTCTTCAGAAGAAAAAACTAGTATGCTGAAACTGTGTTTCATTTGCAGACTTATTCCAGCTTCTCTAACATTTCCCAGGTTTTCCTAACGACAGAAATTGTGTCAAGAATAAAATAATATGAAATTGAGGGTTACGAGGTTAAGAATGAGCCAAAATACTCAAATCAATTATAATGCGGATTTGAGATATTTATCAACTATGAAAGTTTTAATTCCCGTGGATTGTAGTAACAATCAATCTATTGAGTATCATTCCATTTCGTAGTGTGCCACATGACTGAGAGTGAAAGCAAAATTACTGAAGTGCAATTAATTTATGTTTGGGATAAATATAACTCATTCAAAAAATGAGGTCTAACGATCCATGATGATAATAATTTAAAAATAAATATTAAAATCCATGTAAATATTATTAATAAGAGTCTCCCAAGTTTTATATTATAATTTCACTCATTCTATATTTACTATAGCTGCAATAGATTTAAATGCGATATTATATCAATCAGTGATATAAACGAACGCAAATTGAGTGCATTTAACATTTATCAAGATAATTACCAACTTATCTAAGTGACTGCATTCATTCCTTTTTCGGAAAGTTTCATAACTTTCATCTTATCTCACTATGAGTACAAATTTGTGATACGGCGGGAGCTTAACCAATACGATATACCATACATTAGGTAGGTACATTAGATAGAAAAATGGAGTCAATATACAACGCCCCAAGATATATCTTATTGGTTTCTCCAGGATTCCACCTTATAAGCGGAGATATATATTACGTGCCACAGGCAAGAGACGAGAGAGTTGAGTTTTTAAAGTCACTGGTGCGACAATAAGATCAAGTTTGTATGAAACGACGCTCTTCAATTCAGAGAAGGCTTTTCTTTCCGGACGTACCCGCTTCAAGGCGAACGGTGAACTTCTCCGAGCGAGGAACTAACCCGATACAGATGCGCTCTTCTTCCTCGCAAGACTTCCTCTCAGACATTAGAGCCGGAAACTTCGAGGGAAAATCGTCCATCATGTATGTAATTTCTGAAAAGAAGCCGTGTACATGCTTCGAAATATTTTTGCCCTCTTTTCCTTCTCTTCTTTTGCCTCTCCCAATTTCATACGAGCCGCATGCCTGACACCACGACCCGAACGAGAAGCGTCATCGCAAACGGAGGCAAACACATACATAACCGTGCGTCCGGGTCGTATTGTGGGAAAACACGGCATAACGCCGCAGTAACTTCCCGGGTGGCGTTGTTTGCGTGTGAGCCACGTACAGAAGAAAAAGAGTCCATGGCCGAAAACAAACAGCAAAGTTTGTTTTCGTTAAAGCAAAAAAAAGCGAAATAGTCTTTATTGTCCGAAAGACCGGAGGTCGGAGTTGTGAGATGAAATAAATAAAAAATTAGTATTGGATCCACGTGGCGCACAGGAAAATGTGATCTCTGTGATCTCACCGTATTTATTATTGTGAACATGTCCACTATGAACTCGGAAGATTTTTGCGATAAATGCACCGAAGGAAATTTGGGTTTTCTTGCGTTAAAAAAATCATAGTTTTCATTTTTTATTAAAAGTATTTTATTTAAACTCTAATTTGATCACTATAAATGTAGAATTGGTATCAGGGAATTATTTCATTATTGATAAAGGTATATTTACTCTTAAACACTATACAACACATTTTTCTAAATTAAAAAAATCGTTGAGGACGAATGCAGAAGAATAGGTAACATTTCCACACGTCTCAGTTAACGTGACAATATCGTGACAAAGGTACAGTCTATAACAAGCCCATACAAAGTCTATAAGTCTATACGAAAATAATATACATTATTAATCTGCACCATCATGCGCACACTAAACATACTTTTAGTCCTGTTTCTCAAGAACGGTAACGTATAATAAAAGGCACTTTTCTCCCAGCTTATAAAGCCGATAAAATGCATCACCAAAGCATTTATTATTACTGGTAACTACTACAGATGAGGACGAAATTATGAGTCTTTCCTAACACTTAATATTATGTTTTTTTATGTTTCTTTTACTGTGAGTGAAATGAAAAGCGTGCTGAGATGATTGAATCGAGGCTCGCAGTCGACCCAACACTCGCGAAATCAGCAACTTGAATTACTTGCTCCTGGACCGCGTGGTAAAAAATCTCCGCGTTGTGAAGGGCCAATGATAGTTGATCAGTTGTGCTTGTCTTAAGATCTCGGCTGGCTTCCTCCTCGAGAGCTATACGATTCACAGGCGGGTCGTAGCGCCGTCCGCCTTGCCGTCCGCGGATCGAACACCGGTCAGCGGGTCTCCGTCCTCGTCCGATGTCCCGGCGTCACCGGCCTTGAGAGCGTCCGCGCTCGACGTCTGGTTAGCGTCCGCGGGCCACATGACGGCGCGGTAGAAGGCCGAGGTCAGGAAAGACGATGTGAGGGGCACTACCCAGTAGACCTGCAGGTTTATGGAAGATAAGACAGAGAGAACAGCACATTAGTGACTTTGCTTTCAGTCCCGTAACTCAGAGTGAAATTGCACAAATTACCCTTGAGCGCAGTTACACACGCTGGTAAAAGGCATTGCACTATTGCGATAAAATATGCCATTACATAAATAATTTTATGAGACGAAAAATTTTCTATAAAGCAATTAGGATTTTTAAACATTCTGGTTAGAATCCGGTCATGAAGAATTATTTTCTCACGTTGGATTTCCGCACATCAGTGTTTTATTCCAACCGTGGCAATTCTGTAAACAAACCGATTCCTTGGCAAAAATGCCTTCAAAATTACGTTTATTCACGTTTACCCGTCTTAAAGCTCGAATATTGGAAATTCAGAGAATGCTTGGTTGGTTATCATCCACAAGTGCGTAACTGATGCTCGATTATTTTTCACTCACTCCCTCGGCTCTAATTCAAGAAAATCTGCACCAAAGTCACTGACACACATTTAGTAATAACAATTAAAATACATATAATAACAAAACACTTAGCAAAAGCATGACAGCCATCTAACACTGTTCTGATTTCATGATGATCCATAATATACGACGACCTATATATGTTGAAAGAAAGGAAGAACGTCAATGTAAAATTTCAAAGCAGTATATTATTACTATAGAATCGATTTCACCTATGCGATACCGTACATTCGTTTATACCTAGATATGGTTTCAAATGTTGCTATGGTCAATTTGGTTTAAGTTCATGCTCTCTATATTTTGTAAGAAATTTTTATTTTTCATGAGATTTCTACAACTCGGAAGACTTGAAAGTTCTTGAAATAATGTGAGTAACTAAGCTCGTCTTACTTTTTTTATATAATTAATTATAGTTATAGAGTTTTAAGATGGATATTATAGTTTTATATAATTAATTATAGTAACTTTCATCTACTCTTTAAACTTACGGGACAAGTTTACTAGCATCAAATTCACTGACACATATTTTGGGATTACTCGTTATATATATATATGCCATGAAAAAACACTAGTTTGCGTTTTGCATTTGCCAAGCGTTTGTTGCTATCTAACGCGGTTCTGCTTTTTTATGGTCCGTAGCATACATCACGACCCAGATATGGTTTCAAACGTGGCTGTATCTTAGCACCAACTCCATTTTTAATATATATATATATATATATATATATATATATATATATTTCAGGCATCCGCCCCAATAACCTCTGAAAACAACTCGCACGACAGCTCGTATTGCAATAAGAAAGTCAACTCGGCAAGACTGCGGCGACCCAACCCAATCGCTTTTATCCTTCTCTCGGGAAAGTGGACGCAAAATATTTGCGCGGCCGCGGATAAATCATTTCCGATCTCTCCCTCTCTTTCTCGGGGAGCGGTGGGGACCGTATCACTTAACATCCGGGGGCACTCGCATTATGTCCACCACTTCCCCCCCCCTCCCCCCCAGAGGGTAGATGACCCCGAGGGTGAAAGTCCCGGGACTCATGGTCTCAAGCAGATAACCAAGGATTCGATTCGACGGAGCATATGCTTTCCCTTCCCCCAAGAGCCTGAAATATAGGAAGGAACGCTTTGGTTGGATTCGGTCAGTCAGGGAGACTCTGTCCCTTAGGTAGCTTATAGTGAGTTCGGAATAGAACATCGAATCCCTAGATCAAACACGTTAAAGACTCATTAAAATCCCGTGAACCTGGAAAATGATCCGTGACTCAAATGTAAGATTTGTACGTCATTCATTTTTTTATTCACACTTTAAATTAAATTATTAGTGATGGTATGAAAGAAATAAGCTTTTAATTAAAAATATACCTTTTTTTTGTACTCCATGAATTATTTTATCAATTTTGTCTAAGCATGTGGTGGAATCTGTTGGTTTTATAGTAAGAGATTTAGGAGAAAGTTCAACGCTATAATGTATACTATTTTCATTTTTCACCGCTGAAAGGGAACACTTCGGTTGTCATCAATAACCAAAAGCTACATAATCGATGCCTACACGCAAACACGGTCGCGATTGTTGGGTCATGAAATTGCAGAGTTATTTTTCCTTCTAAATCCCGTGGGGCGAAGGACTTCCTCTTAAGTTACGCCTAGGATTGTTTCCTGTAAAATTTTTCAATGACTAAAATATTTTAATACAAGTATTCTTTATTTCAATTCTTAATTTTATTCATAAACGAAGGAGGATTCGAGAGAAATGAGGAAATGGAGAAATTTATAGGACTCTGAATCGAGAGAATATAGTGTTTGTGCCACCTCGCGTAAGAAACATGAATCCTAACTCTTCTCCCCTCTCACCCCATTATCTTTCTCTATATCCCGCCTTTCCTTCGGTGGTTCGACCAGCAGGGTAGAAGGAGTAGGTCCTAAACGATGAGTTTTGCGATATAATGGCGAGGCAGAAGGTCTGGACGTCCAAACAAAATTATCGTTTTATATGGTCCAGTGACCATTCACCTAACTCCACTCTCTCTCAGCCAAAGTCTTCCGATCCCTATGGAAACCGTCCCATCCGGAGAGCCCCGCCCACTCTAAAACTCCCTTCCCAACAGAGAACCGAATGGTAACCCAAGACCCCCCCCCGTAACCTCATCGCCAAACCTCCATCTCCCAACTCCCTCTTCCCGCATTGGCCGGCTGAGACTCTGGGAGAGGGATCTTTGCCAAGAGATTGCCGAGACCGGTCAAGGGGGCTATCTTGCACCGCAAGAAATCAGGGCGGCATGGGTGGGGGGGGGGCACTTCTTTCCACTTTCGTGGATTTGATAAATGGATCCACGGTGCTCCTGGCCGGGCGATGTTCCACGGGGAACGCGGAGCCAAAGCGAGCGATCCTAGTGATCGCAGTAGAGAGGAGGCTGGGGCTGAAAACTACGAAGGAGAGGAACGAAATAAGCCAGTCCTACGGGTGGGTGCAGGGTACAGTGAGAGGATGAGATAACATACTCTTTAGAGCTTTTGTGTCTGCGTTTTGACAGATTCTCATGAGTTTTTATAAGTCCAAGTAGTCACTCTCGGTACCCCGTCAGAAGATCACGGCGACATCAGATCACGACGACAACAGATCACGTGACAATAGATCACGATGTACAAAAAAACGCTGTATTTAAATAAGTGAAAGATATAATAAACCTAATAACACGGGTTTCACTTCATCAGATATATTTCACTGTTATAACTCCTAATAGCATGATACAAATCACACTTACACACTTTATTATCATTTAGGGTTATTTGAGGGGAGGAGGGGGGGGGCGTAGCGCCCCCCTCCCAATTACACATCTGCGGAAAAATATCCGCAAAATATTGAAGGAAAATATATTACAAAGTAATTTTCCCATTTTAATCGTGATTTAGTGTCGCGTGATCTGTTGTCGCGTGCTCTAATGTCATGGATCCGTCACTCTCTCTTAAATCCTCTATCAAGGCGTTCACTTAAAGAGTAATGGGGTTAAGAATATGCGGGTTAGGCTTGAGAAAATTAGACGGGTGGTTTATAAACGCAATTGCAAAGTGAGAGACAGATGGTGAGAAGATGAGTTTGTATTTTTTACTTCCCTTATTAGTATGTACATTAATAAAGACGAAAAAACTTCGGACAAGTATGCGTGAACGGACGATAAATATATATATTAGAAAAGTCGATCACGCCCGAGTTAATGACTTCTGCGATCATAATTGGTATATTGATAAAATAATTGAGCTCAATAGATAGGCAGCGAATAGATATAATGCATTCAGAGAAATATGCCAAATCATGCCGCTAAAACCGTAATTAGAAAATTCATCAACAATATTAAACGCATTAGAGAATCAAATTAATCGATTGTGGTGATACTTGGTGGAAATTGAAGATAGAATTCATTGTTACAATAAAACAGTACAAAATTCCACAAATTATTTTAATGCTCCCCCCTTCCTCACGTAACTTAATCTTCTCCCCGACCCGTCATCCTTCCAACCAACCGTCAATTCCTGACCCTCCCCTCATTTCTACATGTTCCCACATGTTATATGAGGCTAGCAGTAGCAATATTTCCTTCTGTTTTGTCTTGTAAATGACGCTTAAGACGTCGAAACCGGTCGACATCATTAAAATAGTTAGTGGAATTTTGTACTGTGTTTTTGTAACAATGAATTCCATCAGTGTGTGTTTCGTCGATTTAGTTCAAAGAATACACGAAACATAAAAGGGAGGCACCACAAACAAACATGCTAGGTGCGGAATCACGCGTTTTGCACACATGAGAGGGAAAACGTGGTCGTCATTCCTCAAATTTTGTAAGGTGCTTTAAATCATTAGTTTGAATTAATGGAGTGCGTTCTTAGGACAGATGTCTAAGCATCTCTTTGAGTGGTTAACGTTTTGAATAGTGAAAACGCGGAAGAAAGAACGAGATTCCAGGGAACTAAGTTTTAATTGTGACCCTGAAAAATGGTCCCACTAAATTGGTTAACACGGCCACTTACATGAAATATATGAGATAAGAGAAATTAACTAACATATTTAAATAATCTCGTAGTCCCCCGCACAACTCAAGAACGCTACAACACCAGACAATGAACCAGTGAAATCCATATAAAACTTTCTTTCGCTCATAATATCTCTAACATGGCTGTTGCCCTAAGTGGAGATGTTACCAACGCAGATGTAAAATAGACTGCATCTGCTGTAAATGAAAATTAAATCAACATTTATTGCTATAATTTGTAGCAGGGAATTGATGGAGGTTGGAAATTTACATTATCTTTTTCATTAATCCAAAAATTGTATATATTTCACGAATCACATACCTATACAAATGTATCAGTTCACATCTAGTTAGCAAAAGCCTTACTGTTCATCCAATTTAAAAATATTATATAAATAAATGAAGTTAGGAACGACAACGAAATCTGTGACTAAATTGCATCTGAAACCATACTACACTAAAAATTAATAAAGCTAGGATAATTACGCTGGGAAGTAAACAAGCCATTTATGGCATTTCAGGTGCTGGAACGAATAAACATAGTTTACTCCCAAAGTAGTGAGGTTACCTAATTTACTTGTTAATACGTGAATTATGTTATTGCGGTAACTTTCATAACCCCTGCAATCGTAAAAGGTAATAATGTGAATTCAATAAGAACTGTTAAATATTTAAACTCAAAAAGGAGTTTTGGCCTAGTGCCTTGAAAAATAAATTTTACTTATAATGATAGAGTATTTTGTTTGTCAGTGACTCTGTCGTGAGACATTTTAGAGCAGTTACCAAGATTTGAAGTGCACCAATGGGGATAAAAATTCATCAATAATTGATCGCCGGAAAATGCCGAAAAGGGATTCTAATGCAATCAAAAGTATTTTTACCTCTTATACCAAGGATATATTCATTTTATTTCCCGAAAGAATTTGAAACACCTCTCAGGG
Source organism: Pyrrhosoma nymphula (assembly GCA_963573305.1). Classification (NCBI taxonomy): domain Eukaryota; kingdom Metazoa; phylum Arthropoda; class Insecta; order Odonata; family Coenagrionidae; genus Pyrrhosoma; species Pyrrhosoma nymphula. The sequence continues at coordinate 16,972,072 of OY754335.1, forward strand.
GAATTCAAAATTTGATCGACTTTTAGCGCCATTCTTCGACTTGGGATTCCACGGGCAAGGACCAATCCGTCGCACGGTCGACAATGATAGTCGGGTTAAAATTGAATCAAGAACTTTTATTCTCAAGATCTTCCGAAAGAAAAGGAAATGTATGAGAGCGAGCGAAAGGAAACATTATTTTTCGAAGGACTATTATAATTCGGAAGGAAGAAAGGGATGTCCATTGTACTACTTACGTGACAGAAGGCAGAAGAATAAGAATCTATAATTAGATGATGGTAGGCCGAAATTTGCTTCGGATTAAAATATTTTCGCGACGCTTAAAAGTCTTCACTTGTGCAATTTGACTCGGTAATTTGGAGCTCATGAACGCATTCATTCGTTTCGCTGTTACATTATGTACCTCATACGGGAGCCCCCAGAGGGGAGTCCCCATGATTACAGTTGAATAAGATCAATGGTAAAGAGCGACCAGATGGGGAATCGGCAGTTTTTGGTTGTCGATTACCAACGTTGGTTTCACTCCTAAAAGATTGATTGTGCCAGATGGGACTCACTACTACCTATTACAAAAGGCTTCTTAAGTATGAACACGTGTCTAATATGCAGTAAAATCCCTCCGGATCCCAAAGATGAGTAAAGATTGTCCTAAGCAAAATGTTGCTAGACTCAGGATTTCCAAGTCTTTAAAATCCAGAGCAGAACATCCTTCTGAAAAGAATTTTTTTGAGTAAATATAAAAAAGCTGTGAATATTTGGGGATTCATCACTGAAAACATTCATTCAAGAGTTGAACACTACCATATTTAGCCAGATTCAACTCAGCATGGTGTCAACAGAATGGCTTGCACACCGAATCAAAACTATTGGACTACGGAGCAGGCATATCAATGAAGTCCGGATACGCGTAACAAACTATTTCAATAAAGGGGCGATTACACTTCCCAATTGCCAAATTTGGAATGTTAAAAGTAAAAAAAGCAGTTATTGACTGAGAAGAAAATATTTTTAATGAAGCAAAAATGGAGAAGGTCCTGACTAGTGAAATATCACAAAAATCACAGTAAAACACAAATGACCAGATGACCATGGACTATTCGCAGTGGATTATACAACACAATCAGCTCCTTCCAGTATTCGCCAGAAAAGCTTTGCTGCAAAGACGATTTTAACTTGTTTAGAAATACCATGCAGAACATTCATCACGGAATTTGTACCAAATGAACGGTACTGTCTACAATATCCTGACTACAGGTAGTTTTTTCTGACGCGTTATTAAAAAAAAATTTGTTTGTCAATATTCTCTCTCTTTAAAGCTCTACGTACCTTTTCCTTTACTTCTTACAGTTAAACATTCTAATTCTTCTATTTCTACTCCCAATCATATCCACCCTCTCTCCCTCACCCGCCCTCTCCAACATCTCGTTACCTCTTGCAATAGAAAGGTATATAAAAACTTTGTGGCACTCAACACCGGATATTACATGTCTCTTTCATGCTTTTCGCTCTACCTATCTAAGCTACCTACACCGAATTCCTTAATTAGCTCCCATTCCTCACATAGCATTTCCTCATTGGTTTTCCTCAACACTCAGGTCACTCGTTTCCTCTTCTATAAAATATAATTTAAAAAGCAAGCACTCTAAGATGCTAATAAAGATAAAAATATAGAAAGAAAGATTTAGTGTTGGAATACTTTTAGAGAGATGGGTTCAAGAAACTTCAGTACAAAGTTCCTAACTGAGATACTAAGAATGGCAATGATACAGTAATAAATCCTTTTGTCTTTTTTCTTTTAACCTTTTTCTCCAAACCAATCGTCTCAGTCTGTCCTCTGAGGGGAATCACGACAGAACTCGAGTAGACATTCCAACGCAAAACGCTTTCGCGTCCCGGGTAATATGCAAGCGCTGTAAGGGGTCGACATCATGCCGCATCGAAATTGGTTTGCTGCATAAACACCTGGGGACTAGTTTACTATGCGAGGCGACCCACATTCCTGCGACTATAGAACTTCAAGGCGGTCCGATTTGTTCACCCCCTTTCGTGTAACGTCGTGTGTGTCTTGAGGACTTCCAACCCAAACATTTTCGGAACTGTGGGTGAGGTCATGTACCAAGGAAGTATGGCGGAAACGGGTTTATCGAGTGAATATAGTAGGCACCTCAGTAGTTGGGATAGTAAAAACATAATGCATTCCAGCGAAAATGGAGTATAGAGATGTTTTCCACTGCTTTTACCACCACATTAAGGTGCAACTGCTGCTTAACCCCTGCCTACCGCACCCTCTTCCTGCACACCTCAGTTCTCTAGCTCGTCGAGAATTTTTGTGTTTCTGCACCCACCGACGTGAACAAAGATAAAACCCAGATCCCCCAGACAGTTGCAAGATTTAATCCGTTTTACTTTATTATCATGTGATAATAAACATGGAAGTACTTCCTTCTTAATCTGTGTATAGACCACCTTAATAATTATACCCCACATGTTTTATATCCTATTTCATGGGTGGGTTCCTAACACCCTCTTCCATTTGCGCTTACGCCATCTCGCGGGGTAGCACATAGACGCGTAGAATCTCCACCCACACAGTACCCTGAAAACCCTCATTCACGACTCCCCAATTTCCTCCTACGGGCTACCTCCCATCCACAGCCGCGTCGAATGAACTCCGAAGCACTTCCCCTACCCCCCCTCCCCCCCCACCACGCCCAGAGACACCATCAATCGTGGCGCAATGGCCTGGAAGCAAGCCAGAAAGGTTTATATATATATGTATGTATATAATGTCCGTGGGAGGATTACCACTTTGCACCGCGAAATAATTTCCTGAGTAGAATTTTTCCCGCTTCTTCCCTCACGTCTTATTGCCTCCTCCCACATCCTAGTCGCCTCATCGGGGCTCGCGAAGGGAGGAAAAGTCCGATTCAAAGAAAGTCTTCTTTTTTTTCACTTGCCAACCACTTCTCCCTCGCTCACGGAAGACTGCTGCAAACGGTTTCTCGATGCGGTCATCGGAAGGGAGAGGGCATCGTAGCCGAGACTTTGCCAGGGCCATTAAAAATCTGAGAGCGACGTGAAGAAGGCTAGGGAATGCGACGGGTGGCGTTAATTGCCGGAGGAGCTCGGAGGTAATAGACGGGGGGGGGGGGGGGGGTAATTAGCGACATCCTCCAGAATCTCCTTCAATTGTTCCGTCATTTACTATTAGAGAATTCTCTCTTAAATATCATGATTCCGCAGTTAAGCCGATCTCGACTTGCAGGCTGCATGTTCTTTTTTTCTCTCTCAACCTTTGCCCCACTGCAGCTTCAACTTGAGGTGAACGCTAGATTTATCTGATCGCCATTTTCCTATTTCAATTAGATATTAAGTAAAAGCGATTAAGAAGACAAAGAACCAACATTAGCGTAGGTTCAGTGGTTTAAAAATGCCTTGTCGGTAATGGAGGAGTTCACAGGAAAACTTGCCGTAAAATCCGGAATACATTGTGGAAAACATTAGCGATGGACCAAGTTGGATTAGCGTGAAATTAAGATGATTACCAATCTTTTTTACATACTCTTTTCATTGATAATTTTTTAAAATTTAATGGAGCATCATTAGAGGAGAATTAAGAAAAGGACAAGCTAAATATTGCGTTTCCAATCCGCTGACAAGTAAACCTATGTTCATATAGAACTCGCGAGGTGAACTACTTAAGAAGAGTAAAATAGTAAAATCCCAGAAATAGATGGTTGAAGGGCAACTATGATGGATCATAGCAGGTTAAGATGAGCAATTGTGAGTCGATGAATAAGATCGCAGAGAAGACGGAGTCAAGAGCTTCAGAAAACCAATAATCGGATGGCAATCTCCCGACTATGATTCAATTTCCAATTTCTTTATTGAGCATGAACGTTGAATGCTCGACCGGGCACGGCCTGAAGTAGATTCTTTAGATGAGACCCTCTCCACGATGGCAGTATATTATTTTTTCATGACAAAAGTACGGGAAATAATCAAGATACGGCCGCCTGAGAATAAATGGGGGATCACATATCCAATTTGAAACCAGCTAGAGCGTCAAGTAGTGGAATTGAAAATAGTGATCAAAATGCCACATTCAGTGAGATGAATGAAACTCTTATAGTTGGTTTCTTTTTCCGGAACCCTATATCCTTGGATGGCTTTTCTTTCTAAAGTATAGATGTATACTGCAGAAAAATATTTTAGAAAAGGGATGTAGACATTTCAACTTATGAAATAAAGAGAACCAGTGAATACTAATGAATAATACCTCTTACTTTACTACATGAATTTAGTTTTTTTTTAATTTAACGGATTTTGATTATAAGAGCTGTGAAACCTAGGTAAAGGAATTGTAATATAAATCAAACCCAGGATAATTAAATGTAACTCTTTTCTTGACTAAAATAGAACCAATTAGTCAGTAAACGAAAGACGCATCATAACACAGTATAAATGTTACATACATATGTAAAAAAAGATTCAAATAGTTGTTGAAGATGGTCATGCGTGTTGATGTATTTGACATAAGCCACAAATTTTCACGAGAATACACGTACCTTTTGATAGCCATATTCGATATCAGATGACTTTTTCACAACAATTATTGGCAACCACTTAACACAGAGTCATCACTCGATTTTCGCTTTCTTTCTACCCTATATATAATCCATCGTCTAAGCTTTTCGTGAATAGATCTCAATGCTGCCATTTTCAATAAAAACTAAAAAGTTTTAAATGAAATTTTACTATTAAGATGAAATGAAAAATGGCAATGTCAAATGTCACTGGGCGTGGGCATTACAGCATAAAGTAGTAAACCATTTATAACAAATTAATATGTTTAAAAAAATAACAGATTCCGCTCATATGACACCATGCCATTTCAAGCAGCCCTGACATCACGCTAGTACTGACTAACCAAGTATATTTCTGATTTTTCTCAGGATAAATAAAATTTTCCATTCCACGTAGGCGATTTCAAGCGCGAGGCAGTCGAACTGAGTGTATAGCGCCCGAACATTCAAAGCGATATATGTGATTTTTCTCCCCGGTGTGGTAACATTTTTACCGCTCTAACCATGAGCACGACGATAATTCAATAAAATTATCGCACACGAGAATCTATACCGGCATGCATCACCGCGGAGCAGGAGAGGGAGAAGAAGGGAGGGGCGACTTACTAGGGGTAAGAGAGGGAATGGGGAATGGCTCCGGAGAGGAGATATAAAAACGACAGCGACGGGCCACCTTCCCATTCCCTACGATTTACTTGCCTTGGAACGTGGCCAGATAGCGCCAGGGAGAGAGAAAAAGGGATGAAAATACACGTTCATCCACCTCCGATAGCTTCCCAATATTAATCATTAGCCGTACTTGACGTGCTATGTCTCAAGGTGCGTTTGACGACAAACATTTGCCGTGGCGTAATTAGCTCATCACGTTAGTCGATGCCGTTTGAGCGCCAGGATATCCCTCGGGTGGCAATGCATACCGCCGCCGGTGCTACCACGCCAGGCGCTGAGACGATACGCCTTGGCCAGCACATCCGCGAGGGAAGCCAAGGCATAGTCAAAACGGAAATCAGAGTTATTAAATCTTTTCGACCTTTGGGGGTCGTGAGTTGGGTCGGTTTGCCAAGGGGCTGCAAGTTACGCGATTGGAGGGAGGGAAGGTGCCTCGTACGGTTAAAATACACGAACTTGTTCTTTATGGATAATCCATAAACACAAGCAACCGGACGATAAAGTTCGGTTTATCGGTTATGTAAATGGATTCGTGAATAGTTCGTTTTTCGAAGGGAAGGAAGTTGGATTTATTTCTCAACAGGAAGGAAAAGACATGGCAATTTATGTTTGATAAAAATATTCGCGAATGTGCATAGGTATTACAAAAAAGTATCCTCCGCCTTACTACAATGAGCGCCAATCGAGGGAAAGATGGATTAAAATTAGCCGATGTTATTCGGATGAATATCCTGTGAGAAAAAAAAAACTTTCGACCATACGCCTCAATTTTAAAATCTATTGCAAGCACCTCTTTAAACTAAACCAGCTCAACCAATTTTTATATCATACTTATGCATAAAAATTGAATGGTGTATGTCTGTCTGCTTAATAACGCAAAAACTACTGAACCGATTAAGTTGAAATATGGCATGTAGAGAGAAAATGTATCTGGGAGTAACATATGATATATTAAAAATCTCTCAGGGCCTCCAAAGCCCCCCCCCCCTGCTGGTCCATGCTAAGCATTGGGTTCGGTGCAGTTGTTTCATTTTTTGCTTTTTAAAAGTACTTACACTCAAGATAGAGGGCTGGAATTTTTTTTAACGGATGGCTGAAAAATGAGGTTTCTAATCCTTTCAATCAATTTTCTTTTACGCCTCGTAATTATCTGAATATCATGTTTCTGAATTCTGAATAGCTGAAAAATCTCATATTTTACTCTGAAATCAACAATAGCATATTTCCTTGACAACCAGAGATTTGAATTTCAAAGGATATTAAGTTTTCCTGCAGGCCCATAATAGCACGTAGAAAGAAAATCTATATAAGAAGGGACCAGAGTCCCAAAGGTCCCATGATAGATTGCTTCGTGGGGTAATCGATAATTTCAATGCATATATACAACAACTATACTCTTCAATGTCTATTCTCAATGTAGTTCTCATAGGGGCACTGCATGTATATGAGAGAACACTTACTTAGTAAACGATACACATAAAGTAATTGAACGTGCAAGAATATTTACGTGTAGCGAATAATAGTGCCTCTGTTGCTACAACAAACACGGCGTTGTGCTTAATACTCAGATGTATTACACGTAGTGGAACCGTCTGCCTCTCAATACGATTGCGAACGTTTTTTAGACCAATTCCCACATCATAAACGATATAAGTTATATAAATATGTTCAAAAGTGTTAAAGTGCAGTTAAGGAGGTTCCGCCGCGACTGTGTGAGTCAAAACAAATACTAAATTCCACATTTTTGATATTTTGTCCAAAAAAATCCTGCTTTCGCTGATGCAATGCGTTACCTATAGAAACCCAAAAGTAAGGTACAAAATATGCAGATTATTCCACGAATATATTTTAAATGAGCTATTTTTTCCAGCCATAGGAGCCGACTGCAGCGCCATCTCCTACGAATTACCGCATTTTGACTTCAGTTACGGCAGTAATTCCCTAATAACTAAAAAAATAAGGTGGTAAAATGCCTATATTTTATTTTTATTGTATTTCTCGGGATTATTTCCTTCTTATAAATGTTTTTCCGCAAAAATGGCATCCCCTATTGAACACCATGTACTTTCAAGTTCAATTATAGAATACAATAGCGTGGAAAGGTATTATTTTGTTGTTCATATCAGATAGAAGACAACTTTTTCTAAAAGCAGACTGAATATGAATAAAATGACATTCAAGTCATTTCACGGTGGAACCACCTTAACTCACATTCACTCAATCATCGATTTACCTATTCAAGGCTCTCACTCGCTGCTGTTGCTCCTCTCCTTGGACTTAAAAATATATCCATGAGCATGCATAATTGAAAAAATAGTAACCTTTCGAATCAATCTCCTAATGCAAGAGGAATGTCTTATTTGCGAGAAAATGAGCCCTTGCAATAAAAACGATAAAGGTTAGACTCGGATGCACAAAGACATGCCCACCATCGATCTCATGAGAATCTACCCGTGGTGTTTCTCGGGTTACGCTAAGAACCGCACAAATTTAATCCTCACCCAACCTACGGACGAGAACCCAGCTATAAATTTGATTAAAGTATAGACTCATCTGTTTCGAAACTTCATTATGTTTTAAGATGGCGGAAATTATAATTACGTCACTATATGCTTCTTACCCGAAAAAAGAACGGAAATTCTGCGCAATTAACGACATCCGTGCATGAAATTCGACAAGTGCACTAAGAATCACCATAGGTTTTTTAATTTAGCAACCGAAACCCGTGGTTATTACTACCCTTTATGCCGAAGGTGCAGTCCGGGTGACGGAGGATTTATAGGTGAAATAAGCATGGCTGCTACTGCAAATACTCCTTTTGACGTTGTCAGCCGCTGGATTATATCCTACTGTCAAATCCTGATTAAGGCACTCAACGCACATATCAGCGTTGCATTGCGCAACTCAATGAAGTCATTGAATTAAAATATATGTGCACAAGAGAAGCAATCGAGCTGTAAAAGATCAATCACTCAGAAGACGCCTCAAGAGAACCCGAAGGATCTATCAACCTGGGTGATATTCAAGTAGTAATGAGTCTGCGTGGCCCATTTTTGGGTTTCCTGTGCATGAAAGAGGACCAACAGTCACCCATTCCTCCATGCACCTGGAAAACGGTCATAGTGTCTACTACAACGAACATAACATACAAGATAGGTTACGAACTCCTCAAATAACACGCTGACAGTTTTCTTCAGGCTTTGTGGTTTTCTTATAAAATAAGTTCAATGTTTTCCCCATTGAATTTTAACGGGTACCTTCCGCTAATATAATATAAAACATAGGGCATATCATCCACCCCAAAGGAGCTCAATATGTATAATATGTGTAACCCGGCGATTACAATTATCCCGGCTAAATTAGAATAATCAAGTCACAAACCGTTTATGATGGATTTCCTGGAATAAAGCAACCTATATTTAAACGATAAATTACTTTCTTAACATAGCTACCTTCAAAATCACATCACATAAAAACGAAAACTTGCCAGAATATACGAATACATATCTATAAATAGAAGTGTTCTAATTCTCAGCATTTGTTTTCGTAATTGTCGACAACCTTTCAGTGTAAGGTCTTGTGAATCAAGAAGAAATACTACAAGTGGAAACGGATGATAAGTGAACTCGAGGATCTGATATATTTGTTAGAAAATTGCAAATCTTAAATACAACAAGCATTGACGAAACAATGAAAAACATGCGATGTAGTACTTGAAAAGGTGTGACAATATTGGAGCCATGAACGTTCCTTAATATATTTCCGAGTATATTTTAGCAATTTATAGTTTTTTCAAAAGCTAGTTCACGGGTATGGAAGCTCGCAAAACGTTCATTAAATTAGCATTTTTTGGGGGGATTCAGGGGGGATAGAGATAGGAGGGATTTTTTTACCCCAATCTGGGAAATGACTGGATATCGGATCAAGACTTCAATCGGCGTAATGCATTGCCGCCATGCCAAGAAACTGCCACCGGAGCCCAAAATCTCCCTCTCACCTCTCCAACCCTTGCCGTTCTTTTCTGACCTCCCGCTCGTTTCTCACGCTTCAGAGCCAAGCGTCAAGGAAGGACCGCATTAAGAGGGGACGATTAAGACGGGAGTCATTACGGGAAACCCAATACAACAGAGGGAGTTCGAGGGGAAGTCACTGAAGGACTTAACGGAAGGGCGGAGGACGAAAGTTTTTCAGACGGCTGGCTTAAAAACCTTCGAATGGCAGGCAGGGCAGACGATAATGAAAGGCGCTGTGGGGAGAATATTGATGGGTTCACGGTGCGCTTCTACCGAGAGAATCGTCAAATCCCCATCGCTAAAAATACTCCCCATCCCCATCACTACAATTATTGTTTCTGTTTTTACGATAAATGGAGTTTATTATAGTATAAACCATTGCGAAAGAACGATCGAGAGAGAGACATCTCCAAAGTAAACTATTATTTTTCTTGCATAAAATCATTGAAATACTCAAACTTTTACAATAGTTATAAAACATTCTGGGAAATGCGTCGTCTTTGCGATGGCCATCACATATCAAAACACTATGCTGTTAAAATTGCGCTTACACTAAAATATATTTCAGAATTAATTTTAAAATTTTAAACGCATTTGACGATTTATAAATCCATAGACATTGTATTGCAGAGCCTCCCAATATATTGGATATGCAAGTCATCAAAGGCCTGTAGACTTAATTATTGTGTTGTGTATCAATGAGTTTCCTCTTTTGATTTAATAGCTGATGCAGCGGTGTAGGCTTGCAAGGAAATTAGCAAAAATTACATGTAGATAATATTTAACGCCGACATCATCCGCAATCAATCATGGTAAACTACGTAATTCTGCAAATCAAAACGGAAAAAATCATCCATTATAATGCGCCTTCTATTTATTGTAGTTTCCAGTATCAATCTAGGATGCTCCATTATTAAGAGTGCTTCCGCTCCAATCTTGACCCTCCATGAAGATAATGTCGCAAATGACGAGTCTCGCCGAACGCTTTTAACCTGTCCGTTCGATCACCCAAGGTTCTCGGCATCCTTTGATACATTAGAAGTTACTGATTGCAGCATTTCCAATTCTTTCCCAACTCTTCCTGCCGGGCCCGCGATTCTCTCGCTCTCGAGGCAATTGGCCAACCGGTAGGAGAGCAGAGGCGAGATTGGAGGCCTGAGACCCTCCCAGGAAAACCACCCCCCCTCTTCCCGCCTACCGTCTTAATTGCCCACGCACACAGAAAACAGGGCGTACACTGGAGCCAATCAAGGATAAGGGCTGTGTGTATCGGGGCCTCTCCTCCACCGCTAATTCTCCAAACCCTCTCTCCTTTCTCATCCTAACTCCTTTTACCCTGCACCCTTACCTGTCACGCCCACATGCTCAAACTACATCTTCTCCACCGAGCACTCTTCTACACACACACAGACCTTCTGTTCTTTAATGATTCAAGTTTTCCGAGATCCCCCACCTGTACCTGTACGCGTTTGAGTGCTTACACTAAAGTTTAAAAGCTGCTTTAACGGCGTCTGATCCGTTCACCGAAATCGCAGCGGAGGTGCAACGGCTTTTCGTGCTTGCAAAGGGAAATAAAGGCATTGTTTTTGAAGAGTCCGAAACGTTGAACGAGAAGCGGGATTTTAGAAATTTGTTTCCTATATCACTTCACATGATAGCGTCACAGTTTGAATATTTGACATGCATTAGTTCCAATTGGAGAGCACAGGTAATACGACCATGATAGTGCTACAGACATCCCCAGCAGGAGATTTCATCCCATAATAAATAAAGTTTCAAATTTTTTCACACCCCATCAGGGAAAACGATGGTTGGATATGATGTTTTTCCCATGTCCACCGTGAACAATGATTATTCGACACACTTACGTATGCAATGGGCATTTTGGATTAAACGAGGAGAGCTTAAAATTATGCCTATACTTATATGCTTATATAGCTTAAAAATTTACTCATCTTATTTAAAAAATATAAAATTAAAAAAAATTAAATTAAATTTCAAAAATGTTGCTCGATCTAATCACCAAAAAAGGCACGATTAGAAAACCAACGTAGCTTCATAATGCGTCGGCAGAGAAATACATGCCAGCCATTTTGACCGACCAGGAATGTGAAATACATTCACACATCCATACTTACAATATATCGCTGACAGTAATTTCAGGAAAAATGATTCGCATAGGCTACTGAGTATATCAATCAGAAAGACTCAAATCTCTTTCATTCATTCAATGGCTACATAATCTAGGTACTCTTTTATAGTAAGAACCAAGACGACGCAATTTCCCACAGATAACATTCTTAATCGACCCGGGTTTCGATGCACTGCTTAATCATCACACCTGATGAAACCGGGTAGATTAAAAATGTTATCTGTGGAAAATTGCATCGTCTTAGTTCTTATTATGTCTCAAATCTCAACATCTCGCATGATTCCTCCCTCTTTTATAGTAATAGCACATTCGATTGAAATAAAGTTGCTCGCGAGTATTAATATAGTTGCTGCCTATTAGCGTTTAAAAATGTAAAGGGTAAGCAAAAGCATCACATTAAGTCGATCCTCATTGAGGCGCGGTGATTTGTACATAGTGTTTATTTGCAGGCTTACGATGGCTCAAACACTATCAAAGGCATTAGCAATACTTGCCAATTTCAGTTAAAGCACTCTTATAAGTACGTCTGTAATGCAGCAATGCAGTATCAGACTAGAAAAACAGCAGATATATAAATTGAAACAAACATGACAGATTTAGGAATGTCTAGTAAATGATGTATTATACCATAGTTTGACACATGGAAAAAATGGTGAAATAGGACAAAATGCCTTTTATCCGTCAAAGTGGTAAAATAAGCACCTTAACTTTATGCCTAAAGATTATCACTTTACCGCAACCGGCATATTTTATCATACCCCGATTTTCTCAACTCCGCTTGAACTCTATCCATAAAAATAAATAAAATACCCATGAGCTCAAATAGGAAATCCTAGGAATTTGATCCCTCTAGTGTTCACGCTATTCAGCTCCATTCTCCTCTTTCTCTCTCCTCTTCGTCCTAATTCTGCAAATTATCCATTCCCATCCATTCTTTCATGACCCCCTCACCTTTTCCCACATCCTCATCTCATAACTCCTCCTTCCACCACCTCCTCTTCCACTCCGTACCATCCCAATACTAGTCTCTCACCCAGCCCACTCTAATTAAGCGCTACAATTCGCCCCATCCACGTCCTTCCACCCCTTTCATCCCTCTAACTCCCCCCCCCCCACCAACCATCATCCCTTTTCATCCCTTCCCTTCCTGTCCACTCATCCTTTCAATATTCCCTTTGCCCCATGGCCCAGTTTATCGCAACCCAGTTTACTCTCAGCCTTACTTCTAAGCGGACATATTGCATGTATGTAGAATTTTACTATCAATAAGACCATTTGAATTCGTGTTATTTACCTTAAACACGATTTAAAAAATTTCACAGAGGAATAATCATCCAAGAGGGGAAGCATGTCTATGTGCGAGTTTCGGTCAAGGCGAATGCTTTTTCCTCTGCACTAAATGTGCACTTGTGGGTGACTCCGTAAAGATATCAACCAAAATCCTCAAACCTGAAGCCTGAAGACGCTATGAAAGATAAGGTTTACATCTTAAGGGCCGAATTAAGAACATAATTCATTTTTATGAGCCTAAAAAGTTTGATGAAATACCTACTACGTTGCACTAAAGCCCAAACCACCTCAATCGTGCGTTAAAAACCCAGCAGTTATCCTCATCTGCGAGATTTTGCGCCATTCTAAATATAAAAGCATGTCTGTATTCACAATATCGATCTCCATTATGAATTTAGTTTATCAAGTTTAGGTCAGAAACAATCCAGCACGGTTATTCTTGACCAACGTTTTGGAACATGCTGTATTCAATCTTCAGGGATTAGAATAAAAATATTAATATTTTTATTCTAAGCCCTGAAGATTGAATAAAGTATGTTCCAAAACTTTGGTCATGAATAACCGTGGTGGATTTTTTCTGACCTAAACTCGATAAACTCATCCCACACATAATGTCAACATCAAGGAGACAAGGATTTCAAGTTCTACGAACAAAAAGACACATTAATTGACTAAAAACTTTTCCACATTTCAATAAGTAACCTTGAACTCAATAAATCATCACGAAAATTTCTCCAGTGAACATTGAATGGAGTAATAAGCGCGGGCGCAAAATTTATCACCGATATGCGGACATTCACTGTGTGAAATCAGTTTGCTCGACAGGACCTGTCTTGGGGGAAACACGTCTGGGAAATCTGCGTACAGACCAGTCGTAAATTGGGTTTTATCAAAAGAATATTAGGAAAATGCAACGAGAAAGTTAAAGAGCAATGTTACTTTTCACTAGTGAGACCTCACTTGGAGTATGCCGATAGCATATGGGACCCTTACGAAGTAGGACTAATCTCTGAAATAGGTCGAATAGAGCGGAGAGCAGCAAGATTTGTGAAAAGTTGTTACGATAAACTTAGCGGTGTTACCGAATTGTTGAAGGAATTAGGGTGGGAATCTCTAACTGATCGAAGGGAGAAATACAGGTTAAATCTTTTGCACAAGTTCGGAGCAGACAGATTTTTGCCGGGCGTTCAACATATACTGCTAGAGCCAACGTACTACGGTAGAAGCCATCACAGGAATAAGATAAAGGAAATTGACTGCAGAAGCGATAGATTTAAAATGTCATTTTTCCCACGTACAATAAGGGATCATAATAGTTGCGATAGATCAATCACATGAAACTCCCACCCTCAACAATTAGAGTAGATGTATGATCTGGTGCTTTCCCGGCGCAGTTCATGAATGAATTCTTCTCGGGTTTCCAACCGGGTTAAAATCTCCATTGTGGCCGACGTTTCGATGCTCGACTCGTGAATCGTCATCAGGGCTGTAGATTGTCGTTCTGGACATCCTAATATATGACCTAATCATAATATTTGGATATTAAAAATTTATTTGGATTTGGATGGTGATCCAATGAAATGTTACTAGGTGTACTTTGTGATGTGATGTTTGATGATTTTAATATTTTTATTCTAAGCCCTGAAGATTGAATACATTCATTCATTCATTACAGTAATCTACCGGTTAGAGGTAGGTTGTGATGAAAGTCAGAGAATATCCAACGAACTCTTACACGTGCTGTGCCCTTTCTACCTCTTGTATTTCTTTCTTCATCGCAGCATAAGTCCTACCTTTCTTCATCCCGTCCATAAAGCCGATTCTCTTCCTTCCCCTTCCCCGCTTACCCAACATCCTACCCTCTATCACGACCTTCAGCAAACCATCGTCCCTCATTACCCCTTCCAGCCACCTACCCTGCCTTCCCCTAATCTCATCTATAAGTTTCCTCTCCTCGGCCACCATGCCAAGCACTTCCTCATTTGTCTTCCTTTCCGTCCAATGCACCTTCTCCATCCTCCTCCACACCCACATCTCAAAAGCCTTCAGCCTATTTTCGTCTTCCTTTCTCAAGGTCCACGTTTCCGCCCCATACAACGCCACACTCCATATACGCCACACACATATCAAGCTCTTTACTAGCCTCTTTTTTACATCCTTACTTAAGGTCCCCGTCATCAGCTCCCCTTCTATTATTGAACGCTTCCTTCGCTAGCGCTATTCTCCTCCTAATGTCTTTGCTACTATGTCCTCTTTCTTCTAGCGTACTACCCAAGTAATTAAATTGTTCAACTTGCTCCAGTTTGTGACTTCCTACTCTTATCACCAGCTTCGCTTTCTTAGTCCTACAGAATCTCATTACTTTTGTTTTCCTATTATTTATCTTCATTCCGTATTTCTCACACTGCTTTTCCAGTGCATCTACTAAAGTTTGCAGTCCTTTCGATGACCGACTCACCAACGCTTGGTCGTCTGCGAATCTAACCGACTTTATCCACTGGCCTCCTACTTTCATTCCCACGTCTAGCTCATCCCATGCCTCTCTTACCATTTCCTCAGCATAGATGTTAAAAAGTAAAGGCGACAACGGGCACCCTTGCCGCACCCCGCGACCTATGACTGCCCACCCTGATTCACCGTCCGCTACCCTTACATGAGCCCTCTGCCCCATATATAAGTTTCGGATGAGTCTCCTATCACGCCAATCTATTCCTATTTTCCGCAGTATCTGCATTAGTTTCTCCCAGTTTACTCTGTCAAACGCCTTTTCGAAATCTACAAAACAAGCGAAAACATCCTGATTATGCTCTATGTTTCTATCTATAAGTGTCCTCATTACCCCAATCGCATCTCTGGTTCCCCTCCCCTTCCTAAACCCAAATTGGTCATCGCCTAAATAGCACTTTGCTCTGCTCTCCAACCTTCTATTTAGTATTCTAAGCAACACTTTTGCTGCGTGCGAAATTGAACTGATTGTTCTATACTCCTCGCATTCTGACGCTTTCTTCTTCTTCGGGATAGGTATTAATACTGTTTTCACGAAATCCTCTGGCCATACTCCTTCCTCGTAGATCCTGCGAATAAGTTCGAAAAACGATTTTCTCCCCCTACTACCTAGATTCTTCAGTAGCTCCGAAGGTAGGTTATCGGTTCCCACGGCTTTTCTACCCTTCATCTCTCTTAGTGCCCTCTCTATTTCACTCTCAAGTAACTCTGGTCCGAGGTTATCTTTATCTATTGTTCCTTCGTCCTCTAGATCTAGGCTAAGGGGTCTATTCTCGCTGTCATATAGCTCCTCTAAGTATTCTCTCCACCTTTCTTGGATATCTTCCTGTTCGATTAATATCTTTCCTGTTTTGTCCTTAACCTTTGGTATCGCTTGACCTCTCTTACCACCCGATAACATTTTCACCTTGGCGTACAAAGCGCCCACTTCCCCCTCCTCCTGCATCTTTTCCATTTGCTCACATTGTCCCTTACACCAGTTTTCTTTTGCCCGATTGGTCACTCGCCTGAGTTTATTATTCAATTCCTTGTACTTCCTCTTGCCTACGTCGGTTTTCACGTTTTTCCATATCCTTCTCTCCTCCATTTTCTTTATCATTTCTTCTGTAACCCACTGCTTCTTAACCCTCTTATTTTCCACCGTTCCTATTGTTTTCTCTGCCGCTCTTGCGATGCCTGTTTTTATAACCTCCCATCTCTTCTCTATGGTTCCCATCCGCTTCTCTTCACCTATGTTCTTTTCTACTAGCTCTTGGTATTCCCTCCTTTTCAACCCTTTCAATGCTTCAAGGTTCCACCTCTTTATCTTCCTACCTTTACAAACCCTTTTGAATCTAACTTCACACTTCATCATCACCAAGTTATGATCCGAGTCCGCATCCGCCCCTGGATAGCTACGAGAGTTTTTTACACTGTTCCTAAATCTCTGCCTCACCATTATATAATGAATTTGGTATCTCCCAGTGTCACCCGGCATTTTCCATGTGTACCTACGCCTGGGGTGATGTTTAAACTAAGTGTTTGTCACTACTAATTTATTTCTTCTACAAAATTCAACTGCCTTTTCCCCGCGATCATTTCTTCTTCCTAACCCAAACCCTTCTACTTCTAATCCGTCCCTCCCTTCTCCCACCACTGCATTCCAGTCACCCATCACTATCAGGTTTTTCTTCCCCGGCACTTCTCTAATTATTTCTTCTACTTGCTCGTACACCTCTTCCACCTCTTCCTCACTATGGTTGCTCGTAGGCATGTATACCTGGACCAGTACGAAATTCGTCGGGCGTGCTTTTATTTCTACCACTAGTAGTTCACCTGTTCAATGTTTACCACCCTCAGTCCCAACTTTGTGTTCAGTACCATGCCTACCCCTCGTTGACTCTCATCTCTTCCACTATAGATCACCCTGTAGTTATCACTCCAATAGTCCCCGCTATCCTTCCATCTAACCTCGCACAATCCCAAAGCATCTATTTTTCCTTTTTCCATTTCCTGCTTAATATTTTCAAGCTTCCCGGCCCTCATCATGGTCCTTACGTTCCAAGTTCCTATTTTTACCACCGTTTTCCTCCTCCTCTTCCTCTTTTTCTTCTTCTTCTCCCTCCTTTCCCTTGTATCTTCTGATGATGATTCTGATTCTGTGTAAGGATTTCGTGTGATGACGACCGCGGAGGCCTTGCCTCCCCGCTGCCGGGCACGACACCCGCCCTAGTGGGCGGCGTCCCGTAGTTGCCAGGAATCAGATCTCTTTGAATGACTTTCATGTTCTGGGAAGTGTTAGTTGAGAGGTATCCCACGCGACTCAACGGTATTTTTAACGTGACACCATCACGGAACTACCTTTCGTCTGGCTCCTACCCTTCGACCTATCTGGCATGGGTGGCCCTACCAGGAGCAATGTACTTGCTCCTGCCAGTCCAGCTCTAGGGGTCATTGGAACGCACAAGCCCTTCCACCACGTCAAGGTCGTAGTTCAAGGAAGAGGATTGAATACAGCATGTTCCAAAACGTTGGTCAAGAATAACCGTGCTGGATTGTTTCTGACCTAAACTCTATAAACTCATCTCATTCATATTGGCTCCGATGTAAATTCATACGAAATAGAATTCCATCCATGTTTAAGGAGTGAAAATTGTTGAGAAATCAAGTGAAACTTCTCTTACGCAACGCTAGAAATATTTATTACAATGAATGCTTTGCCGGAAAATGGACCGCTAAATCTACATGGAATGAAATTCGACGAAAAATCTTGGACTTGAAAAGAGTACTAATAATGCTCTCATTAATGTTTCCCTTGATTATTTAAATAATAATTTTATCTTCTCTGGAATTACAGCTCCAGTAGCTTCTGTTCAAGTACCCTATGGCGTCCCTCAAGGATCGATACTTGGTCCCCTTTTGTTTACAAGTTTTATCAAAACTGTTCCCATGTCATTAACCCACTGTAAATACCACTTGTATGCGGATTACCTACAAATCTATTACGACTGCCATCCAACTTATATCCGCGATGCAATTATGAAAGTAAATGAGGACATAACTCCTATCTGTGATTGGGTATCCAAAAATTCCCAAACTCTGTGTGGCTTACGATTTATATTAAATATTGCCTTCAATGAGCATAATACTCCATTATATAATAATAACCAGCAGTTGAAACTAAGTAAAAGAAGGAAACTTCAAAAGGCAATATTCAAGTATAAACTCATCCTAAACAGAGCGCCTTCCTACTTATATGAAAATATAATTTTTAATAGTGATAGGGGGAAAAGATTAACACGGAAAACTGCGGAACTATATGTCCCTACTTTCCGTTCAAATATACATGGCAAATCCTTTTGTGTGACTTCATTCAAACTATGGAACACACTCTCTGAGCAAGTGAAAGAACACTCCATTAAGAACTTAGCACAGTTCAGATGAAGGGTAACCATGTGGATACATTCCCTGCCCAATGAATAAAAACTTTAAATTATAATTTAATATTCTACTAATGTCCTGTTTTTCTTTTTATAACATTGTATTCTGTACATATTTTGGTATTTTGTTTATACTCTGGTATTCTGTTTATGTGTTAACTATGTTATGTATTCTTCTAATTATCAAGTGATATGAAATGTAAATGTAACCTGGTGTAACAAAAATAATGTTGGTGATTGGAAAGCTTGCTGTGGCTCGATTGTAACTACTTAATAATTGTTTTTTTATCATGTTCCATGGGAATTAATTTCCTCGAACAGTAACTATTCTATTCAATTTTATCTTTGGAATATAAGGATTTTAATCTCGGGTCAAGTTTACGATTATCACGAGATGTATTTTAACACACCGGTGATTTATCTTAGATTCGTGCTCGCGGCTGTTTACGAAGCTCAACAATAATTCAATGCAAAAATGAAAATTAAGTATATCGCGTATTTGAGAGGGTGATAATATTAAAGATAACAGGTAGAATTATTTTAGCTAGATTCGACATGATTTTCGTACATGAGACTGACCATCTTGATGATAAAAATACGTACTAAAATATCTCATTTTTACCTGGGGATGTATCAGCCTCATAAAAATGCACATGCTCTAATTATCTTCGGACGCTAACTTCGCTGACTACGACGAAAAAATCTAAAAAAAGGTGAAATGAAAAAGCGTATCTATTTGGTTTTCTGAACGTAAAAAAGGAAACTACACACACAAATATGACCCTCATAAACCAGTGTGTGACCAAAGTCCCATTATAAAAGAAATGCACACGTGTAAATACAGTGGAACTTGAAAATAAGCGAAAATAGCAAATATTATTGTACGCTATTACAAACCTTTTCCTCCCGAGGCTGATTTCCGCCGTGAGCTCAGCTGACAATTATCAGAGCAATATTTAGGAATTGTTACACATTCGATTAAATTGGTTCTTTAAAAAGATAGCCAAAAATCTGACTCGACTTCGATAAAATAAAGAAAACAGACCACCGCGCGATATTACGGCCGTCCGGGGTATAATTATAACACGGCCTCGTTCCATCAGTGATTCCGAATTTCTGGCTGTAATCACGAAGCACTGTCCTAGAGAGAAAAAGCGTTTGATCGCAATTATTGACTTTGCCACGAATCCGCTCCCTAATGAAGCTGTCACGAGGCTCCATTCTAGTCGCTGATTGGATGAGTGAGCCGACGGTTTCAAAAAGCCCAGATTATTGCGATTCAAAAGTTTTATTTTAGATTTAAAATCAACAATCTGTAGCGCGACGTCCAGGGGCACCTTTATATTCTAATAGCTATCGAGGTACGGAGCACGAATTCCATTTTTTTCAGATACTCGTACAGTTGAGGTCATGTCGTATCGTTACGCGAAAAAATGTAAAACATCCATCGCATGACAGCAGAACATCATCAGCATGAAAAAACACTCAAGAGAAAATTTCTTCTGTTCTTTTAATGGCGTCTGGAATACCTGATTGATCCGGCTTGAAATGTCTGTTGCGCGCTAGGTTATTGAACTTTCTACAGAAAAACTGAATAATATTGGAAATGGTGATGAAAGGCTAAACATGATCCTTTCACCTCACCTATAGCGAAGAAAATCTCAGAAAGACTATAAGATTTATATATTTGGTCTAATTGGCAGTCAATATAAACACTCTTTTAAATTTAAATAAGGCATTTAATCAAGAAAATACCTTGAGTTTGATACGATAGAAGGGAACACGCCGTTATTTTTGTACATAGTTGTTTTGCTTGTGTTCAAAATGTGCGCCAAGACCTAATTAATTTAATTACTTAATTAACCAAGACTTAAAAAGTCCGTGGCCATAACTAGTAGAGTCAAAACTCTTATAGGTGGCACTACCAGTTGCATCCTTTACGGCAGTGTGCTGACCTAAGCGGAGCTAGTCTCGAACGAACATCCGTGCTGTGAACATTGTAACCCCCAGTATCTAATATAATACTTTGCATCAGGTACAGAATACTTTTCTTTCGAAAATCAACCTTTATACTTATAATTTTTATTGGTTTTCATTGTTTCTTAACATTCCTAAATATTTAACGTGTTTATTTAGGCCCCAAAGATTTTTATTCCTCTGTCCGCTATTAAAACAAACATGTCACTGATCATCACCGAACATTTGCCCAATACTAAATCGAATTATATTTTTTTGGCATCTCATCCAACGGAAACGTTTAAACAACATATCAAAAACTATAATCGGCCTCAGAGCTTGAAGGAATTTGGTTAAAGTGTTTATAATTCGACGACGACGACGACGACGACGACGACTCTCACCAAACTGGTATGCATGAAAAGACCAAATTCCACGACATCTGCAAAACCTGCCTAAGAAAATTAAGGCAAACAGAAAACCTCTGTCTTCCAGGGGACACCGAAGGTGATGTGGCAGTAATTCGATCACAAACCTCACAATGCATTTCGTGAAGTATGACACACCAAGGAACGTAATATTAAAAAAGATAGAATAGTATGGAACTGCACCGAGGGACGAAGTATGAACTTCGCCCCTTGGTTCAGGGTTGAAGTACGCATGCAAGTCCCACAGGACCAAATTTTATAGCGAATTTCTTGCCGTTCGCTCGCACGTTTCTTCATACTATTATACCCTATCGTCCAGAGTTTTGCTATCCTTAACGGAGAAAAATATTACACACAGGTAAATATAGGTAGCTTACGAGACATAATAGACTAATATGAAATTTGAGACTTTTCACAGGCTGTCAATAAATACTGTGCAGTGGAAGAGATATGAGGAAAGAAATGAGATGAGCAAAAGCAGTCTAATGATCCGTAGTCCGGCCGGCAGGTACATTACCTCCAATGAAATAAACAGGTGATTTACGACATAAGAGAATCTGAAAGCTTAGAAGGGAATATATTGACTCTCACCAACGGCAACAAACCTTTCACAAGTCGGTGAAACCACATCCTTAGACTAAATTTAATTGGCGAATCAATTGCGGTTATAAACATCGTTTTTTAAAAGCGCTCAGCTAATCACAAGTATAACGATGCTGAAATTACATCGCTGTAAAGAGTTTTATTTTTACATCATGTTGGTTTTTGATTGATAATTTCTGATTGAAACCTAGGGATTCCATGAAATACATGGAATTTCGAAATAAGCGCAACTGTAATGAATGCGATCTTCATCGTCCAACGGTTGATTTAAGGATATCACCTTTGGAGCAAAAATTCAGCGACCAGTGGGATGAAAAAAAGGTATTTTCAGGAAAAACCTCGCTTTTTAACTCTCACGAAATCGGACGGG
Organism: Pyrrhosoma nymphula; assembly: GCA_963573305.1. Taxonomy (NCBI): domain Eukaryota; kingdom Metazoa; phylum Arthropoda; class Insecta; order Odonata; family Coenagrionidae; genus Pyrrhosoma; species Pyrrhosoma nymphula. The sequence continues at coordinate 16,994,063 of OY754335.1, forward strand.
AATGAATCAGGGTCCTAACCCACTTCCGTCTATTTTCCCAGCGTATATTTTTCTCAACTCCAGCACCTACTCGATCAGATAGATTCCCACTCTCGAACTTGACGTGCGCGAAATAGAGTGGGTAGGTTGCGCCTACTTGGTGGCTGCGGGAGGAGTGAGCGATGGCCTACCGACCTAAGGTAGGTGGGGAGAATAATTTGGGATTCGGAAAAGGGAAAGAGATGAATGCTTAGGAGAGGGAGAGGGCAATTGTAGGCAAGAGAGCGCACATGAGTAACGTGGAAAATGCTCTCAAGAAAGTACATAGTATGCATACTGTATTGTACACACAGTTGCACGCACACGTTGCATGGATAACACCATCTATAGTATACAAACTACTGTCCGTTTCAAAATATTGTAACCCGAGTTTGAAGTGTAGGTATTATCTCGAAAACCGGAAAAGCTATTTCTATCACTTGGATATTATTCAAAATTATTTTCTGCGTTTACGTATTGCAAACTTATTTATTTGTTAAATGTTGATGTAGTTTGCGGCTTTAGTTTGCAAAGAAGGGAAAAACGTCCTGTTTCTTAAGCCCCTTAACGAATGCCGCGTGTTTTCTGCTTTTTCATATCAAAACTGAGAAAGTGGGCTAAATGTCCAGCATACGCTAAAGCAATGAAAGTTGACAAACACTCATATGAAAATAAACACCATTTATCCATTTAGCTATTTTTAAACAATTTACGGAACTAAATTACCTCATGAATCGCGGCATGGCGAAAATCGCCGTTTTCTGCCATTTCTCAGTCTCAAATTCAAAATTAACCCTTATAGGAAATAACCCGTAGGCACGCGGGGGTCTGTCAGACCCCAACGCATTTATCTCTCTTCTAAATTTTTAACTGTTTGATAACATTTTTGATATCTTCTCAACCTTCAAGATATTTGGTATTCACCCATAAGAAATAAAAAATATTTTAAAAATAATAAATAATTTCTATTTTACATGCAATTTTTAGTCATGGAGGTCACATTGATCCCACGCGCCTACTAACGTTTTACTTCCTGTCCGTATGCTATAGTTCCCTAATTATAATAAAAGTGAACAAAAAAAGTATCCTCTTTCAACATATATCTAAAAGCTAATTTTTACGAGAAATTACTAGTTATCAGAACTCCACATTGGGCAAAAATACGCACATATTACGCAATTTATACGCAAAAATGCGGACATTACGATAATGATGACTCTTATGGTAAAATAAATTCAGAAAAAGTATAAGACATTAGTAATTTATCTTAAATTTTGGGTGTCAGCCGTCTTGCTTGCTTACTACTAAGGGCCTACTTGCTTGGCAAAAACTGAACGCGCTTATTTAAGGATTACGAATCAACTTAAGACACCTTAAGACTGAGATAACCAGGATATTTTATAAATATTGAATGGAAAGCCGTAACTTTGTGATTCCACATATATTTATTGTAAACGACCCGGGTTTCGACGTAGCACGTCATCATCATTGTGAATGTGGTGCTGCCTATGTTGGTCAAACTGGACGAAAATTCAAAGAGAGAATTAAGGAACATCAAACGTGTGCCAGGAACAAGGACTTGACGTCGCTATTTGCGAAACATCTCATCGAAGAAAACCACAAGAGTGATTTCATACCAGAAATACTGCACCGGGAAAAGAAAGGACAAAGACTAGATGCATTAGAACAATTAGAAATTTTAAAAAGTGTTAAGTGCCAAGAAAATATTGTTAATGAATTTTTGTTCTATTGCCATTCCCCCCTTTTGGACCTTCCTCCCAGCCTCACCTTAACAACTCCTTGTTAACCATCTAACCCCCCCCCCCCCTCCACCACCACCAGCCTTGGAACTTCTACCCGACCCGTCCTTAAACTTCCTTTCCCCGCCCCCCAACCCCAGGTCAGTGAGTCACGAGTGCACTGAGTAACCCAAACTTTCCGTTCCCCCCCGAACCCCCCCCCCCCAGGAGGGACAATACCTCTCCCATACCTAACTACCAACAAACCCATCCTCCCCAATCTACGTCACCCTCCCTCTCGCCCCTCCACCCCCCTCCTCTCCCCCCCTTCCCCTCCTTATGTTTGTAACTATATATGCAGAGTGTTCTAAGATAATTTTACCTGATGATGACGTGCTACGTCGAAACCCGGGTCGTTTACAATAAATATATGTGGAATCACAAAGTTACGGCTTTTCATTCAATATGCTAAGCAAATTCCACAAAGTTACGCCTGAGACAACGGAGTATATTTTATAAAGTTTAAAATTGATACTTATCGGGAAAAAACGCGATCCGAGGAGCCTGAAAGATGCCCGACCGACAATGGAGTCAAGCGCGTTGATGCCTAGCCGGTGGATCGTCCGCTAAAGATAACCAGTTCTTCCTTTCTGTACGACAACACTTAATTCAGCACCTTCCAAAAAAACTATCCTCGCTGCCGAAGAGAAAAATGAAGATACGGTTTCTGCACTCTCGTCAGTGAGGAAAATTGTTATCGTCTCATGAAGAAATGAAGTAAGGTTATGCATGTGACTCCAGTGGTGAAATAATCGAGCCCAATCTTCCTAATTTGCCTAACTCTTCCGTGGAGGCGTTGCACATTTTCAATCCTCAAGAATACTTTCCGATTCTGGGCTTCTGTCTCCTTCATAGCAGAAAGGTCTTTTTAGAGGATTTTTAAGGTTTATACAGCATTATTATCTAATTAACATGAGGTATTCCCAAAATATGCCTTCGTTTCACAGATTACCTTAGACTTGCATGCTATGATATCACAAAATGGTGGACGCTGTTGTCAGACGAAATTGTTCATTAAGTGGTGAATATGAACGTGTTTTAGTCGGGAGGCCGTGAAGTGACTTGGAGAAATAATTTTTTTAAAGACTTTTGAAGGTTCGATTTAAAGTAAAGTTTTAAAACTGTCTGCGACGCCGTAACTAAATCGGATTTTTCAACCGCGCGTCGGGCTCTGACTTGGCGCGCTGAGAACAGGAAATACCACGACTTAGCGACATAGTCCAAGTGGTTAGAACCCTAACGCATCGATCTCATCAGTGTTTATAATGGTGAGGATATAGAATCGAAGAAATAGATGTGTACGCATAATCGCGGTCATGTTAGTTTTCTTTAGTTCTGTTCTGGAAACACGCTTCATAATTCATACACTTCACCCCTTGAAATAGTGTTTTCCTGTGGACCAGGTTGATGCTCACCAGATAAAAACAAGCTGAGATTCTCATACCTACCCTTTTCCTCACCCTTCACTGAAGGGCCATTATCGCTCGCGCAGATTTTTGTAAGTGAATGTCTAATAACGTTAAATACCTGGAGGATGATATTCGCTCGGATTGTAATTTTCTTTTAGCGAATTCTTTAAGAAATCACACGAACTGAATAATTAATGTCGTTGATAACCACGTTGTAGCAAGTCCACCAATCGCTCACTTCTCCAGCTAGGACGTGCCATGTGACAGCTGTAGCCATGGTTCTAATCTTGCAAAAAGCAGTAAATACACAAAAATATCTTCTTTATTTATTGATCGTTGTACGGTTTTTTAACTTAAAAATAATTTATGGAACTCGAAATTGGACGTTATAATTTACTATCTAAATTCCTCAAGAAAGTAGATAGCCCCATTCTCACTGTCTTAATTTTCATATTTGTCCCGAAAATCGTATGTAAAACCTTCAACTCCTTACGGTGTTTCATCAAAGGTGTTGAGCCTATGTGGTAACAAATAATGATGGCGCATAAATTGATGCATAATTCAAGAGTTTGAAGGAACGAAAAACGTGTACTCGTGTGCACACAATAATTTTAATTTTAAAAGAAATATTGCATATACTAGTGTGCTTTATGGGGACTGTTTGATATACTTATCTAAAGTAAACAGAATTTAAGTTCGATTGACGATTTCCGGAGGAGAAATAGCGCGGGGAATGGAAGAAGATGTTGGATTGAATGGGGGAACGTTGGGTGGAGGAAGAAGTTTTATAAAGGGGACGGGCGTAAGGGCGAGGGAGTGAAGGAAGAGCGGGCCTCCCGGAGTCTTTGGGAAATGGGATTTCCGAGGAAGAGAAAAATTGGGTAGAATCGGGTCGCAAGGGAAGAAAGATGCAAAAGATAAGGGAATTGAGTGGGGTAGATGCAAAAAATATGGAGAAAAGAAGGTTGGGTGCGTAGGAAAGGTGTGCGAGGTCCAATGAGCGATAAAAACTCATCCTCCTTCCCCGTAATTTCAATAAAAAAGCAATTTAATAAACACCGCAATTTCCTGGAACTTATAAGATGACACTCCATGTAAAGCGGACTCAGTCGCCATTTCTCTTGCATGAAAGTTGCATACTTTCCTCGTTTTCTATAAGTGGAATTTTCGAAAACATTTTTGGGTAACTTATCACTTTTTTGAAAGCTGTATCCCAGCAACAAGGGGGAGCAAAGAATATAACTTCCTTTACAAAAAATCTAAGAATGTTGTAAAAATTAAAACTTAGCAATATTCCACACTGTTCTATTTTAAGTACAAGCCTGACTGGTTTCAATGTAGACATATCATCATCAGAGGCAATTTTGGCCTCTGATGATGATGTTTATATTGAAACCGGTCAGGCTTGTACTAATAATATAACAGCGTGGAATATTACAAAGTTTTAATTATTACATCATGTCAAAATTCCACAAAGTCAACCCTTCAACCATCTTGTAAAACCTAAGAATTATATAAACTAGTTGGTCGAAGAGGTTAGTTAGTTTATAAGGAAATAACAGAAGGTTTGAAATAAGAGCTGATGGCGTAATTAACAAAGGTTATTCCACCGGGTCAATTCCTCCATATCTGCCAAAGCAGCCATGTATCTCTGGAAGTAAAGTTGTTTTGTAAAAGAGAGAGCTGCATGGATGTCGTTTCTTCTTTCCTTAAGGAAATGAGAAGAATCTGTAAAACCAAGTGCTCTGAAAATTCCTGCCATACTGAATTATATGACAAGTGGTCATTGCAAGAAAGCTGTAGCGGCAGAAATCTGTCAATGCCATATAGCGTCATTATTGAAAATTTTGTCCAAGTCTTACTATGCTCTTCAAAATACCAAATGGCCAATAACTGCAGGGTGGCCAATAACTGTACAGTTTACCCTATCCGAATTAATTATGTCAATTAGCAGAAGGTTTATTGGAAATATCGCCAGGTGAATCTAAATGTAATGTCCAAATTTTTATAGAGGAAATCACCGGAAGAATGTATTTCAATAATTAGAATCGAATTATATAAGGTTTTATGGTATTCAGGCTTTTGGTTCTGCGATTAATTATTTAGTATTGAGCAACAATTTCATCGTGCTATGCTGCCGGCTTCGTCAGGCTTTTAAGAACAACAATTGTCTTTTTTCAAAAAATAAATAAACAATCCCAGCATTTGATGATTTGAAAAGTAAAGTTCTCATTTCTGGTGCACTATCCACCACACATTCCGAAACTAGTCACATTGGTAACTGAATCCATCAAACTGAAAAACATTAGGACGGTATATTCCGCTTGCCCTTTTTTAGTTGCTCGAATAATCAGCAAGATGTAAAATGCGGCAAAAACAGCGCAAAATAACTGCGTTAAAATGTAAAACACTGCTTTTAGTGTGTACCACTTTTTATCAACAACGAGAAACTTTGATTAGAGTAAGACTTTTCTTCAATTGTGGTATATATATATATATCCCAAATAAGATTTGATTAATCATGACTACGAAAACCTTCGGATAGGGTATGACTGGGAATAGACGTATTGTACCAGATAACGGCGAGTATGTATCAATATGGAGCAAAGTGATTACGCTCAATGCATCGCACGAGTTCATTGATCTGTCAACTGTCGGGCGAGTATCGATTGGGTGTATTTTTCCTCTATTTTGTGCTCCTTCATGACGCCGGCGTATTATGAATCTTCTTTTGTGTTACTTTGGAGCTGTATGTATCGCAATAGGCTGTTTGTATACTCTCTGAATGTCTCAGAATGCCTCATTACTGAAATAATGCTTTAATGCATATCATAATAATAGCTGAAATACAAGAAAGAGTGAAAAATGGAGGATTACAGCGCGCAAATAATGATTCACAATACTATCTATTGCAAGAAAGTGTTTGGGTCTCAAGCAATGTGCTATTAATGTAAAATTTGATTTCCTAGAATGCCTTGAGGATACCATAATTCAATTTCTAGGCTCGAAAAAGCAATTTGTGTTCTCAATTCAGCCCTGACAATATTGAATTCAAAAACCTGGCAAAAGCGACCGTTAGAGATTTTGATTAGTGGGCAACGCTCAAAAGTCAATTAAAAATAGTTCTCAATTCCGTTCAATTCAATACAGAAAAATACTTAAGTCAAAACAACAATTTAAAAAAAGTCTCACGCAACGCATACATGAATATACTCTGTGGTTTTTCTTTGCTGTTGATGTACGTAACAATCGTAAGAAGAGAAAAATATATAAGATTTAATTTGCTCTCTCGACCTTAAAAGGTAAGGTTTGCTAAAAGGTACCTAGATATATAACTATCTAGTGGAAAACATTTATACTTCATTGCTGAATATTTTAATATAGCTTTGAATGACCCATTTCCTACAAAATCTTCTTTTAAAATTTACGATAACGGCAGATATATACGACAATCCAATTAAGCTATCAGGTAACCCGTTAAAACATTTAGTTACTTCATAATTATAGTTTCTCGTATCGCACTCGATATTTTATAGGAATTGTAATCTCAGCTTTCATTCTCATACTTGTGTCCATGGTGATATATTTTAGACTAATTACTTGAGGAATTGCGTGACACTCGTGATGACGCTGGAATAGTAATATTTTTAATTAAGTAAGACTGTTTACGAATGTTTTCATCGAAGTATCGAATGCTATTAGGTCCTTTGTTACCACATACCACAATTCGATTTTGGATCGATGATCTTGTGTTATTAGGCGCAATCCGATGCAATAAACCTATCTTCCGCATAGTTCCCTAATTAAGCGTCTGCACATTTTCCGCGAAAAACAAAAAGGGATCGCTATGGGAGTTCATCGCCCCATTTGGCGATTGAAGCGCCGTTCCCGATACGTTGAACACACACTCACAAACCTCGTACAAAATCTGGTGGCAGGAGGGAGAGTGACCTCGTGAGAGAGAGAGAAGCGATTAAAAGAAAATATTGCCACCGTCCCGAACCCAAGACCCTCTACACCGAATGCACTCAAAACGCTGGAGTCGCAGCGCCTAATGAAACCAACCCCGCGACGGCATGTTTCCAGCTCCACGCCAAACGGGGATCGTGACAGGTAGTAAAGCTAAGCAAATACGTGACGGAAATGGAATGGGACCACCCTTTTATCACCGGAGCAATCCGGAAACCTCGGAAGAGAGGAGGACAGCATAAAGAACAGGCGGACTATTCTATATGTTCTCGGAATTTTCGAGCATCGGAAGTGACGAAATTTTGACGTCACAGCCCCTAAAATTTCAAATAGGGCCATTCAAAAGTTGAGATTTGTCGGGGGTTGTGACGTCAAATCCACGGTTTTTCCGAGGTTTGTCAGTGTCGATTCCTTACTGAATAAGGCCCCAGATTGGAAATGAGAGAGGAATGAGAGCAGAGGGCGTGAGACGCTTAATGTAGGTTGTTTGGGGAAGTCAACTAAGGTCACTTGCGCCGTTGAGAATGGGCGGAACCTATTACGGAATGAGAGGAAGGGTAGAGAGAAACCCGGCATTGGCCTAATCTCCGAAAATGGTGCCAAGGGGTACACAGTTCAACGTCCCATCCGACGACCGGAGAACTGTACTTGAAGTGCTCTCCACATGGTACCAACACGGTATAGAAATCTCAGTGAAAAATCTCCGTCACGGCTGGGATTTGAACTTGAGCTCTTGGTATGAGAAGCCAGTACTCAAACCTCCCACATCATTTTAACGACATCCTGTCTATGCGAGTCCTCTATCAATTGAAACAAATTTTTTGAACTATAAGTCGTCACCCTCCATTCTAAAGACTAAAATAAACTTTTCTTTGTGTGCTCATCTCGTTAACGACGTTAATGTGATAACAGCGTTAACGAATAAAGATGTTTACCTATCTATCAATTCCTCTCTCCTCACTTGCGCTTCACTAGCCAGAGCTATTCAACAATTTTTTGTCCTTACTAACTTACTAACATTCCCATTTTGTTATAAATACTCCCTGGTTATCTAAACTGTTCCACGTATTCTATTTTGTGACGTTCCACCATAATTTCTGGTCTTGCCTTCCTACTTCAGGGAAATTAGAACCTGACGCGATGCAAAATGGAATTAAAAACATGCATACGTGACCTATTTGTAAATATGCTGCCGGTTTCGAAGCAGAACGTGATGCATTTAAATTGGTTTCAAAGTAATCACTGAAAAATTTTCCCGATCCGGATTACTCTGAAAATCACCGCCAGTGGAACCCGGTCCCTCGGGATTGAAAGCCGCGACCGCACGAGCCCCCGATTCCCGAAAAGAGAGGCAGAAAGGGAAGAGACGGGAAGTGGAGAGAATGAAGAGGGAAGAAGAGGTCGAACGTGGGACGATATTCCGGGTGATAGGGCGAGAGGGAGTAAGGGAGCAGATAGCGTATTGGAGAAGAAAGGTTTGGTATGTGTGTGTGTCTGTGTGAGTGTGGGGGGAGGAGGAGGTTATGACCGACCGGGGTGGGACAGGCGAAAGGGGTGCGAGAGAAAATTGAGATAAAGGATTTGAATGGAGTGGATTCCGTTCGGGGAGTTGATTAGCTGGGAGAATGGAGCGGGGGCAAAGGGGAGATGCGGGCGCGGCAGAGATATGGGATTGGACCGGGAGAGCGCCGAGGAGACGACCATGAGGATGTATCCCAGATAGGGAAGGAGGAAAAGCTGTGTGCGGGGATCGGGTTGGGGAGGGAGAGGGGGTTGTGGGATTTGGGAAACTGGGAGGGATGTTATGGAAGAGGGGGGGAAGGTGAGGAAGCAGGGAGGAAAAAGAGACAGGAGAGGTTTCCTGCGGTGGGAGAAGCCCAACTCAATGCCGGAAGGGCTTAAGGTCTTTGAAGGCAGTTTGGGGTGAAGTGTTTTACATTTGCATGCGTAGGCTGTATGTCCTGAGCAGTAGCAAAATAACTCCAATCAATTAGATAAAGGAGATCGAGTTTGTGAGGTGGTTAGAGGACTGGTTTCCAATTCCGAGGGCCTGGGTTCGGGCACCGGAAATGACAGAGAATATTCCTACTTGGGTGCTATGTGGAGAGTAAATAATACAAGTGTGGTACTCCGTTCGAAGGATGGGAATTTAAACTGTGCACACCTTGGAGTCTTTCATTTAGAGTAGGCTAATGCCGATGTCGGCTTTCTCTCCACTCTTTCTCTGTGCCCCAATAATAACTCGAGGGATATGAAGCCAGGAACCTGACGTGTAACCTTTTGAGTCTCTAGCGGCTCCTTATCCGCTCTTACCAATAGTTTATTCACATATTGTGCTAGCTCGTGGCACTTTTTATCGAACCGTGCGGCTTATCCATTGCCATTTGTTTATTCTAAATAAATTAATTCTTACCTTAGCTAATCTTAGTTAATAGATATTATACCAGTACTTCATTTTACTGTGTTGCTGATAACAATCCTCTAGAATTAGCATAGACCTTTGAATTACGTTACCATCGGCCTCGAAAACACCGTGACACTCATTTAATAATCTCCTGTTTGATGAACCGCAATGACGAGAGAGTATGTGAGGATACAGTACACGATAGTGGGGAGGGACACATAAGTGGCATCATTGCGGTTAGAGAAGTCCAACTTATCGCTTGGAAGGCTTAAAGATTTTTTTCTAGGGTTTGGGGTGAAGGGTTGAGGTGAAGGGTTGAGGTAGGGTAGAGGAACGGATTCGAAGAGAGAGGGGGAGACGGTTTAGGGATTCCGATTGGTAGGATGAGGGGCAAGAGAAGTCGGACGGTAGGTTTTTCAGGGCAAGGAAGTGAGAGAGAGGTTTGGATTGGAACGGGTGTGGAGGAATGGGGGCGGGAATTGGGAAGAAGTTCAAGAGTTGAGCGGGAGAGGGGGGAAGATTTGGAACTCAGCCATACATTGGAATTGCTACGGGAAAGTCGTTTCTAGCTGAGTCGATGGGACATCTTTTTTGACCCCCACAACTAACTTTTTCACTTCCTCCACTTACGGAAGTAAATAGTGTTTGCACGAAGACCAGCACGCTATTGCGATGCATCAATGGCTATGTGTAATATTCATGAAATATTGCACTGCGATACCTACTGAGAATTTGGACTGCGTGTTGTGGTATTTGTTATTACGCAACATAAATTATTTTTCAGGAGTTCTATTCAACTCGTTCATTTTCCTTCTATTACCGTTAATTTTCCTTATACGGCCGGAAATGAGCTATTGGCAAGTAGAAGCGACACTGGTACGTAAAAAAATTGTAAACAAATTCAAAGAACATAATTAAAAATATTTTAGTTTTTCGCAAGTAAGAGAAAATGCTACAGCCAAAATTACGATATTCATGAAAGGTATACTGTGATACTGAGACTTAGAGCTACGCGATGTATTGCCCTGCGATATCATGATCTGTGATTCTATTTTTTTCTTCAGTGAATGTAGGCTTTGATCAGGATTGGAGCCACTCCCTTTCATCTTGTACGGGACTTTGATTCCTTCGTTAGCTGCTCAGAAGTTCTTCTCTAAATCTCCATCAGGCTAGATTTTCACCTCCTCATTCCTTTTGAACCCTTAACACAATATTCTCTTCTATTAATCTCTTTAGCTAACCTTCACTTATTATAATCAGTGCGATTAACTTCGTCTTTATTATTATAATGAGCACGATTCAGTCCTTCTATATTTTTCTTACAGCTTGCACAAAACATTTAACTCGATATTATGAAAATTAATTACCACGTATGAATGAATTACCGATATGGATACGAGAAAGGCCATGCAGTAAGCGAGTAGGATACAATATGATGCAATTGGTGACGTGCTTATGGCTTTAATTCAATGTTTTTGAGAATAAGTGAAATGCAAAGTACCACACTGATGGGGATTTTGGGAAGGGATCTGCCATATTCACATCTGCATACTTATTACAATTTCTCCAATTTCAATTCCTTCCTGTTTGAGTATCAATTCTGGTATACTAAATCAAGCGTGCAATCAAGCAAGAAAAGATGTTCAGTTTTATGTACTTAGAATAATTATGCGATATCATGCTCTGGGATAGGCGATATAATTTTATTTGTGATATCGGACGATGAGCAGAGATACTACGCATATTTTGCGATATTAAATAATTATAGTATTGCGATATCGAAATTGGAGTATCGCGTGTTCCTCTTTGCCCAAAGTGAATTCGAAATAAGCAACATACTTGCATTTCGTAGAGGTCGCGTTGGTTTAGAATACATATTTAGAAAGACATAATGCCCTGGACCACATTTGACATCTTCGCTCATATTCACGAACCCTCACAAGCACCAGGCGTATTTATTTGTTTGAGTTTAGATAGTCCTCCAAAGAAACAGACTCGATTACTATTTTGTCAACCTGGAATCCCTTCAGCGACCTCTCAAAGTTCTGCTCCAATCGCAATAAATTGAAGATGGAGTTCAAAATAAGGTTGAAAATAAAATTTCGAGCCATCTCTTCTTATTATCTGCGGCCATATTTATTCCTTCGCCATACACAAACATGCAATGTGCGGAATTATGTCCAGATATAACAGAAGTAGCCTTTGGAATAAATATATATTAAAACCAATTTTTAGATGCTAACTTTTAGGTTTTATGGTATTGCACGCTATTTAATAGATATTTCGCATGCATTTATGAATTATTATGTGGCCTGCTTACGAAAGAGTAGTTCAAGTAGATTATAAGACAAAAGTGACAGATTGTAAGAATGTTCTTTTTTTACTATATGGCATTTCATGCAGCGTGCACCTTATTTTCCCTGCATTACAAATGTGGGAGTCAAAAAGAGTAAAATAAAAATAATCCCAAATTTTATCATACGACATACAGGTACTCAATATGTTGGGTAAATAACGACACGAGCACGGAGTCTATGCTCCTTTACTAAACGCCTCCGTGTCCACCATCACAGATGGAGAGTCTACTCAAAAAGACTAGTAGGATATTGCGAGAAAAAAAGTGCAAAGACGTAACTCATTGCCTTACGAAAGAACACACACATCCCTAAGTAAAGAAAACTGGTAGTAATCCTTTTTACACATAACTGCGAGACTTGACTGAAATTCGAACCCAAATCTCCTCATTACCGGTCGGGTGGGTTATCCATTTACATGATTACACAAATGCAACAATTTCACAATGGTGAAACTAGCCAACACACCTCACCGGCCCTCGGAAGATCTGGGTTCGAATTTTGGTCAAGTCAAATTATTCTTTCATGTAGAACTTCGTCCTTTTAGGAATCCTCCTTCGGTGTCACGTGTTCCGTATTCGCGTCTGGAGCAAGCTCAGCTCAATTAACAAGGCCAAATGTTCCGAAAGAGCAAATATATTTTTGACATTTTGAAAAAATACTTTTAAAGCAGTTAACGGGCATTCTATGATTTCCGATAATTAAGATTATGAAGCAGGAAATTCTTTCGAAATTATAAAAATTTTTGATCATAAAGGGCCAAGAAGAAAAAATGTACATTGTGAAAGTTTAGCAAGATATTGAAACAGCCAATCTAATCCGACTAATGTTCCAGTGTTATCAATGTGAAAAAAGGACAGGCAGTTAATTTGAAAATTTTCTTAGTTGACACTGGTATGAAAACGGTGCGGCGACATCATTAAATCCAAGTAATACTCTAATGAGCCCAATCATCTAATATTTGAGGTTCCCTCATTCACAAAAGAGTTTACATATTTGATTATAAAATAAAAGGCGATGCGAGACTATGTAAATATATGACCAAAGCTTATCCCATGCTTTCCCACATAAAATAACAAAATAAACGTTCAAGCCCCAAGCAATATTAATTTATTTTTTTTATCTAAAGCAAAAGAAATTAACTATCGTATATTTGTACAAATATATCCGATTTACTCTCATAAAAGCCCGAAAAAGGAAACGAGCCTGTCGCTGGGCTTGAAAATATAGTATATATCCTCCCGCGAACGCTTAGGGAAGGCTTACAAACACGCATTTTGACTGGCATTTAAAAGATGAAAAGCATATGAAGAGCACGTGTTTGACCTGATACTGTTTTGAGGAGAGGGACGAGAAACACGTGGGACCTCCAAATATTCCCAAAGTGCCGACGAACGGGGAATTTCCACCCTCGGGTGGCACTGGGCGAATGGAACGAATGGAAATTGGATAAAAACTATAGCGGAAGAAGGAAACATATACAAGACGAATTGGTTGAGCATAAAACCGATCACGCCAACCCACAATTCTTATTGGCTATCATATAACCTTTCCCTTCCCTCCCACCTACTCAGAGTTCGCGAAAACATTGCATTCAAAAATCATCTTTTTTCCTTTCTCAAATAATCAGATAGGAAAGAGGATCGATGTTCTCCTTACACTTCTTAAGCCTGCCCCTCTTTTAACACTCTTTGGGCAAAAAGAAAAGAGCGCATAAAAGGAATTCCTTTCGCAGAAAGAAAAACAAGGGACCAAAATATTCGAGAGCTTTTCCGGGGGAAGGAAATAGGAGAGCGCGTGGGCGTTCGAGTGGAGGGGTTATGTAAGGGAGGGGAGGACTCTTACACTCGCAAGGGTTCGAATGGAACCAAATCCCTATTTCGTTTATTCCCGCTTGGAAATCTCTTTGAATTTGAGAACAAAAAGGCCTCCCCTCCTCCCCCTACCGGTTCGCTCCCTTATTATACACGCGATGAGAGCTTGGGAATCGATTGAGCAGAAACTAATGGACGCAAAAGGAGAACACCTTCGTTATACTATTCTCTCACCTCTTCCCCATCCTACTATAAGAGTCCCCCGGAAGGTGTTTCCAAGATCCCCTGTCCCCCTTAACCTTTCGAAATTCCCGAAATTTTGTAACGTTTGGCAATCGAGACCAGGGAAAATTATTCCCTGACACTTCTCTGTAATTACCAAAATATTCATTCATATTTATATTTCGTGGCCTTATTGGGCGTATTATTCATTACTTAAGAAACTACTGTTAAATTTATGACAAAAACGTGAGAGAGAGTGGAGCAGCCGGGACAATTGGCCAGGGACCACATAATCTACAAGAGAAAACACTAAATGAAACTAAATGGGATGTCGGAAAACGAGGCCTTAAATAGGATGGCGCTAAATGTCTTTTTCAGGAAGCTAAACAGCGCCACTTCGGCTCTGATAAACGTTTTCTTAAAATATAAACAATATAATTATTTTCTTAGTAATATTTATAGAGACATTGTAATAATTCAAATAATTATTTAACTTCAATTTTATTTCTTTTAAAATCTTTTTCAAGGCTGAAAATATGAAATACAAATGGGAGCAACTTACCGTTCGTTTTTATTTAAAGAAATACATTAAATTCCGTACTTACGTCAATCGGAATATACTCCAACGTTTTTTTAATGCTACACTGCAAATACCTCAACATAATCACAGTCAGACTAATACAGGGCAACTAAATACATTAATCTTTCTCTAAATTAATTTGTTTTAATATAAACTGAAAATTTTGGGTTAGTTATTATTAAAAATAATTTTCCCGATTTCATGACCAACTTCTCTAGGGATTCGAGGAACGGAAAATCGAAAAAATCTCCGGAACAGGAGGGAAGGCAAGGATTATTTGCCGGAACACAACTTTTAACCTCTCGGAAACCCCTCCTTTACTTCGCCCTTTTTCCGTTCTCATCGGCAGCGTCCTTCCTTGTGCCGTATATAAGCTTTCGTCGGACGTTCCCCTGTGAAGCTACCGGAGTGCTTTGTGTGAGGGGGTCACTCCCTACAGAGGCTCGCGTCAAAGAGTTTTCTTTCTTTTATTTTTTTAATCTTTCTAATTTCCCTTCCGTCATCCTGAATGACTAATCAACTCACACGATACACCGCAGGGTTTGGAAGACGTGGACGAGCGACGCGCTCCGCAGAAAGTTGAATTTCGCACGCGCCTTTTATAAAAAAAACATGACTGGATCACAGAAGAAATAATGAGAGTCTCGTTTGAAAATCATCGAGCCCGATGGCTTAGCACTTAGTAGACACAGGGGGCGAGTGAAAAGGGTAACGAAATCCAGCTCCGATGCTATTTAATGATACATTTATATCGTAAATTAAAAAATGTCTGCTTTGGAGTGATTGCACCCTTCCTCATTGCCTTGCGCCTTCTAGGTGACAACACTATTTAAAAAACAGAGATCACTAATTTAAATTTACTTGTGTACGGCAAAGAAGCAAAATCTTATCCTACAAGTTTTAGCGATCCTCGTTGGTTCAAATATGATTATTGATATCGAATGAGAAGCAGTAACTTTGTAATTCCACATGTATTCATTGGAAACGACCTAGGTTTCGACGTAGCACGTCATCATCAGGTCTCCATCACCTGATGATGACGTGCTAGGTCGAACCCTAGGTCGTTTCCAATAAATATATGTGGAATTACAAAGTTACTGCTTCTCATTCAATATGCTAAGCAAATTCCGTAAAGTTACACCTGAGACAACGGAGTTTATGTTTATTGATGTAGCAAAAATAAGGGCGTATAATTTTTCATTTCCAGCAAGAATGAGAATGGAGAGCCAGTTAACTATTTAAATAAAAACTTTGAGAGTATGCAGTTGCAGAAACAATCATTATTAGTATATTCTAGACTCTGGTGAGTTTCTATCTTAATTTTTTAGTCTGGTACCTGTAACCGAATGGTAATAGGGAATTTCCCGTCAAACACATTTTCTCAAACCAATGTTAAAACCAAGCGGGGAATGCTCTTCACGTTTGCGTTAAGTATAGCCATGGGACTTCTTCACTCACATTACCACCTTACATATTATTATTTCACTTGAGTAAAAACAGATGAGGTCTTGAATGGCCGAAATCACACTCCATCGACATGCTATGTAGGCGAGGCGAGCATTCCTCCCCCCATCATTTCAACGTTCCTCCTCGCAAACAAGCCATTACGCTCGTCCCCTTACCCTTTAAACTATCCGATACCCTTCCATTTTGCATCTGAAAACACTACTCTTACGCAGGAGGGAGGCGCGCCTTGAAAGAGCGCGAGGGATATGGAGTTACGCTTTCAAAACGAAGGAGTGGGAGGGCACAGTAAGAATCAAGAGAAGGGAAAACGGGATAGAGAGAGAAGGGCTCGAAAGGGAGGAAAAGAAAGGAAGAGATTGGAGGATCCCGCGCTTGCTATCATGGTGCCCCATTCGACTCATCCACTTGAGCCAATTTGACAGGGATTTTCCAACGGCGACGAAGTTACCGCTGCGCGCGCCCGTCCCACACGAGGGGGTGGGGGGGGGGGCACACACGCACCAAAAAAGGAAAGAGAAATGGTAATGGAAAACTCTTGGATACGGAGGAGTGAGGGAAGAGGGGGGGGGGGGAGTGCTGACACAAAAGATGAGAATGGAAAGAGAGGATGAAGCTGCAAGATTTCAGTATTTGAACATCGCAAATCGATGTGGACTCTGTACCTTGATAGCGGCACTACATGCCACCACCACGTACTAATTGGATTACCGCATGTCACATTTCAATGACTCAGTGGTTTTAGCCATCGAAATCCATCCCTTTTCACATAAATCCACATCCATGCCACTTTATACATACATGGATCGCATTTACCTAGCATATCTCATAACGTTCTAAAGATCAGACGCACTATTAACACTGCTTGTTCGTATAATCTATCGTGTACATGCGATATGCATATCGCATTCATAGTGGTTATACATCGCATTCATGTGCTATGTAACGGTACATTGAATTTCGAACGCCAAAAACAACGAATTCGTTTTGAGTGGAAATAGAAAGGTTACGCATCCGCATTTACTGTTCTTCTTTGTGGCACGCAGGTCAACTAGGATTCTGGTCTCCATTTCTAAAGCCTCAATGTCACATTGCAATATGAAATGATCATTAAATAACCAAAACGATGCATTGCATTATTTCACAATTCTAAGAGGGGAGATTGTTAGCGTTTGGCCTCATCCCCGTGTCTAACCGTGGCGTGACAGCAGCAGGTATGTGTATGGTGACAGTATATGCAATGGCGGCTCATTTCGTTTCCAGTCCTTTAACACAACCCCTCAACGTTTATTGCTTACATCCGACGGACTTCCATTCCTCCCTACCAGCATCCCCCTCCTGTTTTTTCCACCACCATCTTATTTCCCAACCACCCACCACCTCATTTCCACTCGCTTGCCTAGTCACGTTTATCTTACACTTCATGAACTCCGCATCTTCATGTCACTTAAGACTTTCATTATGGCCAACAGATTGTACAACCCTACGAGCCATTTGGTAAAATATCAATGTTATTCACGAAGCACACAACAATATGGCATTCAAGTAACATATCGCATTTAAAACGCATACCAAAATGTTCATATCGCTTTTGCATTGGAAACTGGATGTCTTGCGGTTCTGTACCGCATGAAAATTGCATAATACAAAGTTCACGCCCCACAGTAGGTAGCGTGGGCAGCAGCATTAGGTATATGCATGGTGGCAGTAAATGCGAACGCGACTGATCTCGCTTGGACCCTTTTAATCCAACCCCTCAACTTTTCCCGTCCCTTCCCAAAGGTCCACTATTTTTCCCTCGCCGACTGCTTTTTCCATCTACATCCTCCTACCGTCCACACATATTCCCACCCCCTAGTGCCTAGTCACACCTCTTACCCTCCTCATGGACTCGACATCTACTCTCCCTCAGTCGTTCTTCCGGCCCATTCATCCTCCCGCGTCCCTTCATCACATTCGTGCGTGTCCGTTACTCACACACCACTTACAACACCTACGCACCTCTTCCATTCCCCCCCCATGGGAATATGCGCACATTTTCATCGCGTTGTCGTTCTCCTAATTCAGTCTCTCGTTCTTTTTCGAGAATGTTACTAGCAAGGTGCCTCATGTAACCAACTGCAGGTTTAATGCCGTAGCTAACCCAAACTTCATCTCTGTCTACGCACCTGAAAATTGGCAAGTATGAAACAGCTCGATAGAGAAGCCAAGACGGCTCAATACAAGTCTCCTTTCTCAGAGGGAGTGCGATGACCAGCCGACGAGTTCCAAGCCCTTTCTTCCCCAGTTTTTCTAATAAATTGGTGAAGACGTATTTTTTTTGGTGACATGAAAACTAGGATTCTCGCTAGGAGAAATACTGTGGAAATTGATTGATTCCACGCTTTAGAGCATCTGAGTTCCATTCCATGTTTACCCGTCACAACTTTAATCTGGCATATTTTCGAGCATTTAATCACGCAATGCCATCTTTCGGTCTTTCCGTCACCTCTCCTCCCGGAAAACGTTGTCCCGTATCCACTCTTCTTACCTGGGTCCTTTATCTCGTCACACTTTCCTTCGGCCACCTCCAGGGAAATGTGCGTAAGGGGTAACATCGCCCCGAGAGAGCTTCCCTAACTCGGTCCCTCTTTCGAATTTTCCATCTCTCCCTTCTGATCTCTTTGCATGCGCCAGAGCGTAAGAGTACTCTTGTGTGTTAGCGCCGGTCCTCGCTTCCCAACAAACCCTTCTTTTTTTTCTCCTCTTCTTATACATTCTTAATAAAATTTCCACCCCCTCCAGAAAGCTTCCCTTTCTCTCTGTCGCTTTATCCTTTACCTCTCTCTCTCTCTTAACCCCCTAACTCCCTTGCCGTGCCAAAAACTCACCCCCTGCACCTCCCC
The DNA here is from genome assembly GCA_963573305.1 of Pyrrhosoma nymphula. Taxonomy (NCBI): domain Eukaryota; kingdom Metazoa; phylum Arthropoda; class Insecta; order Odonata; family Coenagrionidae; genus Pyrrhosoma; species Pyrrhosoma nymphula. The sequence goes on from OY754335.1 coordinate 17,012,981, forward strand.
TTATTATCTTCTCCCTTCCCTGCGAAAGCGCACTTAACTTGGTGAGAGAAGGTTGGGAGGAGGAAAAAAAACGAGATGTAGGTGGCATACATGGTGGCCGATTGCGTGAGTCACACGCCGTGGGGACAAGCTCTGATGAGAAAGAAGGGGATGGCAAGGGTGTGTGGGGGGGGGGGGCGAGAGACTCGGGGTAGGGGTCGCAGTTACTTCCACTGAGGGGTGCTGGACACAGTGGGAGGGGGAAGATGAGAGGCCACCTTCGGAGAGTGAGCAATACAATGTAACGATACGAAGACATCGATTCTCTGAGAGATATATCGGCGTCTATCCACGCTAAAGTTGCTTCCAAAGCAGTAATTTCTTAAGGACGTTTGCAAGTAGCGCTTAGATGTGTAAACACGGACTTTAAGGTCAGAAAGGATCGATTAGGGTGGACGTAATCGGTTACCGATCACGGTTCGCAATTTTAGAAAAAATAGACAGCCTACTATTTTGCTAACAAGTGGCATTTCCATTCCTCGATATTTCCACACAACATCCGGTGGAATCTTAATGCTTATCAAAATTTGTTTGTACTTCCATTGAATGTGTGGCGTGAAGATGAGCGCATAGCGTAAGTCGATGGGACATGACGTGAAGGACATTCGGCGTTCATCAAGGAAGCACCATGACCCCCATAATATTTATCGCTTATCTACGGCATTTACTCCAGAATAACCAACATAATTGAACGGTTTGCTCAAGATGCGGCCATTTATCGATAATGTATCAAGAAAGCCCTTACAATGGATCTTAACTGCATTTATTCTTCATCTTGAGTGGGAAAATAAACGAATACAGTTCTGACGAAAGAAATCACATCAATGCCTCATCTGCGAAGTGGAGAATTTTATATAAATGAAGTAGGTGAAGTCCATTACCGAATTTACACTAACTTAATTTCAGACTTTAGGTGACAAAACTTTCAGGGCATTAACGCTGCATTGAAGGGCTAAATTTTATAAGGTAAATATTATAAAGTTTCCCTTATTTGAGTACATCTTGAGAACGCCGGCATCATCTGTAACTCAGAACTTTATCGACATCGGGGAAATCGACAAAGTATAGAGAAAATAAGAGCCTTTTACTAACACCTGCAACGAGTAGATAAAGAGAGAGAAACATATTATAAATCTAGGACTAGGAGTAGCACGATAGCACAATAGGCTAACGCTGCAAGATAAACCCAAATCTTAGGAGGTAAAGATCGACATACCGAATTTTATCCCTCTCTCATTTAACACTACCTCTGTATGACTGACTGTCATGAATTGCAAAATGAGATATTTTCGCCGTTTTACAGATTTCACGGAGTTCTTTATTCCCGCGCACTGTTCACGGTTGCCATCCCTCCTTAGATTCTTTTTTTTCTTAACCCTTCGTTTCTGTGACTGTTATCATCACCCAGATCGCGGAGAAATAATATGTAGTCCCAGACCCTGGCATTTGAATTAGCGATGGAGTGTTGGCACAATGCTAAAGAACCAAAATCGTGACACCGCCTAACAGTTTCCCTCTTCATCAAAGGAGTCCAGATTTTCGAAACGATACAGCCAAACCGTATCATTAGAGAAAGCAATTGCGGATCGTAGCAGTACTGAATGTGCAAGCATTAATAAACTCGACCAGAAGAGCATACAGATGATGCATCGGTACCACGCACTCGAACGTACGAGTTTACACGGAGGTTCCAGTACGCGTCGTTAGATCAACGTACTACAGGCCTGCTGCCTCAGCGAAACGCTAAACTCGATGAAAAACGGCATAATTGCGAACTAGGAACACGACGGTTGACATGTAACGCATCCGAACACGGGTTGGCCGAGATTTCTGTAGCTTTTGCTCGATGACCAGTGGCCATAGGAAATCGTCGCTAAGATTGAGTAGAAATTCTTGAGTCGCAACGTGGATCCCGAGAGAAAGGCAATAATGCTGATGCCTCACGTTATAATAGTCATGAACTCTCGATCGTAAGTTTGGCAAGTAAGAATAATGGCGGACATTATTTTAACTCCGCACCACGTATATCTTTAGAACTGACTAAGGTGACAAAATAAGAGGGCTACGGTGGGTACAAAAATCCATCTTCCCTCGCACCAGTACTAAGACTACTTCAAAACAAGAGCGAGACACTAAGAGACTCAGCCAAAAGACAGATCACTTATACACGGAATAGTTTCAGGCTTTACTTCGTGAACATAATATATATTCGCATAATGGAAAGGGACGATGTACTTTTCCACAGATATGTAAATGGTTTCACTGTGATATGGCTGACGATGCCATTTATCAGTTTACCACGTTTGAAAAGTTGTTTGTGCCTCACGAAGATATGGCACAGCATAGAAAAGCATTTATTGAACAAATGTCATGGTGTTAATAACATTAACAGATTCATGCTTAGTTTTATCAACAGGATCATACTTTGTAACGTGAGTTTCTGCATCATGAGTTACCTACTGGCAAATTTTTTCTTACACTTTTTATGTATATTAAGTAAATTTCATTGATTTAACGAGTTGTCCCGCTAATAATGAATGTCTTTATCATGAAACAAGAAAATCGAATAGGTGAGGTAATAATGTATCATGCCCTATCTATGTAACGAGGGGTACTTCAGATTTAACTTTATGAGTATTCATGAAACAAAATCTATAGGGACACGGAATGCAGTTAGACTCAATGATTACACGATAGGCTATGACTATGAGATAAATCCAAATCTTCAAGATTAATTAGGCGAGAATGCGATACGTTTCTTACAGGCTCACATTAAAACATGCTATGAATAGACTTTTTTCAATAAAATTCGGATTTAAACAATAAAGACTTAGTAACCACTAGTGGTGAATATGAGTGCGCGCCGTGAGTTACCATGGACATTCCCCGATGGAGAGTGGACCCGTCCCAGGGGGAGGGGGAAAGAGGGAAGGAGGAGCGACGCGGGGACCGGTTTCAGGGGCGTGGAGAAGGGGGGGAGATCTGTGTAAGGGGCGGCTGGCTAGCTGGCGACGCCGGGGAGTATAAGGGGCGGATTAAATTAGGCTAATTGAGAGCGAGAGGGCGGCGGTGGGGAGAGTAGCGCCTGAGAGCTGGGAGGTGGGGAGAGAGTGAAGCTCTCGCAAACTGCTGGATCCGACTGGGTGAGAAGGGTCGCATTGAGGGGCGAAAGAAGGGACCGGGTGGACGGGGGAAAAAGTGCCCAGGGCATGGGGAGGGATAAGGGTCGCGTGTGTGGAGACGGAAAGGGTTAAGCTCACGTCACACCGCACAAGTTTTTCTCTGAGATTGTTGTCTCATGCACTTCATTAAATGTTGCATCGTTCCAGGGTGACCACTGGCTTTTTTTTTAAATTTAGGGAATATTTTAGGCTTCCCACGAGGAAAATCACGTTTTTCAAGGAGTTTCAAACGCAGTGCAAGGTCGGTTGAACGTTTGAATATTGAAATACCTCCTTATTTACGCGTAAGAGATAAAATTCGCCATGAAATAACCATGACTTGACCAAGATTTGAACTCGGATTTCCCAATTGCCGTTCAGATGTGATACACTAAAACTCCAACATAGTTGAAGAAGAATTAATTATTACATTAATTAATGAAATAATAACAAAACTTACTAATATCGGTAGTTTCATCTTTACCCACCACGGTTTTAACGCAAGAGCGTCATTAACAAGAGACTAGCGCGGTGGAATGTTATTTAAAAACCACTGGCACTACAAGTATTCATTAGTTATGAGATGCACGCCACAGTTTCCTGTTATTTAATTTGCAACGATACGAACTGCAAGAGTGCATCGTATTGATCTTCAATTTGGCTTTCGCTTTGGATCCAACTCCACAACACACACAATTGCTTCCTAAAATTAGACTCGCTGACATTATCGCCCTGTGCTTTTGGCAAGCACAGGGCCTAATCCTATAAAAACACACTGTAGAGGACAGGTTTACACAAAGTAGAATTGTTACTGGAATTTCAGGAACCTAGATCAACGCAGTTCACCATTTCTAGCGCAGGTAGGTACCAGGAAATATCGAATAAGTTTTGACTAGATAATTTTCATTTACCAACGTCAAAAACCCATTAATGTACCCTGTGGACAGTTCCCGTCAAAAAATAAAAGTTTCCTATCGTCGATGGTGTCTTTAATTACCTTTTCATTGGTTAATTTCATAAACACTCACCAATATGCAGCTCAAGAAGGTTTATATGCTGGGTGACGTTTTGCAAAAAATCTTCCAGCGTTCTTTCTAAACACAAAGATAGCTTTGAACCGGAATATAATAGTTGTCGGTTCTGTGTCATGGTTAACGCTAATATTAAGTTGCCTTAAATCTCCTGAGAACTACTGGCAACGTAATATTGCGTTTATTTTTTATTTTAGTATTTGGCGTATGTTACATTGGCATCATTTAAAAATGTTAACTCCCATTCGAGGAATCATTCGACTGTGAAGAAGCTATAAACTAAACTTGCATTTTCATATGTTTAACGGTCAAATTTGCAAAATAATCCTTCAAATCAATCCTTCAAATCCTCCCAAGTCACTCCTGCAGGAGAAAAAATAAAATGGCCATCGCTCAATGTTAAAATTCCCAGGGTCTTCTTAATATCTTTAAAAAGGCACGGGAAATATGATATCGTAATGCAGCAACGCATTACTCCTGAAAAAAATATTGATTTAAAAACATTCACTGATTTTAATTAGGCTTAATCATGCATTCAGGTATGCTTTAATATTAATCTCATGATCGAGTTCAAAATCCATCTGCGAAAACCAGCCTAGTTGTAATGTATTATCATTTCTTATGCACGTATTTCGCTGAATTTCCGAGGGAATTCTTATTAAATATGTGTTCTCTCCGCATAGAAATTAACGTATCACTAGACATATCACGTATCACTGGACATCGGAGTCAATGCCATCCAGAAGAAAGGCATGTATTATTGCGCTGTATATAAAAGGAACAGTGAAGCTGATCACAAGTTAAATGTCATAAGTGTGTGAATAATGGCTGTAAAAAATGCCAGACCCATACAAAAAACGATTATATTTAGTTATATCAATTCAAAATATTGAGCAAAAAATATTTAATCAACTAAAACCCCATTAATTTGTTAAAAACGGTAATGACTTGATCGTGCAAGCAACCTGTGTTCCAAGTAACACATGTAAGTTCGCGAAGTAAACTAACTTATCACTAACTCTGACAAAGGATAAATGACTATCACCTAACTTAGAACTCGCAGATGGAAAATAATAGATGATATTAGGGTAGTAGCGGTCTATCATAGCGCTTCCGTGATGAAATAGTAGGGGGTCCATTGATTTCTCCGCTTGTTTATCAGTATCAGTTTAAATCAGAGACCCGGCGTCGGCCGTGCAGCATTTTAAACGACGGTGGCGAGCGAGGCGCGATGCGAGGCATGAATACGTACGTCTGGTGCGGGACGGATCCGCGGCGTGAGGCGGAAGAGGCGAGAGGAGCATGAGGCGGATGCTGCGTGGATTGGGAAGTGAATTCGGAATGTGTGTGTGTGTGTGTGTTTGAGGGCAGGAGTGTGGAGGGGGGGGAGGGAACACGGCAGCGGTGGTGGGTTGGGGTAGAGGAGGATCAGCGGAGGCAGCACACAGTGGAGTGTGGCTTAAATGGAGGCGCGAAGGGAATTGGGCGAGTTGGGGTTTTGCAATGAGACCAGCAGAAAGGGGGGGGGGGCATGTGTAGGGGAGGCAGAGGGGCTGGCTGAGAATACGGTTTGCATTCAGAAATGAGGCTCCGGTGGGCGGGGGTGCCAAGGGTTACACCTCGCATACGAGCCGAGTCCTGAAAACCCCTCGCTAGCTGGGGTGCGTCATGGGATATGTGCCCCTCTCGTTGCACTGCAGTCCCAATTCCTGTTCTTCCTCGAGCTCCGAATTTCAACTTGCAACACCTACTAAAGAGTGTCTTTTATTCCAAGATTAGTACATTTACTGCTGAACAAGAGCATTGTTAAGCCGCAAAATAAAAACAGAAGCACGGAAGCGTCTTAGGTAGCTAACAACTAAAAAAATATACCCCATACTTTCGTCCAAGCCAGTTTTTTTTTAAATACTACCAACCCTATTTGTAAGTCTAACCTATTGAAAATAGCCAGTTCATCATAATTATTCAAATTATGATATAGAATGCTTTCCTAAGCTCGAGCAGCCCTCTGATGTAATTTTTTATCTCGCTAACGCCTCTTTCGCCTGTAATGATTAAGATAAACAATAAAGTACATTTATTTACACCAATATCATCTAATAAAAAGTAAGACGATTGTTTATTATGCTACGCAAATTTCCCCATTCTCCTTCATATAACTAAGAGATTCAAATTTCATTTGCGGAAAAAGTAATTTGGAATTTTATATTTTTTGCCATCATTAGACGGACGACACATTTTTACAACAGCATTGAGTGTAATTCACCAGAGAAAAGTTTACTTGACTCGACTAGGTTTCAAACCGGTATTTTCAATTTCGGTCAGGTGTGTCAGACTATCGCAATGTAAAAAAGTAATTGTTTTTTTTCTCACCGCTCTGCGATTCAACCTCCGTTAAGGATAATGATGAGTGATGCAAACTGCCTTGAAAATTGGGCAAAGGAAGGGAAGTACCAAAAGTAATAGGTGAACCCTCTCTCTACATTGAGTCGTGCGAATGTAATCATAGCATCTATTCAGCCTGGAATATGAAACAGCAAAGTTACCAAGGGAGTAGGAAGTAGCCAAAAGACAATAATATTAGCAACAACCTCACCGCTAACCATCCAATTAGAGAGAGTGAGCAATCACAATAATTTTTTAACCTTTCTCACCGTATTGATAAAAGACTTTCTATTGATAAAAAACTTTCAATATTTCTACGAACGAAGAAATATCCCAGAAAAATATGACTTGTTTTAATCAAAAAAAAGGACGCATTTCTCCATAAGTAAGTAAACTGAATAAGAATGAAATGAATTCAGGGATATTTACGGTGGAACCACCTAGTCATGCGTGTGGAATCGCCGACGATTTGCGTTAAGAAAATTAACGACTACGAGGTATGACACAAAAAGAGCTAGACTTTATAACATATCGGGTAAATAAACAAAAGCTACAGCATCAGTCTCGTTATTTATGTGTCAGACCTTGTCTGTCAACAAAAATCACACCAAGGATTTTTCTTGAATGATAATACAGATTTTTTAGACGGAAAACATTGAATGAATGCTCATGCGTCATTTCTCCTCCACAAAATTTCGGGGAGTAGGGCTCACCACCATATTGTATGGACGATAACGGTCATTAGAAAACTAATGTCCATTTTCCTTTACAGAAATTTAAATCTGTTACAGCCACAAGAAATTAAGTACTTTTTCTTTTTATTCAATATAAATATCCCAATACCCCCAGCGCAGACAAAATACGATACCCAGGATACTATTCCCCCTCGTATCACTCCGTCAATTTCTTCTCATTCCTAAATTAAGCCATTCTACGAACAAACCCACGCCACGAGCTTGATAGGAGCTTAACGCTCGGTTTAATCAATTTACAGCGACACTTTTCCTGGTATCCTTAACTTACACCTGTCATTCGATCAAAGAGTGCGAGCATCAAATAAGGTTATTAGGAAAAGGGAATGAGAGTAAGGCGGGAAGACAGGAGAGTGGAATGGGGAAAGAGAGTGGACGTATATCGATTATGAATCGGAGGGCGGAAGTTGCGATTAGTTTGACGAAGGCTCTTCGATATGTACGGCATGCCGAGCTACAAAAGGAGAAGGTTTATGAGCTTTATAGTGGAGGCTATAGAGGTTGCCAAAAGGTATGCGGCGAAATTCGCCAGCCTGGATAGGAATTAACAAGGTAGGTAACGTATAGGAAGGCTTTGCAAGGTGATGGAAGCAGCCACCGCTTTAGTGCCTGCCAAAGTAGTTCCATAAAGCCATAACGCGCATCAGGAAAGTACTTACTTCATAAATTAGGGAAATGGATAGCACTCATCGCAATTATTGAATCCTCATCTCGGATATTTCTACGAAAAGGGTGCAAGGTAAGTCTATCTTAATCTCTTTGCTGTCTTAATATGGATGACGAAACGGGGAAACGAAGTGACCAAACTTTATACGTTACTAAATAAATGGGAACAACGAGTTCAGTTAATTTGATTCAAATTAGAATATGACTCGCTATTTATTACATTACATACAGCAAAGCCTTTGATGCTAGAGCTAAGTTCGCGAAAAATGCTCCGACTTGAAGGTAGATACTAACGGAATGAACCCAAAATATACCGTATGATGTTTTAAACCTAAATACTACGGAAATGCTTTCGATAATTTCTAATTCAAGGTACCGGAATATACGAGGTTTTTATCTTGGCAAGGCTTTTTTTTCGGGAGTAAAATCCATGACGATTATTTACTTCGACCCGTTTCAGGAAAATTACCTCGAAATTCAAGACACTCTCATCTAAATTAATAGTGTCCTAAAGGTTATAAAATACTCATTGACTCGTGAAATGCCATAATTGACTTACCGGTTATCTTTATGCGAGTAATGATACTTAAAGTCTAAAGGGAGTCCGAGACGATAAATATATAGATTTTTCGATGAGAATGTAGAAATATTTAAATTAGTTTTAAATATAACAAGCACGGAAATATAAATTCACGTTTTAGATCAATAAAAAGAGAGGCATGAAGGTTGCCCTCAATTATAGGAGATAACTTGATTATCACCAATTTAATATCAATCAATAACATGCGAATAAATGAAACCAATCTATTGGACAGTCCAATATAATTTTAAGTGGTGGAAGATTCAGGACGTGTCAGCATAGAGAACTTCGGATACTATTTGGACATTTGGAGAACGCTATTGATAAACCGAATAGAAATAATTGCGACCACGAATGAAAAAAACCGGTCAACAACGATACCCAAACGGGACACAGTGGGTCGAATCTCTGTGCGCACACACACACTCACTTGAGCTCTCAAAGAATGATCCAATCTCTCTCATCAACGCGCTAGTGAATTCTAAAACCTTGCTTTCCCCAAAATATCCGGCATCCAATCCTGATATAGCCCATGGGCGATGGGGCTCACTGTTCACACGCCCTAATCAAATTGCTTTCGGAAAAGTACGTTCAGTCACCCCAATGGACGTCACACTATTGAATGGGTCGGTGTCTAAAGGGAAATAAGCGCTTCGGGGCTCTGGAAGAAGGGGATGGCAGCAGAGAATATTAAGTGTGTGGGTGGGTGGGTTTGGGTCTAGGGGGTGAAATTCACCACAACTAGAAGTGAAGTATTTCATTCATCAATGCCTTCTCCTCTGCTCTAATTGCACAAAGACAACTTTGAATGCTAGGAGGCTTCTAAACCGAGAGTCATCCCTTAAGAGAACCCTGCTGCTTCCAGTCCTCCCTGAGTGGCGTGAGATTTTTCAGCAGTGGTTGAGAGTACTATGTTAATTTCCCCGATGCAAAAGGCCGAATGAACTGTTTCCGGTGAATAAGCACGTACCTCCAACCTTTCTTCATAGCATTTAAAATGCTTATTTGTCACCACACCTCCATCCACTTACTTTGCTTCCTTTTGGTATGCTCTATCTATTTTTATCCTATAATGCCAAGAGCTCATTCAGTTGTCTCTTTCCAAGGTCCGTGATTTGCTACCATGTATCGCTAAGCTACGCATCAAGCTCCTCGTTACATTTTTTGTAGCAAAAAGGAGAGCCCGAGGTAAAAACGTTATCTCCTTTGCTAATACCCTCTGATCCGTACGATAGAAAATTGCATATTACTCGCTTTTATCTCGTCGCACTATGACAAAGTTCATATTACCGTTTGAAATATACGAAGAAATAATGAAAGAAAATTCCCACAGAAATGTTTTTGCTAGAGATATGAAACGTCGCTACTCATTTAATCAAAGCAAAGTATGCTTTATCCACCCAAAAATCCTAGCAGATGTACCTATTTTGGGTGAAAGCCAGCCCAATGATTTGACCACGCTACAGTACCCACAAAATTTTTATTGAAATGGTCGACATTAAATTCCTTCAAAAGCATGTCAAAATTTTTAATCCTACCGTGGCAGGTGAAATACGTCTTAAATTAGCAACAATAGTCAGTTTTTTCAACTTGGACCAACCAGCTAATTACAAGTTTAGATTTTTTACTGCATACTTACTATACGTAGAGCTGACAACAGAAACCTGATTTGTTAACATAAAAACGCCTCAAACCAATGTCGTCTTCAAAATTAATCTCCCTTGAAGTCTACAGACGTGTCCCCATCATTCTCTAATAACAGGAACGGGTTCTTTACTGTCTAGATCTTCGTCATATCTTGTATCATTTTAGGCTTACTATTGATCAAAAGACGATTTTTATTAACCAATTCTACGTTACTACGTTACTTTCCGTGTTTAGATTCCAACACCCTCCCAACATCTTCCTCAACACCTCATTGGAAATGCAAAACTTTTTACCCTCCCGTTTCCAGCAAAACGCTCTACCTCTATTTTCACGGTGTTCAACACCACATTACTGTTCTATATCCTCCAGCATTTCTGTAACTTACGGTGCCCGATCTTGAACGAATAACACTCGGCCACCACGTCCCGGAGCCAAAATTCACGCTTCACATTAAGCTTATGAGTAACCCTTGAAAGACAACTTTACTCGGGGTTCTTCTCGTGCTAGTAATTACCTCTACCAGCTAGAGCATACGTTAGGGGGGATGAAAGGAAGAAAGATTGCCCAAGTAAAATAGGGGATCGAGATCAGACCAGAAGCTCTGCAAGGGAGTGAAGGATGAGGCACGAGTAGAATAAAAGGACCGATCGCTGACTGTTGAGGGACGGGTTAGGGGGGAAGAGATTGAGTACATTTGGCTAGGAAATGGCGGGGGGGGATGAACCTCGAAGGTCGGGGAGAATAGAATAGAGTGACGCTGTGGGGCAGGAACCTCACTTTTATTATTCGCAAGTGCGGATGGGGGAAGGGATGGGGGAGGAGGAGGAGGAGGAGGAGGAGGAGGTGGGAGACTAGAGTGGGAAGGGATGGAGTAAATTCGATCAACGTCCAGCCAAGAGAGGGTGCACTGCTGCGCTGAGTGAGGCTAAGAGAGGGATGTATGTATGTGCGCGCGCTAAAATGGAAGGTATGGATTTGCGCGATAAGGGGCGGAGGGGGGAGTGTTGGGAATGAAAGGGTGGTAGACTTTTAAGTGGGTTGTGAAGGAGTCGTCTACATCATTGGACTCGGGGAGTGTTGAGAGGGGAGAGGGAGAATGGATAAAAATTGGGAAAGTCCTCTTCTTGCTTCTTTCCTCCCCGCCCTGAAAACACCCAATCCTCCCTATTCACCTCTATTCAGTTTTTTTCCTTTAGTTTGTTTTTTTCGTCCGGGGTGCGCAGGAGGAGAAAACGCTTCGGGAATTGAATAGAGAAAGGGGAGAGGTCGTTTTCTTTTTGCACCGATAGTGCGAAGGTAAATTCAACGTAGTATATTGAGAGGCACTGAAGGGCAAAAGAGAGGGATGAGAATGACAAAGAAGGGTTTAAGGACAGAAAGAAGGCAGGCAGACGTGGACCCCGCAGGCGTGATGGCGTTAGGCCATCAAAAGAATTAGAATTCAAATTATGATCTTCTCATTACTACGCAACGATAAGTATAAGCTAATTATTTAAACATTACACCTATAAGGGGGAACTTAAGAAATCGGATTCAGCTATGTGTAAATTCATGTTAAATGATAATTGTGAACATTTATTCGCAACATTTTCATAACGAATAACAAACAGTTTCAAGTCAAAGGCGTCGTGTAAGAACCCTTGACCAGTAAACTTTCACTTCTTGCATCATTCAACCCTACCCTGCTCCCCCTCAAACCATTCCGCTCAACCAGGAATACATCCCTAGACGTGTGTGAAATAATTTACACCAATTGATGATGCCTTATATTGATATTATACAATGGTGTAACGTTTTAACTCATTAAGCAAAATTTCTGCAGTGGTAGTCAATATCCTCTGAATAGTGCTCTAATAATGACTATTGGCATGTTCAATTTCTTCTAACCTTCAGATTCATTGTAATATTCAGATATAATTGCGTGAAGAATGACTTCACTGACTATTTCCTTCATCCCACCACCCTGCCAAAATTCCCATCTCTATCCCTATTCATTTTGCTCCTTCATCCATTCACCATCTTTTGCACCCTTCCAGCTTAATATTCTTACCTCAATAGCACTTATCAACTACACGTTAAACAACCCTCATTATCACCTTCAAGTACATCACATGTCTCTTTTAAATTTCCCCCACCAACCTTCTTTCCTGCTCCATCATCAATAGCTCTTCCATCCATCTCATATCGAATTCCTCCAGTCTACAAGCATCCTCTTTCCTATTACACCAAGTTTTGGACCTATACGACGCAATACCCTTTTCAAGAATGTTTACCAATTATTTAATTACAATTTTAGTTGTGAATTTCTAGTCCCTAGCAAAAATTGAGTAAATAATACTATTCAGTAACTTTTTGTTCCACAGTAAAACGAAGTTAATGCCGTTTTTCCATTTTCGTGTTATTCATAGGGAGACGTGTCCTCTATCTCATTACGTAAACATAGTTTAACTTTTCCACACTATGTTTTTTTATAAATTAGTATTTAAATTACACGGGCTTAAAGGATAAAGTGGATTAAACAGAGTTTTATAGTACTGCTTTTGGGCAAATAATTAAAGATTTTAGGATGTCCCTTAAAGTTCTTAATTTAATTAATTTTTTAATTTTCCCGAGCGTCACTATTGAGATTACATTCTTCATTCCTCAAAAGAACCACAATAAAGAAAATAAAACCGAGACTTACGTAGCATGCACTGCCGACGAAAAATTAAACTTACTACAAACCTCATTTTCTGAGAAAATAATTCAGAATTCTTATCTCGACCGGGAATAAAGCAAGACCTACCCTTTACGAGGTACAAAAAATTGGTAGGCAACAAGTATATTGTGTTTTTCGCGCGGTGATAGGTGTTGTATTCCTATATAGCTTTTTCTCGCTCGCGTAATAGATTGATAAAAACACGAAAAAAAGGAAACGGAAAACGCATCGAATTCACGAATGGGAACAATGGCTCGAGAAATATTGAGTGGAAATGTGATTTCTGCCATAATCGCACACGTTTACGTTGCCTTTTATGAAAGGAATAACCGTCTCGACACACAATTTGGTAACTGCCATTCCTTCTCATTGCTTTAAAAAAATAAAACTTTTCATCTCCGCTCGTCTGGGAGAGCAATAACTCTCAAACGATTGCTCGCCGCCATCGCGAGGAGAACGTTAAGCACTGCTCACACTGGGAACGTTTGACGCTCGCTGCCGTGGACAAATCCAATTGAGAAACTGGGACGAGCAGAGCGATGCCGCTATAACGGGTGCCTCAGTAGTAAATACATACTATAAAGGGCGCCCGAAGACGGAGGGATAAATCTCCGAGCGACAAAATTCAAAACTCAGTGCGAGCAATATTGTTTTCGAGGGCTTAACGGCAGTTTATAGGAACTAAAATATAGCCGTGAATGAACGAGTTTAACGATGACGTCGAAAACAATCGTAAAAAAACACACAGAAACGAGTATATTGATATACCTTCCGGAACCTGATAGATTGTTTCAGCAGGACAGAAGTGACGGAGGGAATAAGTACATACATAACTTTGCGAATCCGCATTCGAACATGTCTTCAAGCTCCATTGTATTACACCTTCGAGTAATTTGGGATGCAGAAATATGTAGAGATGTGGTGAAATTCGGTGTCATGCGGAATGTACAAATCTCAATATTCACTTTCCACAAATGAAAACTTAATTTTCAGTTAATAAGTCAAGTTGCAGAAAGCATTTTAATCGTAACTAACGGAACGTGCCACTAAATTAAAGCTGAAAACAATGCATGACACAGGGTGACGCAAGTTGGCCAATTATCCAAATATATCGAAAATAAATAAATATTATAGCAATAATAGATCAAAGAAAATATTGTTTACACCTTACAGTGCACTCCATACAATACTAGATGAGTTGGATAACATCTCTGGAAAACCTTATACCTGAGTTACTTCCACTCGTTTTTTCTAGAGTTGGAGATATTTCATTAAACCTCCGTACGCCCATTTGGTTGATACTAAATGCAAAGGGATGAATTTCAAGAAGTGGTATATCATCAAAACGAGTACAAAACTGATACTTATAGAATTCACTGTCAAAAAAACACGGTACAAAATTCCAATAGTTATTTTCCACAATGTATCGCCACAATCGATTAATTTGATACTTAGAGGTCGATTCCAGAGACGAGAGTATAAATGATCACTATCTATTCATTAAAGACCTGTCGGAACAGTTTTTCCTCTTCTCGCTTCATCTATGGTCATGAACAGAGTTATGTTACCTAGAAAATCATACAGATATTTGCTGGGGGTGATTAAATATTTAAGCTCATCTTAACACAGGACAATTTTTAAATGTGAAAATAATTACGCATCCAACCTTACATTCGTTGGGAATAATACGCAGCTACTCATAATTTCTGAAATTTAGGACAATTTGCAAAGAGTAATTTTACTTCACCTTCAATTTAATAACAGAATTTTGATTGCCGTGGATAATAATTTTAGTTTTTCAAAGTTTTCTATCCCAGCATTGGAGCCATAATTATTTTTTGGCAATAAGACTCTCCAGGGAACTCATCACAATAGATAAAGATTTGAATTTTTTAAATAAAAATACAAACTTCAGTCACTCGCCAGTTCCTTTAAATTACTTTGATTCAGTGCAAAAAATTACGGATCGAAATTAAAACTTTAATGATCTGAACTTTGCCAAAGTGAAATTCTAAGAATAAGCTTTGAGCGAAAGCCCACGCGTGAAAAACAGAATGGTAATCTAAAAAAGCTAACTGAATGCTAGTGTAGAACGGACTGCGATCGTTAAGTGGCCTTGGTAGATTTACTTTGCCATCATCAACTGGAAAAAATTAAAACTATTTCACGCAATACCCTTACGGCGGGTGCATAAAATTAGCATTTTTAGCAAGGCCCACAGCAACCTTACCCAAGGACCAAGCGGAGCGGAATTGCTCTAGTCCCCTCCCCAGATTCGCGGAAAGTTATGACAACATTTGGTGCCACTAGCCTCGCTTGAGGTGGGAAAGCATTGTGAACGTAAATTACGCTAAATTAGTTCTTATTACGGGGCAGTGAAACCGCGGTGAGTTTTATCTTGCCGTGCTGTTCGCGAATCCTGACACCGCGGACTGGAAAATTTGAACTTATATAAACTTTGTGTGATAATTTTCCACGATCTCACTGAGAAAAGCATTCGCCGAGGGCAAACTTAGCTCAGCGTAAATTCTACGGCATGCGGCCCTAAAAATGGAACCTGCATACGATACGGAAACTCCCGGTGGATTCTCGTTAGCAATTTTGTTGATGCCGCCAAATCAGAAAGTAGATATCATTCAAAATGGAGTAGCAATAATAAGTAATTTAATAATTTCGAAAATTGGTATCAGGGTTTTTTCATTTTATACTTCACGGGACTCGCTTAAAAAATCATTCAACGTAATCGAGATAGTAAGTACCTACATGGAATATAAAAAACACTGGCAAAATTATAAAAAGAGGGCCTGATGCGAGGCGTCGAATTCGTCGATAAAACAATTTCTTTATTGACAATGAACTGGATGGAACTATTTTCACATACAAAGATACATTTTCTCTCACTGACGTGATCATTACATTTTCACGTACACAGAAGTTCCTTCACTCTTTTGTTGCCAAAATGGTTATCAACCTTACGCTTATATTATAAACTGCATACGCTGCGCATATTTACATGAATTAAAAGTCAAAGCACCATACTACCGGACGCCAGTTCCAGAAGAAGGAGAAACTAGGGCAGAAGGTTAAGAGTTTTCTTTCGGTAGGTAGGCACAAAACAACCGCAATTTTATTTGGAAAGCTTTAGTCCCTTCATCCCTTTAGGTTCTCAAAGGAATGTTAGACGTCTTTCAAGGAGAGCTTCTGTGTAGCAAAAAAATGAATGTTAAAAGTACTGGAGCTTAAGGGCCACGGAGAAAATCCTATACTGGCCACAAAAGCAACCTTAAAAATAAAGCAGGCCTTGGTGGACCACAGCAAAGCTGCTGGCACGGCATTCAGAAAACCTGGGAACCTCACAGAGTATGAAATGGCCCACTCAGTGGAAGAACCAATAAATAATAGTCCCATCAGATGGAAAATATATAATGCCAAATCAATGAAACGATAAACTACACAAATGTGCTTCGACAGCTAATGTCTCATTTTCGTCCATTCTGTCTACAACTACGAATTATATGATCCCCCCAAACACAACATTATCTTCCTATTTACTGTAACATTGCCTTAGACTCTGCCTTTATTATGTTCCAAATATCTTGGAATATTAAAACATCAATTTTTCCCTTTAACTCCAGTTCCTGATCTGTTAGCATAGTCGAATATACATCAAGCGATACCGATTGCACGTTCATTACAACTATATTTTCGTATATAAAAATTAAGTTTTGTTAAGAATAATCATGCGATAAATAACTGGTAGAAGTTACGATTGCAGAAACGCAATATTTTACCTGTGAATTTTGTCGACTTAAGCCTATGGAACAGAAAATAATCACGCGACTGATGACAACAAAATTTTACAATTGTAAAAATGAGTTTACTCTGAAGATTTCACAAAAACAAGACTTAATTGCACTATTTTAAGCAAATAACTTTTCTCATGACACAAAAGACATCTAAATAGGGTATAATTACATTGAAAATAAATTATTCTAAGGTAACAACTTTTTTAGAGAAGAAAATTTGCAGAAAGAGTAGCAATGCTAGTGTCTAGTTATATAATTTTGCCAACGAAGCTTCATGCGATCTTTCTCTCTTTTCATATTAAATCGCCCCCGGTCGTCAAGTGAAACGACATAACGCGTCCACAACTTGAAAAACTCAGCATTGTCAGTTGACAAGATGTCGTCATAACGAGTGAATGGGGTAGGGGCGTAAACGAACGAGAGAGCTAAATGGATGGGAAGTAAGTTCGTTAATGAAACAAGGGGTCGGAGTCCAGAACCGAAACGAGCTTATCAATTTGAAGAACGTCGAGGGATCATGGCCTCTCATCTCGTTGCAAGGGGTTGCGGGTTCCGAGTATACGATAATCCCAGGTCAGAGAGGCAAAGGCGCATGGAAGGACGGAGACTCGGTTACCCAAAGGGTAAGAAAATCCTGAGCGACAGTGATGAGGAATAACCCTTGAAATAACATTCGTTGAAAGAGACTAAGGGCGCAGAAAGTGCACATTGGTTCTGATACATGGTGATACAGTTACTTAGGCAAAATTAGGTGGTTGGTTTGTGTATTCTCGGAAAAAAAGTGCACAATATAAATAACACAAACATTCAGATGTTTTTGGAATAAATATATAAGATATAACACGAAAATCTCGGGAGAAATAACACGAAAATTCTGATTTTTATCAAAATTCAGTACTTCATCTCAAGTTAAAAATAATTTAAATCAACCATAGAAGAGAACGTCATTTCTATTCAAACATGGTTTCCATTGAATTTCATCAAATGGGAACATTAGACGTATATCATCTACGAAACCCAATAAGAGAACTTTGAAAGGCATTTGTTAGTTCCCAACACCATCATCATGGTATTCTATCCCTCAACTTTATACGAGGGATTGTTTAAGGATATTATATTGCATTTTTTTTCACAGATTATCTAATATTATCTCATAACAGAACTGTGGAATTACGGTAAAAATTAATACAACTAGCTAAGCTTTAGCTTATGCATAAACTTCAACCTTGCCAAAAGGCTACCTAACAACAGGCAAATGTCACGAATTGGAAGTTAAGTCACAAACAAAATTCCTATTTAAAATCTGCTGATCCTGCTATACTTATTTCTGCTCTATATGGATCAAATTATGTTACTATCTGGAACTCTACAGGTAGAGCAGTCCCGTGGGGCAGGAGGTGGATTCAGCATGGCAAAACAAATATCGTTCATTCATCTTCTTCCTCTTTTAATGAATGATAATATTTTAAATTGAACTAAATTTTTTAAACTTTTTCAGAACTCTAAGCTTTAGAAAAGGCACAAAAGCGAGGAAATAAATTAATTGAGTCACGTATCTTACAGCAAGTTGGTCGGATTCAACTCCACGTCTGGCTTGTAAAAGTAAAGTGGGTAAGGAAAGATTATTTCGCGAGAAGATCATTTTCTTGAATGAAATAAAAAATAGACTGAATACTCTTCTGCTGAACGCTTTTACGGAAAAGGATTATTCGACATATTTCAATTGATGAACTGACAAAATGTCCTTCTAATTTCCTTCGAAACCCTACCGAAAACTACATTTCGTCCACAATTAATTTGGAAAGAATTTGCATGGGCCGCAGCACAAATAACCATATAGTAAAACCACATTACTCTGTAACATAGACATTTGGGAATTAGCGCACTCTCCCGTAATAAAGATCCGACCGTGTACTCCACGTATTGAGAGTTGAACTGACAGTGTTGGGCATTTGTTTCACACCTAAGCTTCATATAACTTTTTTCACCATCAAACCAACTTATACAACTCTCCAAACGCTCGGTAGAAGAGGATCGAATTTCCATAATCCCGGACCAACGCAGGAACTCGACCGTTCCTCAAGTCGAAGCATCCTCAAGATTCCGCAATGTCCCTACCCCCACACCCATCCTTAAGTTTTTAAAACTCCTTTTTTTCTTCGCTTCCAAAAAATCTCTCTTCCGCTCACTTTCTTTCATCCCTTAACTTTCGTCACACACTCACATGCAAGAAGAACTCTTCTTTTTCCCTTCTCTTTCTCCTTCTCTCTACTACCTACCTACCTACCTTTTCTTCTACGTGCCCGGAATAACGAAAAACTGAAGTTAAAAAAAAAATCGAGGACCTAGACGTGAGCCTTGTCCCACTCGTGAAGCGGGGAGCTCGTGGAGGTGGAAGAGAACGAGGAGAGAAAGGGGTGTAAGGTGAATGTCTCCAGGACACAGGTATATGAAGATAACCCCAGGGGGGTGTAGGAAGGGTGGGTTTCAGAGCGCGCAGGGCTATCGAGGACAGGATGGACGGGGGGCTAAGGAAGGGGAAAGAAGGAAAGGTGACACACACACGCAGAAAGTCCCGTAAATGTCAAGGTGCGACAATGTAAACCACTCACCGTGGCCTTCTCCCCCTCCCTCCACAGTCCTCTCGCCCGGCCTCGTTATTAACGTCGTATACTTTTATCGTTATGATCTTTATTACTACTCCCATCGCCACGTCCACTACTTCTTCGGCGGCTCCCGCCTCGGTCAAATTTCTTCGTGCCCCGCAATACGGCCCGCGCGCCGTTCTGCCTCGCTACCATCCTCCTCTGTCCATCCAGCTTTAAGGGTTTTTCGTTTTCCTCATTTCCTGGCGCACGAGGCGGAAAAGGAGCCCTTACCCGAGAATGGTTCAATAGATATTAAATGCCAGACGTTCTCCGAAGCATAGCTGAGGGGGAAAAATGAGTAGAGGTTCCTAAAACTTTCATAATTAGATACCTTTATGAAATATATCCATTTATGTGGTCCGTTACTGCCAAGTAAACTTATCACAGTTTAGAGACATTAGCATAATTGTTTTATGAAATCTTTAATTTTAGGTTAAATAAGTCTTATTAAGGCTTAATAGTCCAGTTACAGTCATTTATGAAATTGTCATTAATAAGTAGGGCAACAAAACAAAATGCTCTTAATTTCTGAATTGGTTTTTAATAATATAGAAAAGTTGAAAAAAAATAATGAGATGCGATTAGACTCAGTGCATTAAGATTTTTCTCTAGCTTCAACATAGTTGCAGCACCAACAGTTATGAGTTGAAGCAAGAACTATGTTAAGTATAAGAGACCTCGAGTAATCCTTACACGTACTAAGCATTTTACACGTCTTTCATTACATAAAGCCTCTTGATGAGACTCGACGGAACTCCGAGAACTCTAAATAATTATATTTCGCAAACGCCTGGCATTTAAAGACACAAATTCGTAAGATGAATACTAAGTACCTACTTGTTATCGTAGCGCTCGAAATGCTCATTGTGCTCTTACAGCCTTTTGTTAAAAATACTACGCAACATTAACCATAAAGATAATTAAATGCATTTCGTACGGAAGTCGAAAATGTATTATTCTAATTGCAATACACTATTTTATTTTCGTCTTTCGAGTCTAAACGCACAGAAATGTCTTCACTCTCCATTTATCACCTTCCAATATCTTACAGTACATTTATTCTTATACCCCAGATATTTCTTCATTTTTGCTATCCATGAGTTCTATCGTCTTACGTAAGAGAAGCAGGTGAATATTCGTTAATTTTTTTCGTCGTTGGCAGCAGAAATAAAACTGGTATTGTAATGGAAAGTTCACTGGTAAAACGTGATATCGCGAAATGCAAAACTCTGTTAGTAAATAAATATAATGTAATATTACAAAGGTCTAGGGTAGAAAGGAATTCCATCAAAACAATGGGTATTTTGCAATCAATTAGAATAATGCAATTCCACTATACTCCACTGGATGTCTTCATTAATTATGATCTGCGAATAGACTCTTTTATGATGAGAAGATATAGCAGGTATAACTTTGGGAACCAGGAAAACACCAGGGTAACCAAGCAGTTTAACTTCCTCCCAATGTCCCCAGGTATATTAAATCCGTAATAACACGTAAAATACCCATGAAAATGTTTTTCACTGTAAGGAGTACGACGCATTGACAGAGAACAGGAAAATGAGATAAGGAAAACATAGCGGAAAGATAAAAACATCAGGGTAAGAAATTTACTTATACCAATATTCGAATATTGAATTCGAAAGACCATATTCGAATTCTCTTTGAACATTTAAGCAGCTGTAAGAACCATGAAGTAATATAGTGGTAGGAGTGAACTAAAACGTTAGCTAGTAATTAATAAAACGTACCTACGCATTTGAGGCTCTAACTTGACTTATTTATGTCACGCTGTGCGCTGAAAATACCTTCACAGGCAAATGTTATTTTCACAATTTTACAGAAGGTATTACGGCGAGAAATTACAATTTGAGGAAAAATTCAAAACGCTAATTGCCTTATTTGCATTTCTGAGGCCAATTTTGTGTCAGACTTTCCTCACTTTTTTGATAATTCTTCTCTTGAGCGTCCAGTTGTACCACATACAGTCGAAAAAAATCTTCAATTTTTAGTCATAAATCTCGAAAAGTAGTGCAATGAATGGATGGTCGATGAGATCTTTTCTATGTAACAGAGCCACATTAACTGAATTTAATGCAAAGCGATACATCGCTCAAACTACGGTAAAAAGCAAAATATGCGGTTTACTTATCACGCAGGTATTTTTATTTATGAAAACCAATCCCACCGCACAATTTTAGCTAGTACATCCGCGTCTAGATTCCCGGTTTCTATTCGAATCCTCTCCTCTAGGATACCTCAATCTAATTTCACCTGTGCCTAGATTCCCATTCTATTTTAATCCTCTTCCCCACCTCTCACTCCCCCTCCCTCACCAGCGAATCATCACCCTCAAGAATTTCCTTTCTCTCCTTTGCCGCGGTGGTGACGTCATTGTTGCTATCTCCAGAATTCCTCCCAAAACACCTTAAGGGCATCCCCGCCCCGTGTGTGTCTTGTCACCTCTTCTCACAAAGTGCCACTTTCAAGCCCTTTGATGTCGGAGGCTAATACTTTACACCCCGTACGCTGCGCACGTTATTTTGCTTTCGTAAACTCCTATAGGGAGGAGTTCACCCTTTCGGTAAGAGTTTATTCTAGATAGTCTTTTTTTGCACTAACATTATTATTATTTTAAGCTAACCACCTTTGAACTTCCCTTCCCTCCCTATATCGTCTCCTTCACCAAACGGTACTGGTTGCTCCTCATCACTAGGACCGTCGTAGATGTAATTAGAAAGAGAATTTCTGTCTCCCGTAAACGTACACACACTCTTCTCCGAGAAAACTTAAGTCTCGGGTGAAAATTCGCACCTAAACTGACTTGCATTTGAGAAAAGTCTGTTGGCTTTTTTAGTTAAAATAAGCTTTCATAGTGGAAGGATGAAAATTTTGGTTCGCATACTACTTAAAAGAGAACTCTTCGATGCGCTTAAGATGTCAGCTTAGCTGATTAGCAGAAAGTTAAACTCTCAGTTAATGGTTTCTAAGCACAACATCTACAGGATAGTACATTTATACAAAACCTTCTATCATCAACTAGAATGCGTAGAAGAATAGGCACATGTACATACTCTTTGAAAATGCATCGTATTTAATTACGTATGGAAAGTTTGATGGGTCATTGAACTAGATGATTATATAAATTTACGAACACTAAAAAACCTTTCACTTTTTTTATAATAACGTCTTTGGGCGGGATGCAGATTTTGGTTACATAAAGGGAAAATAATAGCAAGAAGTGGATTTGATTTCACAGCAAGAAATCGTTCATGCTTCGGCCGGTTTGACATCTAAACATTCCTAAAGTTAACAAAACGTAGTCATTTACATGCAGATTAATCTGCCTGTGTGAAAAATTTACTCCAAGAAGATGGTCTTGTTCTCGCTTTTATTATTTTTAGGTACTTACTATAATAGCATGCTACAACAAGAAGCGAAAATACAAATAGACAAGGCCAACAGAGCATCAGATGCACTAAACAATTTAATATGGAGAACAACATATATGCTAAATAGACCAAAGCTAAACTCCATCAACCAGAAAAAATGGATTAAGCAAAAAAAGATAACACAGGAATGAAAAATAACGCCAGTAAAAACATGGGTTTAAGAGCGGAGAAAGATGTTGAATGAACTAATAAGTAGAAAGGTAGACAACAGGATAGTGAATATTTATATAAATCAGTTACTAAAGGCAAAAGACATAGAAAAGCGAAGGACGACCTAAGAAGAGATGGAAAAAATAGGCTGAAAGCCTACAAAAAGAAGATGCTGATCACTATTTTAAGCAGACACCTTATCTTGAACTGCCATTCTCCCAACTTCTGCCAAACTGAACAATATTAATTGTTCTCTCAATACAATAAATCTTAAAGGCGTATTCACCGAGTAGGTATCCATCACTCAAAAGAGCAGTCACACACGAAAATAAACTGAGAAAACTGGTTTTGTGAGAAAATGCATACTCAATTGATCGCATTCAAGACAAATATGTCACGGTTTTGAATTAAGAAAGAAGGTTTATCATCAGAAGGAAGTCAGTTTACTTCTTATTCTCAAATTGAATGTTTCACTGGGCTTAAAATGTCAAATGCAGTGAAGCGTATTTAAGCATTCTCGCCTATATTATTTCCCCCGACACCAAGCTTTATTTCTTCTATTTGTTTTGCCTTTAAATGTGAATGCCATTAATAACCTGCATTCACAGGGTATAAAATTTTATTCTACAGTAGGACGCCTGGTGACAGTTGAAATCATTCTTCCCGGATTGGGTTAAATTCAAAAAGGCTAATTATTTCATTTGAAACCACCCAGTTGTATAGATAGGGTTTATCGTTTCTCAAAATCGCTTTAATAAGATACATAATGAATATTCGTTTGTAATCCATAATCATGAAAGAGGATGAAAAGACAAACCCTTGAGTCGGTTATATGTATATTTACTTATAGGTAATTAGGCTGAGGTGAGGACGAAAATGACAGAAAAGTCCTTTTTCTGGCCTAACACCTCTCACGTATTTTGTCATGCAAATTCAAGAATTCTGGAAACGCGTTTGCCTTTATACACTTAGCAAACGAGGGTAATGGCTTTTAGGAATAACGTTCTTCATCGAGAAGAATTCTCAGTATTTTATAGGGATACAAAGCTGCTTCCGACTTCAAAGAGCCTCACGACCGGCTGTAGAATTTCACGTTGAATGTCCATGGCACTTCCCAACCTGTAGATGACACTAGAGAAAGCGTCTATTCGGAACAGTTCTCCCGCATGAGGTGAAAAATTTCTAGCCGCAAATCAAATTAAAATCGGATGAAAAACGCAATATTTTTCTAACGTGATCCCGATCAAAAAGCAAATGAAAAATAACCGAAAAAAAGATAAACATGGCATAACAACGGTATCATTTGCTTTCGACACCCGGAGTAAGGTCATAGGTAACAAGTAACCGACTATAAAATGTTGGTTCTTTATCTCTCTGACCATCACGCTTTCATCTACAGCATAGATCGAAATGACCTTATTTTATTCGGAAACTGCTCCGCAAACTAGAACAGACGTTTTCAGTCTCCTCGACATTTTGAGTCATTCCCTGTCCATTGTACAAGCACACCTACAGTATCATTGGGCAGGGCATATCAATGTTAATTTCTGGAATATCTAGAAGATTATTAGACCACTGTAATAGTGGTAGCGAAACATAGTGGCAGTTGCGCAGAAGGCCTTCTTCAGCAGATGAGTCAATTCCCTTCGTACTGGCTCCGCACGGGGGAGTAAGGCAGTCTCCACGTTTGACTACCAAAGTTGCAAACATTCGTTGCCAACTTCAAAATGCTCATTCTGAATCAACTTTCTAGATTTCTATGGCTTTTATTCCAACATTTTGACCCAGCTTTGTTTGGATCGTAAACATGGTGTCAACCCATACCAGAACTGTCCCATGCTTAGTCGACCCCCTCTCCACGAGCCTTCTCCTCCTTAGCGTCACACTTCATGCAGATGACTGCCAACAAGTTTTGCTATCATTATAAGTAAAACGTAACTAGGTTCCGTACTTTCTTACCAAATGGTATTTGGGAAAGAAGAACATTAGATTGTTTAAAACATACAGTGTGAATGGTTTTTTATTCACCTATGATTGTAGACAAATTAACTAACAAAAAAAAGAAAAATGTTGTCAAACTGATATATTCCAGAGAAAATAGTCCGGCAATTAATAATAGAACTATGTTCCATCAAATATTTGGGTAATATAAATTATAATATCGTAAGATATTTTGCAAAGAACGGCTATATGATTGGAAGAATGACGTCACTTCCACATACTCTACACTATTACATTAATATTTCCTGCTCCAAAATTTATCGCTTAAAACCTGAATTTCTTTTTCTAAAAGCATGAAAACGGGAATTATGATTTTGGGACGATTATGATACAACTATGGTTACCGTCTATTTTCAAAGATCAAACCTCGGCAATAAGCTTTCATTCATTGATAGCCAGATGATAAAAATTACTCGAACAGAGGATTAGACTACTTCTGACACAATCCACTGATCTCCGCGTTAAGAGAACACTTTCAAGCAATAATAGTTTTTAGGCCACTGGAAAGTCAACTCCTAGGAAGAGTCACCATCCCTTCCAATGTTGAAACAGACGAGGGATGCAAGCAGAATTGCTTTGGGTTGGGTGGAAGACGTCAACATTGATTCTCGACCCAACTCAATGTCACTTTGAATTGTGGGGTAAGGTCGACGAATGTCAGCACAGGAACTTTCTTGTACTGGAAGTTACCAAGTTGCGCCCTTTTGTGTTAAATCAATCGATGGCCTAAACGGTGATGTAGAGCACGTTGGTAATTTGTGTTGAGCATAATGATCTTACAATTAGTTAGCCGACTTTTCATTTTCAGGCGCCCCATGTCCTTCAGTGATTTAAAGGTCCAACATAGGGGAACAGTTTTGGAATATCCGAAATGGTGTAGGGTGTGTACATGGTATGCATAATGTTCTCTCAGATGACAGTTAAAGCAATATCCATAATTACTTGCTCATTAGACCACTGCGTTCGTAACTTCCAGAAAAAGAATATAGCATGGGAGGCCTGCGCCTTTAATGTCAAGACGCATATAATAACAATCGATTACTACAAGCACTTCTAGAAAAGTTCTTATTATGTTGCTCGAAAAGTAATTCTTCTTTGTATTCAGGTTTACTCCTCGAGACAATTAAATCTCCGAAAAAGAAAACATTCATTCAGCAGGGAAGATTGTTGAGAAAACACATCATCGCTAGGACATGGGATGTCTGCACCCTTAATATGGGATTTGAAAGTCGCGGCAACTTTCAGGTAAAGACAGTAGTAAGCACACCCCCAATTTCATTCCATCGAAATATTTCAAAAACCTACTATTTAACTGTCTAGATTAACTTACGAGAGATAATAAGTAGGTTGCAGCCAATTTTGTACATCTGCACCAGCCCCATTACTGGCATGTGCCCTGATGACGATGGACGACTCAGTAGAAATGTAGAGTTTGCCCCGGTGGAACCCAAACAGTCTTCACTAACAGCATTCCCACGCCAGGAAAGTATCAGACCTTTTCTTCAACTTTTTTAATTAGTCTTCTTGCACAATTATTCAACACAAATGCAAAGGTGATAGTGGAACCAAAAGGTCAATGAATAGTATACTTAGCTACAATTTGATTATCTTAGAGGATTTGGCATCCGAAATTAATTTACATAAAACTATTTAGATAGAAAATAATGAACAATTTGGCTCACGAATACGGTGCACGATTACTGCGAAACACCGGGAGGTCAACAGCCTGCCCTTCCTGTCAAATTAAGGAACGAAATAGGAAAAAGACACCTCGCAGTAAGTAAATAAGATATTAAACTCGATGGCTCCCCAAACGAGTTTGTTGACTGTTGGACCGAGTCGCGCGAGCACTGATAGCGCGATTTCTTACGGACGCCCGCCTTAAACCACCTCCGGCGCGGGCTCAGAAAAAAAATACCTCCTCCGCATCTCCGTCCTCTTTGAGGATTCCCGGCACACTGCGCCCGCTAACCGCAGTCGTGTGCGCCTTCATTCGCACGCGGCAGATCTCTCACGGGATGGAGAGGGAGTGGAGGTGGGATGGAGGAGCGGCGGCATCAACTCTTTGAGCAGCATATCCGTATTCGGCACGTCACCTTGCATTACGCCTCCGCCCTCATCTCATTTAACGAGGCTGCCTACCCCCCCCCCCCACCCAAACCCCCTTCTCGACAAAATCCCACTTCCACACCTTCACCACCCCCTCCCCTCGGAATAAAAAACTCTATACACACCGATGACTCCTCAACGTATTCCATTTTGTTCTTCTCCTTTCTTTCTTGCGCCCAGGAGTACAAAACGTTACAGCGGGTCATTCTATCTCACGCTGCAGATTTGAGCCTGTGACCTGTCCCCTATCCCCTTGCTCAATCTCGAGTCTACGAGCAAACCATTCCCCTCTTCTTTTTTCACGACTTTTTTTCAAAGAAGAAAGGTCGCCAAACATTTAAAAAAACATTTTCTCACAAATTTTCTGTAATAGTTGAACAAATTCTCTTCAATCCTCTCCAGCTAGCAGAATTTTTCCAAAACATTTCTTAGCATAATTGTTCGCGAGAATAAAAGATGGAGAAATAATGTTAGACAAACTGAATCCTAGACCAAAAGGGTATCACACGAAATATAATAGCAGAGATTAGAATGTGAAGAGAGAGCTTAGATCCATAGTAAGGACGTAAACTAAACACAGGTGAATTGTTTGATCTGACAAATTATAAGACGTCGAAACTTGTATATTAAAATTGAGGACAAAAACAGATTGGATTGATTTGAAATTGAGGTTGAGATGAGTAGGGAAAAAGAACGAGGACGCTGTAAAATGGGCTGGGGAAGAATGAAAATAATAGGAGAAAACCTGGAAAAATTGTAGGTACAGATAAATGGAACACTAGGGCGAATGCAACGATGATATAAGAGAGAAAATCCCAACAGCTGTTATGGAGGAACGGATTGGGCATTTTTATCATCGTCCAAAAAGCATATATTTAAAATCTTAGTAATTTTTATTTCAAGTGCTCCTGTAAATCAAAATTGTGCAAACTACTACGAAATTGCCGACAGTTAATATGATCACAATAATGCTACACTTTGCATAAAGATTTCAAAATGAAAAGGTAAAATGCTGGAAAAGTTAGTTATCCACTTATCTGAAACTTCAACTCTTAATTTGAAATTTTCAACAACTTATGCATGTTTCCTAGGAGATCAGTATTTTTGAACGTCCTGTGGAAGAAGTTGGGATGCCCCAAGGGTTTGAAATCGCTGAGACTCGAGGCAGACTTGGACGAAAAATAAGCCACCCTCGCGGCCAGAATGCAAAGTTCCCCTTCCCGATGCTCGGGGGAAGCCTTCGCGGGGAACCAACCCTTGTTTGTTTTGCACTGTTGCGCTCTACGACTGGGTCGCAAGTTCTCATCTCGCTTGTGCTCGCGATGAGGTCCCCACGGGGTAGGGGCCCTCGAGGGCCCCCAAGGAGCGGGTCATTAATTTGTCACGTTGACCCACTGCCGCTCCCGTTCCCTCTGGGAAAGGTCCTAACGCTCAAACCCCCGATTGAGGGCTGCGCTATATTCAATATTCGAAGTCAGCCATTGACGCAGTATGTAGAGAGTGTGGATGCGTAACTTATATGCCGACCGAGATATAAGCATCATCGGGTGCATGCAGTCATATCAGCATTATTGCAGTCTCATCCTCGATGTCGTTCACATCATAAATCGAAAATCGACAAGTCATTGATTCCTGTAGAGAAACTCAATTTCAACAAAGTTTCCCGGGGCCTTCAGCTTTCCTTGAAATTCAGCTAATTTATAAACGATTTTCATTGCAATTCAATCACCCCCTTTTTTACTTATATCTCATGCTCGTGGTAAAATTTCCAGAGAAATATAAAAATATAGAATTTCATTTCTTTGGAATAGAATCAACTCTATTCAGTAAGGCGTGTTATATAAATAGATGTAACGGAAAGGTTTAATATTGAGAAATCAGAGGTATTTTTAAGACTGATTTTGTGAAATTTCAAAACATTTTACGAGATCAACTGACACTTGTAACTCTCGTTGCACCATGCACGATCTTATTTTTGAAATACTTCCTTATCATTGAATGGAGCCTATCAATGCAGCATCATAAAAAATCTTCTACATAACTGCGTAAAAATTGGAGAAAAAGGATAAAACGCCTTTGCTAAGTGATTTGATCAGATTTTCTAGACCGAGTAGACTTCAAGGGGGTCAAAAGATATAAAATCACGGTCCTACATAAATATATCCACGTTGGTAATATACGATTTGGATTTAACAGCTTAATCCGATAACTTAAAGGATGCAAAAGGTATTGAAATGCGTTTTATTCTTTCAGCCTAGTTTCTCCACTGCTAGGCATATCTATTCTAACACAGTGTTCCCTCGATAAGGCTCACACTCATGGCCCGGTGTATTTCTTCCTCCCTCCCCTCGCCTCACTTTTCCCATTCATGCATCAGCATCAATGAATCAATGCAGTGGTTGGAGCATATTGTTTAAGTTTATTATAAACCGTATGAAGCGTGATAACTTACATTTAGCGCTCAGATACGGATTTTTGGAGATTAAATAAACAACTTTTCAGGTACATGGTTAGCTAAACTTGAAATCAGTCGCTTAAGAAGAGTGAGACGTAGGAAAGAGGAAAAGGTAAAATAAAGGTGGAGAAATGAAGGCCTCCTGATGTCCCCGCGGGACCTCTCTCAACTAAAGCAACGACTTTTCACTGCCAGTGACCTCAAACGCTCCTCTAACAAGTGCAAAGGTTTTGCTATTCTTATACTTAATGTAATATCGGTAAAGTCTTTATTTGGAAAATGACTATTAACCCTGGATTCATCGTCCTTTATAAGTAAGTTTATACGATTAAAACTCTAAAAAGATGTGGATTTCTCGTCGTATGGGATATTTTACTCCTTGAGACTCTGTCGCAAAGCCTCCGATACACGGCGTTCTTCATCCTACCCCAACCTAGAACTCTCTAGTATTCCCCTCTTAAAAACAGCGCGCCCCCCTTCTCTGCTCCATAGATGTACCTCACCCCCTACTATAAATAGCTAGCATCTCCTCTCATCTTCCCCATCGTCGTAAAAGGCTTTTGAATCATATCTCCGACTCCTCCTCCCTCCCCCGGCGTCCATTGCACTCAAACGCGACGACCCACCCACGCCCACCCTCTCTTTAAACGCGGCCACCCCCACCAACATACACCACACACACTCTTGACAACTACACCTCATTCCCCTCCACACCACACTACCCTTGACAAAGTCCTCCCGACAACCCCTAACTTCATACTTCCCCCAACCCTTTCCCCAGTACTACTCCGAGAGAGCTCCCTTCCCTCCTCCGAGTGGAAACCGTCAGCTATAGCGCGGCTATACCGCCTGCACACAAAGCTCCCTAGGCATTCCGATCACGCTCTGCCAAAGCTGCCTCCCATCCCTTGCTACCCTCCCTCCCTTCTTCCCCGTGCCAACTCCCCCAGGGCGAGAATTCGGGAGAGTAGCAAGCAGCTCGGCGCTCTTCTATCCACCCTTCGCACCCCCCTCCATACACACCCCGACTCCTCCTCACCGCCACCCGCTCACTATCTCCCGGCAACTCCCCCGCCTTCCTCCCCGCCACCGCCTCCGCCGGGAGCCTTTGCCATTTTCGCTCCTCGCCTAATCTCCAGCCTACCTCCCCCACCCACCTTTTAGATCTAACCCGACCCCCCCTCCAGAAGTCTCTCCCAATCTCATTCCCTCCTCCTCCTCCCCCACTTTCTTCAAATCCCGAACCCTCTCCCAACTATCATCCCCTCTCCCTCTTAACTCCCTCCACGACTTTAACCCCCTTCGGTCCTCCGCGGCTCTTTACCGGGAACTTCTTTTCTCTCCCTTGCTCTCCTCACTTTCGCCATTCCATCTCGCCCCGACCCTTCCTCACTCCTCGCCTCCTCCGACCTAGAGAGAGAAAACTGCTAAATTTTGTACCCCGGTGAATTATCATCGAGCGCCAGGCATCATTTCTACAGTCTCATCTTAAATGCTCGCGATTTACTTTACTGTAAAGCAAAGCTAGAGGTTGAGCTGGTAGTTTCATAAAACTGTGATAGTTAATAATAAAACTCTTTCCTTAAAATTTAAAAAGTAGTTGCAAAAAATTGAAACTTTTGGCGTAAATTTTCATATTGTGCAATAGGCATAAGTTTCCGTAACGTTAGCAATGCTATTAAAATTACGAAATTTTCAGTTGCGGTAAAGTTAAATTATAAAAATATGTGATCGACTTGATGGAGTTAATGTTTTAATGGTGTTATCGCGTGCCTTGCGATATTATTTCCCGTTTTCGCAGGCTTGGGGAGTGGAGAAGTGCTCTAAACAAAACGAAATATCGATTTGAAGCAGCAGTGATAAAAAGTACCATTTGCGCAACGTCCATGGCCCTCGCTTATGGTTATTAAGCTTTCGACCTCATATGACTTTACATAGTAGGCATATGGAGTGTCTATAATTTACACTTAGAAGTACATTGAAATAACATTTTTACATTTTTTTATAATGCACAGAATAATTAGGAAATGTTGAAAACCAAGCGGTTTTTCGGCATTGATGGAACGTGTATGGAACTGCTACAGTGAAGTAACGACTCTACTATCGTTACCGATGCTCATTTTGAGGTGGCCTATTTCTAAACCTGTCCTAACTTAACAATTTACTGGATTTTTCCACGCAATGCCTTTCCGCAATGGCTTTCTTTACGACATGAGAAGAATAGCCACCGGCTAGCAGTGAGGCTGGCTGCAGTTTTCCCCTCCGACTTCCGTCTAAACTGAATTAATCCCCAGCTACCCTTTCCGGAGGCATTGTATTTTTCGTTCGCGTACCGCCGGGGTCAAGCGACTTAAATTGGCACTGGGGACAGGAACGACTCCGAAGTTATAGCAATTTCTGCGGCTTCGGGACGGAGGAATCTGGCAGCAAAATTTATCTATTGAGACTATGAGGCATAAGCCTTATTATTTCGGAATGAACCTTTACTGCTGAAATAACTTTAATCGATGAGAGTAGAGTTTTCCTCTCTAATAACTTCTATTTCAGACCGCAAAACTTTATCCTGGAACTCACGATGCTTAGGGCACTTTTTCATTATTTATATATATCTAAGACCACCCGGGTAAGCATGATGTGCGAGTTTTAGTGCGCTGCTATCCGACGAATGGAGAAATTATGGGCGAGAGAAAATGGATAGTGTAGGAATTTCTGTACTTCGAGTTTTAACCACGAAAACACCACATAAGTTGAAATTACAAGTTGTACCGTAATAATTCTTCTACAGTCATCAACGCTTAGCAAAATACTCGACGTTCATGTCACACAATTCAAAATTGAACCTTCAAGTTGCCGCGGCACCTATGCTCAGTACTTTATGATACCTTTGAAATTCTCTTAGACCTTTCTTAATATTTCCAGCAACCACCAGCCATTCTTTGAAAAGCCTCATTTAAGGCGACAGAATTGGAACATTTGCTTGTGAGCATGTGATCCGGTAGCAATATCCTCCGGAGTAATATGCAACCTCTCGGTTCCACCAGCCTTCCATCACATCAAGAAACCTCAAACTGCTTAAATGGCGAAAGTAGGAACTCCCAAACTTTGAGTCGGTGATCATATCAGCCATCGGCATAAAAAGTATTAGTGCGAGGATAATCAACGAAACCACTTTTGAGGACAGTTTGAGGCACCCAAGCCATGCGTTATCAAGTAAACGGCCACCGTTCACTTGGCATGTTCACAAGGCATGTTATCTGTATGGGAACTATTGCTGGAAAATTTCTGGAAGTTCGTTTGAAGTTCGTGAGTTTATTTAAGTGCAATCGCTTTCATCATTTTTGCAGCCAATTAATATCAACCAAGTATTCTGTAGAGTCAACTACACACGCAATATATTACCAAAACGAACCAGTACTTCATGCATGAGGAAAAGTGTATTAGAAGTGCTTTTAATTCAAGGATAGCTATAAACTATGCTGAGTTACTTTAATTATTATACAAATCAATGGTAATAATAATGGTTGCGTTTATTCGTCCGTTAGTACCTGTTAAATATCCCGATGGTGCCGTTTTCGGTGGTTTTGGAAAAAAATAAACAGCGCTTTTGATACGACATTATGCGGACCCTTCGCAACAGTAGAATGCAAGAGTACTAGAGATAAAATTAATCCTTGCCTCATCATACGCATTTTACTTTTATTAACTGATACTGATGATCCACATGCTGTAGTTTTCCGAGGTATTACCACATCTTTCAAATTTACGACGAAAAAGTCGTTCATTTTAAATTAGTACATTAAAACATTTTGTTTTTATTTAATTCCCCGCCGGGCCTGTAACATTTAACTTCCTAAGCCAACTAAACGTAGTACGAAAAAAGTCATTTCATGCTAAATAAACTGGTGATACATCAGTGTTGGTGAATTATTTAAGGCAGCACTCCGATGCTTGATTTTGCTGCAGGAAGGGAGGGACTAATTCCTGCCTCTCATTTCATTTAAATTAGCAAAAGCTCGGACTTACTAATTTACCTTCCATGGGATGAAAGTGAAACGTGATTGATTGAAGATGCAAAACTTTCCCCTACTCTAATGGATATGTCGATTTGTGATGGTATTGAAACCAACTTCGATATGCATTTAGTCGGATTACCACCAACACCAAAATTATTCTGATGAGATTAACGTAGCTTATCCATGAGCGAGGAGAGAGAAGACTTAAGAATTACGTTCATTACGTAGACTATTTATAGCTCCATCATTACTTTCACATCTGAGGGCAGAAGAATCGAATTTAATCATTCTCCGATTTACTCGAAGCGCGGAACTGGAATGGCGAAGAATACATTTTTTATCAATAATTACTTTGCATCTATGTGGTCTACATTGCGTAAGTAATGTGCTACGGTTCAGGTTATTGAAAGACAGTTAAAACGTAAGAGTAACTTGTACTCCTTAGGATTATTTGCCGGTCTCAATCTTTACTTTGAGTGAGATGTCTCAAAAAAATGTTCAACTAACTGCTGAAAAAAATCAAATCCTCGATGGATTTAATGCAAATACCTTATGCAAGTAGCAAATACCACTTGTTACAAAAATACTCCTTGAAAATGTTTCACTACGCAGGGCGAAGAGAAAATTTTTTCGTTTAGGGTAAAGGTGAAATCAGATACAAGAGGCTAACGACCACATATCTACCTAATTGGGATTAGTTGGATATTGTGATGAAATCAGATAAATTAGGCACATTTTCAGATACAGTGTCCATAATAAGAACATCTATCAAGGTTTGTATGATAACTGACGAGTTTCAAGTGGAAAATGATTATAGTGTAAGGATGACATTTTCAGGCGTGATGTACTTAGTGGAAATTATTACCTCAAATGTATTAAACAAATTCGACGCGTGTCGACATTTTTATGTCAACCTAAGGTGCTCCTTTCCCGAGTATGATGTGAAAACCTCAAAACGCGTCTAATTTGATAAATAAACTTGTGGAAAAATACGACTGAGAGACTATTTATTACCGCGTGAAGAGTTAAACTAGACTATGTTGACAAACTCTAAAGGTGACTGACATATGCTACCATCGTGACGGAGTTTGGCAACCACTCTAGATATATTATGGGTTAATTTGGTGGATGAAAAGAAGGCTTGGGGAAGTTAAGCAGAATTTAAATGAGGGTGGAAAAAAGCTACTTTGAATGTTAAATGTCTACTAGAAAAAAATCTGCTTCCTCTGAAATTATCTGTTATTCTAGAGCAGGTCTGGGTGGGACATTCTGCTAACCGAAAGTCCGTGTTTTCGAATTTTTTTAAATTCGTTTTTGTTGGTGACTTGCACATTAAGGAAATCTCCCAGAGTGACAATTTATGACCTTGTGACAATCAATTTTGATAAAAATAACTGCTTAAAATTTCAGCGAGTTTCGTTTTGCTTATTCAGATTCGTACTCAAAATTTCCATTATCCGAATTTTTTCAACTATTTTAGACGGCCTTTACTCGCTAAGATATTTCCGTGTCTGCTCCGAGTGGCTTACTGCGAGTTTGTTATCATTTAAAATGTCAATTTTGTTTCTTATAATTGAAGTTTACCGCGAACTAGTCGTGGCATCACTTTCACGGTGTCACTCGCAAGTGCATATGAGTGCGAATTTTTTACAAAGGAAAAATAATCCAAACGGTTTGTATGCCGAATGGCTTATGTTCAGAGCGTAGCTTATTTAGAGTCTACGTCCCAAAATTACTCTCCTTAAAATTGATTAATGAAAAAAGAAAACTTTGCGTAATTCCACCAATTTATTTTCTGGTACCTACCTGGTAATTGTTGGAATTTAACTAATTTTTTCATAAATCATAATGGACTTCCATAAGGTTGAGCCTGAAACCATTGAGAACTTCTTAAAATTCATATAACTGTTTCAGGCTGGATATGATGGAAGTTCTCGTTATTCATAATGAATACCAACCAATTTTATTGGTTGTTTATTCATTGATAATTTGAATTACCAACACTTGGTAATTTTCCACAGATTTATTTCTTTGGCACGATGCGTTTCACCATACTGTGGCATAATCTTGTGCAAAGACTCTCCCGTTTCCTCATAGATATATAAGTTTTCACCCCCTCATCCCCCCACTCCCTAATGCCTCAGAGGAAACCTAATACCAAGTTTTTTCTTTCATTATGAAATTCTTAAAATTCTTTTCCGTAAAATGCAACATATCCCGTTATTTCTATCATTTATGCTTTACAGTATTTCCACCCTTGACTTATGATAACTTACTTTCCGAACTGATCTACCTAACAAACACAATCTCTCCCCTATTTCCTCATAGGAAAGGTTACTAGGTAAATGATTTTAATGAGCCCCAAAGAAAATTGTCTTCCCACGCCACGAATACCTCAATCCCGACCCGAAAAGGAGTAACTGTACTGCTACGACCCGGGCTTTTTATAAGAGGGCAGTTACTGTGACCTCTTTTAAGGAGAAAAATACGACAATGGGAAGGGAGTAGATTACCACGAACGACTCCGAGAACTGCAACGATATCGCCGCCGGTAATGTTACTCGTACTTTGTGTCAGAGGTCGCCTACTTAGGGACTACCGACCCCCCCTCCCCCATTCACTCTCAAATCTCTTTCTAACGCCGAGCCGCTCTTACTTCTTCCGCTCTTTTCATTCCCGTGGAAAGAAATCCGACGTCATTACACACACTCCCCGTCACCATCCGCTCTTTTGGGTGGCTTTCGGGCATCCGTGTCGACTTGGATCTCTGCGAGAGTCCACCTCCATTTCTCCCCCTTCTCATCCATGCTCCTCCCCCCTACACTCCAAATTCCCCCCTTTCCCTTTCCATTATCAGTCCCCCACCCCCATTTTCTTCCACCCTCCATTACCCTCAATTCCCTCGCGTTAACGTACGTCAGCCTTCCCCCGACTCCTTGCATCGGGGACCGTCCGAATCTCATCACCCCCTAATCATCTCCTTTTAGCCATCTCGCCCTTTCTCTCTGTCTCTCGCTCTCGTTATCTATATCCCAGTTCCTGTCCCCTCCACTCTCATTATCCTTCCTCCTAAAAATACTTCACTTCTTTTATTTTCTTCCATTTTCCTTCATCCCCGCCTCAACTCGGAGCTACATTTCTCACCCTAATCTTCCGTCGCTCCATCCTTAGCCCTTTCCTTGTAAGGGGGTTACCCTCGATAGAACTGTAATAGCCAGAACCGAAGAAAATTCCTTACTTTTCGAGTATGTCGTCGAAAGAGATATGCTTTCACCTATAAATGCCATTTCTATGGACAAATGGAAGAGAATCACTCGGAATGCGGAATAATTTTGCAATTTGCTTGTTTTAGTGAATCACCCTGTCCTAGACACTTGATGTGGATACATTGTTTCCTCCTTAATAAACACAATTAGCTAGAAACTAATTAAATTTAGATGGATTCTAGCTTTAATTTTATGAATAATTAATTTTATCGGAAAACTAGCATAAAAGTCGTTAGAAAAAAGTTAATTTGTATAAATTGAATGAAATTGTTTTCGTAAGTCCTATTTTGCCGCAAACCCCTTAAAGTTGGGTTCGCAAATAAAATTTCGTAAAACGGAATCTGTTGACGGAGTAAGAGGACATTATTTTTGTCACGCGCAGCACAAAAGAAACGGCATTAACTTCATTTCACGGATGATCTACCTCATTCATCAATTTAACCACCTTGGTCTGTTCATTTCAAACTCTCCTTATTGACCACATTTCCTGTCTCCCCTCGTTAAATTGCCGCAACCTGCCTACCCTATTCCCCCATCTACCCAAATGTATAGCGACGCACCCTGATACATATGCTGTTTACATAAGGAGATTCCAAGGAATAATAAAATTGTCATATTTTTTACACATTCCTATTATATGAAAAATGTGTCTTCAACCATGTAGCGTCAACAAAAAATCCTATCTTTCTACGCCTTTACCTACAGATAATGCATGAAAGTACTTAGCGCTAACGGCAATAATGAGCGAATCAGCAGATTTTCCTGTTGTACAGAAGTATCATATTTGTGAATAAATGAAATAAATGGAATTTAATTCCTCAGAAATTTTAAATGAAGGCTCCAATCACTCATGATCATCGCATCATCAAAAGTTATTACGATTACTGGGGTCGAAATTCGTTTTTAAAAATAAAAATGACACTGCAGTCGGATCTGCGGGACTGGAAAAGTATTCATTATAATATTCAACGACGACTTAAAAATCATGCCACTACTTCTGAGCAAAGTGTTCACAGATTTTTCATCAGGCCAGGTAACGGGTGGCCGACGTTTCGATAATCGACTCTACTCCCTGACCTTTTGAAATACCCGTGAAGAAATCATACGACGGGGAAATCACTGAATTTTCCTTATACTTGCCTCCCCGTCTAAATACGCCCATGGGAGAAATTAAACGGGGAGCGGGAGAACGGGAAAAATTTGTTATGAGTACCAACATTGATACATAATTAATTTGTTACATAAAAAATATCTTTAAATACTTTTAAAAGGCCTATAATATTCAAAAATTTCCCGGATCCTCATTAGGCTGGGCCCAGACCCGATCAACAATATTCTTATCCTTCCCCCCAGAGTCAAATTACAGATACGTCTCTAGCTAAGGGACGAGATCAGTGAAGGCATTCTTTTCCAAACGACGCAAACTTGGAGGAGAGGTTTCTCATACATTTTAACTCACGCAGTTGCGATGGAACCTTCTTAAAAATCTCTTCCCTCCCTCCCCGACTTTTTCGTCACCACTCGAATAATCCTTCTCTTCCTTCGACCGGGAATCCCCTACCCTAAAGGGTACCCCCGGGGGAAGGGGGTGAACCTTAAGTGAGGTAAGGTGAGGGGGTCATTTTCCGAGACTCCCCCCTCCACGTATCCCCCAAGGGCATAGAAGGGCCGTGGAGGGATACAAAAATGTTCGGTCCTCTTTTCCTTGCTTTCCTGAGGGCTTCGTCGAAATTTTAATATGCAATCAGTTCCTAATAAGGTATTAATTTATGCGAAGGGGAAACGTTAATACTGATTATTCCGCTTCCCCTTCAGTCTTGGCCCTAAATAAAATGTTGCCATGCAAAATGTCAGCCAGTATTCCCCCTCCGATAAAAAATAGGAAAAAAGATTTGGGTGCCCCCAACAACAGCCGCCTTCATTTAGCTCCATTGGCTAAATAATAATTCTATTAGCAAACAGAGACATGGGTACTGCACAGCTTAGGGTTAAAATGTGTCGTACGTGTACGTAGGTACGTTGAAATGTGTATTGACAACCAACCGTGTAGAAACGGAACTAGTGGCCGGATTTAAAATAGAGCTGGCTATCACTATAGGGCCTGATATAAAAAAACGGAACTGCAAAAGATATGAACATGGAATTCTTTCACATAAAAGCTTAAAATCGGTCCATGTTCGGGATTGCGCGGAGTGTTAAACTTTAATATGAAAAATGTATTTTTTGTTACATCTGCGAAACAACAACAGTAGTTACTTTGGACTTGACTGAACAAATTTCTAAACGTCCGAGTCCTTCGAGACATGTACATCTCAGACGAGTCCTAGAAATATATACTTGGCACTACTAAATATGTATAGTATTATATACCTTGAAAAAGGCAACCCTGAACCCTGAGTCGTGAGTTCATATTTGGAAGCATGGTAATGTGAGGATTCATAATCATCACAGCAAATATTACGCCTCAGGTAAAGTTATTAATCTTTTAAGATGGTCCCATGACTTAACAATTCTATAGCACAACATAAGACTTATCGGATTTCCTAGCAGTCTATATTATTGGCTCACATTAAACAAAAATAACAGATAAATCTCTATCTTAATAAATAAAAATTCTCGGATAAAATGTAACCATTTAATCATCGTAAATATTTAGAAAAAACATTGCATTTATGCATTTCTGATAAATCAATCCTAAACCAGAATGGAGCTCAGATCCAGTGGAGTTTTTTTAACATTTTGAGCAACGAACAACTTGAGCCATTTGCGTCGTTATGGATTAGTGGATAGCTCGATAAAGGTAGTATTGTTTAACGATGAAAAAAACGTATATTTTGTTCCTCCCTTTTCCTTTTGACCTCTACCCTCGTCTTGCTTGGTGAACGGTTTAGATAACTACACGAATACTACTCGAAATAAAAACATGAAGAACACGTCACTACTTTTTCATTTGGAATAGGGAATAAAGTTTTCGTGTTAGAGAAATGCATCGGTTTGCTGGCTCACCCCGACACCGTGTTCCTGTTCTATAGGATAAAGAGAGTGTTATGTTGGTGTTCAGAAATCCGCAGGTCCAATCCGCAGGTCCAGGTGTGGTCCAACCAAATGTTACTTCGATTTGGTTGGACCACATCTCGAGTATCACACGAGTAGTGGGGACCTTGCCTAGAAAAACTCAGCCAGCGAAAAAAACAATCTACATAGGAAAACATCACGCTCCGTTATAAACTGCTGCGAGCGAATAAATAGTAAACATATGATGGGAAGACTAGGTTGGGAGCCACAAGAGGCTTCGTGTTATTCTTAGATGACATGAAAAATTCGGATTAAACGTGTAATAACATGTTATTGTATTTAACCCCGCATATCTCTCTCAAACCTTCTGGTAGCTTTTATGTAGATGTAGATCTCTAGAACGGATAGAGGTAGCAAAATAAGAGAGTGACACCAAGAAATACAAATACTCCGTTCCTCGCAACATTAATGATAATAACAAAAACAGCGAGCCACTAAGTCACTCTGCCAAGGTATAGGTCGCTTTGGTTATTTTCCTATTATAATTCTCTTTTCCTTTTACCACTCACTTTCTTGACTTGTGACCCAAACATTACCCACACACGCCTCTCCCGTGGCTCGCAGGATTAGATGTAAATTTAAGTACGGCATATTACTTACGGATGCTAAGATGACTAAAATTATATGCACTGAAGCTCCTGGAAGCCTCAGTTTTCCAACCCTCTTGCCTCCAATCCCCGTCGCTTTAGCTCACTCACGCTCTCTCCTCAACTTTCCTCGACTTTCTGCTTCTTCCTCTTCTCACTTCGCATCCCAACTTTCTTCCCAGTTCCTTTTCCCCCTCCTCGGTCGCCCACATGTTCCCAAACGCGCCTCCTTCACCTCTTAACCTCTCTCCTCTATTCCCCTTGTGTAATCCCTCCTCCCACTTGCTCTTCCCTCCTCCCTCTCTCTCGCGCCCTGCTCTCCCAGTTTTTAAAACCCCATGTCTTCTTCCTTCCCCCCTCACTTCCGCCACTCCACGAAACTTCCTCCGCCCCTTATAGCTCATCCAATCAACCCCCCCTCCACCCTCCCTCTCACCCCGTGTTCCCCACACCCCCTGGCACCCACCCGCCGCATATTACGGCCTCCATTACACCTCTCCGTGGGTTTACATCCCCTTCTTTCGACTTCACTCTGCGTCCAAAAAGCTTCGGGAGCAAGACGAGATTATACAATTAATATTTCAGCGGCTACTTGAGTTGCATGCTGGGATGTATGCTTCGGATGTGGCCATCACTCGGTTTGGTCATTCCCTCGGAATCTCTTGCAAGATATCATCACATTCCACGATGGACCCTCGATAATGCGTTGGAAACTCCACGAGGAATAGGGATTTTAACCCTGGAATCTAACTGCGGATTTCTGAGGCACCCATGTCCATACTGTTAAAGTATCACCAAGGCTGAGACTGTTAAGGACGTTAAATTCCTATTTGTATTTAGAATGAGGAATTCTTGGTGAAATATTACTGTGGATCGGCCCGGAAAGCCAAAGTCCTGTAGTTTGACTTCCGCTCCGGTACAAAATGACCATGCTCAACACTTTACTGAATCATAGGATTGTGGATTACTTAAAAATGTGGATGACATGAAGTAAACTTCCGATATTAATAAATAAAATCCCTTAGACTATGGTTTGTCCACGAGGCAGCTACACGAGTCGCTGCATAGCTTTTGTCACCGATAAAAGGAATTAAGAAACGATTAGTTGAAACCCACACCTATAGTGCGATATACGGACAAGAAACTTGTACGAAGCGGGTGAAGCATTGAAGCATGACATTAGAAGGGAAGCTTTTGATATGTATGTGCGGAGAAATGTTTTTTTAAGATAGGATTGATGTAGACCTGGTAGTATAAGTGAGGAGAAGACGGGAAAAGTGTCTAAAGAGCGTACTGAGGGGTAACCCCGAGCTGAAGTGGGAATGCCGTATTTTGGGAATGTTAAGCTGGTTCCTAATCTAATTTCCATCAGTTATTGATAAATAGGAAGGGGTGGGTCGAAAATCATCCGTATATAGCCATCCATTATTAGGGGTTAGATTGGTTGATTTCGATGCTGGACTCTATTTAAAATGGTATTGTGATACTGTTTACCATATTTTGACTACGCCCGCTGTTCCATTTTCTCCTACTTTCCTATGAGTCAGCTTGGTCAAGATTCAATTAGGCCTCTCAGTTTCTCACTTGATCACAGATTCAGTTAAGCAGCATTTGTGAGTAGGATTTTTTCACTCGGAACTCCGGCGGGAAAAACCTTTGCTCGTGATGATTTCAAATACTACCGATTCGTATCACATGAGAATTTCATGAATAACTTAATTTTAAATCCACTTGAAATACACAAATTTTTCATGAAAAAGGCGGTACAAGTCATATAATTTGTCGCACTTTTCCTAGAATACTCGTCTGAGTACATTTAAACTACTAATAAAGTGCCTTCAGTATGTGCTATTATTTATTCATTTATGCTAAAGGACTTGAGATGGAAAAAACAATGCTATAGTCACTTCGTCTTCATTTACCTACACCTATCCAAGTAAATAATATATTAGCCAATGAAATGTTTTGGTGCATATTCATCGTACATTCGTTTGTTCGGGTGAATTTCGTGAAATCGCTTTAATAATTAACAGCTGGTGGCAGAATGAATTAATAAATTAGATATTGTCACACGAAAGAGAAAATAAAAAAGTATAGATACCGAGATTCCGATTTGGAGCACGTGACTTTTCCAAATTTTTATGCACCTTTGAAATGTAACTATTAATGCCTACAGTTGACGCACACATACATGGATTATATTACATTAGATAAAGTGTGGAAATTTAATTAACCCAACTTATTATGACCCTACTCAAACCAGAGAAATAATTACAACAAATGTTCAGCAAAAAGGTTGCGATTTAAGTTATTCATAGCGAAATCGAGAAGTGTAGCGTAGTGTAGTGTACGATGTAGAAATTCCCATGATACTGCTATGCACAAAATATTCTTAGAATAATAATCAGGGAGAATTAGAAAAGTTTATAATTCAAGTTCAAAGATGACTCAATAATGTAAGTGAAAAAAAATGTCATGATAAAAGGCGAAGTGTAATTGGGATATAAAACTTACATCCTTCCCCTCCTATCTTCATTTCCGGAATAATTAATATGATGATAGTAAGAACATAGTTGTATGAATTCATGGTGTAGTAAAATTTGAGGTTTCAGGGTGTATTATGTGAAATTTTTCCATGTTAGGATGGCTAAAAAATTATGCGAATTTCACAAAAGTTGGTTTATTCACGACCAGGGTTTCAACACATTACCCGACATGAAGATGACATAATGTGTTGAAACCCGGGTCGTGAATAAACCATCTGTTGTGAAATTCGCATAATTTTTTAACCTTCCTATCATTGTGTAATTTTGTCACAGTCATGGTATTCAAAATATAGAGGAGAATAAATACGTTATCCATACCACTCAATGAACTCCTTAATGCAGTTCACAGAAGTGACTGGTCTGTCATGGGAGCGAACAAAAGGCCTGTGGGGAGACAAGCAAAGTCCATTGCAATGAACAAACATTCCATTTGAAAAACATCACCGCAGAATAAGCATGGAAGCCGTCGTGGAACGGAGTCGGAATTACTAAATGATATACATAAAAGATCCGCGTGATAGAACGGCGTGGGTCGGAATTCACATGTATACGTCCCGCGATACCGGCTTACATGCCCTCTGTCCCGTAATAACGCTCAACCCAGTTAATTATTTACACTGGAAGATGGGTAGAAAAACCTTGGTATATCAGTATAAGCATTAGAGTGGTGTAAATGTAGTGGAATTGGGGGATCTGAGTAGTGTTTGTGACACAAGTAGGATGGATAGGGTTAGGACTGAATGGGTCACGAAAGAATGTTGGTTGGAGGCTCCAGTAATGGACATATTATATACGAAGTGAACGTTGCTTGTTTTGGGCATGAAGAGAAAATGAATGAGAGTCGAAAAACGAAATAGATACATGAAAGTCGAGTGAATGGTGTGAAAGAAATGGGTAGAGCACGAAAATAATGGGTGAATTTGATGGCAGGGTCTATAAAGAGAAGGAATAATATGAGTCTTAAGAACAGAGGAGCATATATGAAGCAACGTATGATGCTAACTGAAGCAACAGAGGTATGAAAGTACAGGGCAGTATGGAGGAAATTAATAAAGCAGAGTCAGCTTTAGAGGCATAAGTATCACCGGTAAAAAAAACCTATTCTTACCTTGTCTACCCCGAAAAGAAAAATCGTAATGGGCATGTATGAATGTAATAGTAGATGGACATTAAAAAACTACACGAAGGACCACCGTTAACTGTTTACCACGCAAAATTTTATTATCTCCTAGATACCCATTAAGATCTCACTAGGTTCACGTGAAAGCACTTGCTCAAATCTCACGTTTACACGTAATCGAGTTTAGCCTGATTTTTCCCCAGGCTTTGGAGAAAAAATTATAAGCAGCAGTCAAGAACCGTCCGAGTGAAGAGAGAACTGGTGACAGTAAAAGTACACCTTATAAAATCGTAGCCAAAAATAAAAAATCAGCAATTCAATCAAGTTGAGAAGTGCTCAATACTGAGGAACACATCCGAAACAAAAAAAGTGTGGCCATTGATGAAAAACCA
Source organism: Pyrrhosoma nymphula (assembly GCA_963573305.1). Classification (NCBI taxonomy): domain Eukaryota; kingdom Metazoa; phylum Arthropoda; class Insecta; order Odonata; family Coenagrionidae; genus Pyrrhosoma; species Pyrrhosoma nymphula. The sequence continues at coordinate 17,057,560 of OY754335.1, forward strand.
AAAAGAGGATAAAAGAGTATCCATAGCGGGAAGACGAAATGATCTTCAAATAGGTGGTACAGAGGTGGCACAAAAGCTGCTCAAGGGTATGGAGCTGAAAGCAAGTGGCTACGGATGAGACGACAGGTAAAGACAGCTTGCAGAAAAGAGGCAGGAAAACTTACAAGAGCGTAAGGAGAGTGAATGAAACCCTAATAAGATTTAACGGGACTAAGTCCTGCCAGAGTCAAAAGACCAAAACAGGGTGGCCTAAAATAGGTTGCCATCAAATCAACGGAAACATGGTGTAAGAGAGCAGAGAAATAAATATAAAATATCTTAGTTTCCTTTGGCGCTTCAATGAAAGAAAAATGAAACGAGATAACATCAATGGATGCCACACTAATGAAAAATGAAATATAAGTAATAGATGGAAGGCATTAATCCACAAACCCTCAAAGGAGCCTAAGCTGATGAAAAATGAGAGCATAAGATAAAGGTGAGCGAACACGACTGAGGCTCTGAAGTTTAGCAATGAATTCAACGGAAGGGAGATAGGCCAAGGACGAATGTAGTTTCCGGGAGTGTAAGAAGTTTACGGTAAACTCATCATGGGCATGCTATGTAACGCTTCTTCAAATAACAAAGTAAGAAAGAATCAGAAATTAAAGAACTGTAGGAAGAATCCTAAAAGCACAAGGTCAGAGAAATGAAAGGGAGCAACCTAAAGTCAGGTGTCACATGCATGTTTTACAGTAGCACAAATTTTACAAACGGGGAATAAAACGATCTATTTGACTGCCGGTAGGAAATCAATTTGTATTCTGGAGAAGCAGAGAACAAAGGGAGCATAGACTACCTAACATCAATTTAAATAAAATATTATTTTTAAAATCGTTTGAGAAGTCAGAGGACTGAAATCATTAGAAACGAAACATTAGAACTTCCGTTGGAGAATCTCCGATGGCACATGAATATTCTATCACCTCCATAATCACTAAGCAGCCAATACTGCAAAATTAAAGATGGAATAAGAGTGAAGCAAAGATAAACTAATGATGGGCTGCCCCTAAATAATGAGAAATTATAATACGCGCAATTTCGCAAACGTAATTATTGGCAGCAGGGAATTAAGAGTACACGTAGATATTCCTGAGCAGGAGGAATAATATCGGAAGAATAATATCAGAGGTATACTATGAAGTATAATGCTGCACTGACCTTGGAATAAGACTATAACTACCTCAAAAAAGCATATCACTGAATGCAAGAGGCGCGGTATACATCAAACGCTGTAAAGCTCCAGCTAATAAATCCCTGGCGATGAAAAAGGAACCATGATGCTCAAAGACAGTGCGACCACAAAAACAATAATGCATAAATAAGTTCACGTAGACTGCGGTGCATTTCGGTTCATAAGAACTAATTAGAGAAGAACAAGGCCGAAGGGAATACCCACCGGAGGATCTGCTAAAGATTTAGACAAATAGGAATAACCAAATAGTTAAGCGCATATTGGAACTCAAGAAATGGGAACACAAAAGAGTAGAGGTTCAAAGGCCAAAATAATAACATGTACTCAGCATAAGGAGAAGGGGGACCGGACATGGATCACTAAAATTGGAGCGAGCAATGAACCTACCTTGTAATTGAAAGCCGGACGAATGCGTTAATATTTTAAGATACCATTCCGGAATTGCTAAACTCTAAAGTTCCGAAAAAAGTTGTACTATAAAAATAATCGCTCACGGCAGCTATTAAATGAGAATGAATGTAGGGAAATAATTACTTGTCATTTAACATGAATTCACCATGAGAAAGCGGGTGGTATCCATGATTACTGTGATCCACGAGATGAGCAAGATAAATGTGAATCATCACCTCAGACTGTTAAAATGCGAAATTGCTTAAAAATAAGGCAAATCTACTCTAATAACTTTTCATTAGCAGTCTCAGGTGATAAGGAGTATAAACATTAGGTGGACATTCAGAAGAAAAGTGGTTCGAATAGATTTGCCTTATTTTTATGCAATCGCATAATTTGTGAAATCATCAAAGAGCAAAATAAACTAATTACTCTTAGTTACACTAACTATAGGGTATAGTGTAATGCATGTTGGTGATTACTCATCCCCTGCCGCACACCCTTGAGGTGGATTGCAGGGTATTTTGTAGCTGTAGGCGTAGATAAAAATAGAGCTAAAAGTAAGCGCAACATGGAGTCACATTATCAACGCTATTGATTGAAATAGACCTTGAGCAATTACGTACAGACGATAGATACACCATTAGACATATGGAGAAAGTCTGCGATGATCATGTAATTTCTCATTGTGGAAAGATTTGTGACAAATTTGAAAATATGGAATGTCTTCCATTTTACTATTGTCCTCAATTTTGGAAAATGAATTCTATAACTCCTAACTAATCATGAAACTTAATTAACCTAACATTTATGTTTAATAAGTATTATTCCCACAAACGAAATGACATGAAATTTTAAAACTATAATTTTCCTTTCCAGCTCGCGTCGATGCTCAAGTGGTTTCTTCCTCGGAATAAAGTACTCATTTGACAACGCAGGGACCACGTGTACAAAAATCTCAGTGACCAAACAACGGTACAGTACACCAAAATTCTCTCTATTTCGCCACATAAAAACAAATATGCTTTCGGCACACCATATTGTAGCGCGACGCAAAAACAAGGACAATGTCCACGGTGACCTTGACCCTTTTAGTCCTTCGTGAAATGAGCTCTTAAAAAATTTCACCCGATGTTCCCCTTCACATTGGCTCGTGCTGCGGACTGCTACACCGCCGAATTCCTCCGCTTGCTGCTTCTTTTTTTTAGCGGATCTACTCCACGGCGGACGACCGTACCGTGCTACCTCGGCAAATGGAGATTCTGTGCTCCGCAGAGGGTCATTCCGCCACGCGATTGCACCGAAGGGGCTTCCTGCTCAGTGTCCTCCATTCTCTCTCTCTCTCTTGCTGGCTCGCACACAAAGAGAAACATAAAACGCTTTTGAGGGAGCCGTGGCGTCGTTAAAGGCACCTCGGCCCAGTACGCATAAGGTGTCATCTTGGTTGGACGGATGGTGGTTATTCGGGGAGACGAGCGACAACTGAGATCATTTGCGGTCTTGTGGGCTGGTTGGTAAGGAAGGAAGGAAGTAAGGAAGGGTGGGTGGCTTCCCACAGTGAAAGTTCGGGTTCGAATCCCGGTGGAGGACAGTTTTGGTGCTTTACAGATACCACCTGACTATTTGAAAGCCAATCAACGATATATCGTAGTTTTCTATATTTGCCAGAGTGTAAACACTCTTTGAATGAACTCCTCTCGGGTTTCCAACCGGGTTAAGGTCTGCATGATGTACGCCGACGTTTCGTTGGGAGACTTTCCCAACATCTTCAGGGCTGATGAAATGGGAATGTTGAGAAATGTTGGGAAAGTCTCCCAACGAAACGTCGGCGTACATCTTGCAGACCTAAACCCGAGAGGAATTCATTCAAGTAATTCACCGGGAAACACTTAGATTCTGGAAAAAACTCTTCTTTACACACAACCTCGACCTGTCTTGACCAATCCCCTTAGAGAAAGATAGAATCCTTAGCCCGCTCTCATTGCACAACTCAGTGACTGTGTTGTGCAATTGCATGTGTGGATCACACTGCATTGCTCGAATCTCGATTAAAAAATCACGGGATATATCTTGAGCCGGCTCAACTGGAATTTTATAAATAGTAAGCACGATTTTGTCCAATTTATCACTATTATCTCAAAAATAATTCTTTACCCCAAGAGTTTAATCTAACAATTGAAAAACTACATACGCCATTATCTTTTGTGTTGATCTTCGTGCTACTTTTTGCCAATAAAGTAAATATTCTAAATTGTTGAAATTATTTATCCTTTATGATGTAATACCACTCAAAATCTCTGTACAGCTTCGTTTTACGCACAAAGGTAGATTTTTGAGTTAGAAGCAGATGACCAAGTCAGTTTGATCGATCTACATACTTCCAGAAAGCAGAAAACTAAAAGACCCCGTATTAAAAAAAAACCTCGCACCGCATCCAACACAATAATGCTTACTGCTTGGATAGGTTGACTCCGATAGGTTGAAAATATTAAAGATATACTATCATACTCTAGTTAAGACTTCATGTTGAGTCATGAGCCACTACCTAGTATTTGGGACCCAACTCCGAGGGACAGAACTCTAAGAAAAATTTAAATGAGAGCCACGCGCTGTGCTAATAAAATACTCATAGGGAACAGGTAAAACTTTTTAAGGATTACGTTGGAAGTCACTAGAGATTCTGAAGTTAAACGCAAGGCGAAGGTTACTAGAAAATTTGAGAACAAGAATATTTAGTTTAATCCATATATCACATCAGTAGGATACACAAAGTGACACAGCAATAAAAATTCACGGTAATCAGATACGTGTATGAATTCCTTCCCATGCCCAATAAAATCAAAACTACATCAGAGCGAGGTACTAATCCATCAGAAAACACATTAATTTCCGTTCTTACTCTCTTCCAATGGACAGACGAAACAAACGTTGATGTTTACCATATAGTTCGTACGGCCACGTAATATGTGACATCAATCCATTCATCCATTCATTCATTCGTCAAATCCATCCATTCCTTTTCCCCATTTCATTCCTTTTGCACATTTGGTCCCCCTACGGTGACTTGCCAAACAGCGTACGCATTTAATACAAAATTTGATCGTTTGGCTGATCAGCGGTCTAGTTTACAAATATTGAGTGGACATAATTCGTTATATTTTTGCGTCCAAACGATTACCCAAGATTCACTACGATATACTCCACGACTTATTATGTACAGTATAATGCAAATGATATCCAGGCGTAATATTCCTTTACTGCACACACACACACAAACACAAGTAAATGCATGTGTGCGGGTTAAGATGCACATTTGAAATCTTGCTGTCTCGTTTCGAATTCTGCTTACAGGATAAATAGTCCGGTAACCTTTAGATCATAAGAACTTAAGGGAGGAGCGTAAAGGGATGTACTCCTTCTTACGTACCTCGAAGAACACCCCTTGTGGCCTTCTCCTTCGAGATCCACCCCGCGCCCATTCCGACCTTATCTCTCCACTCACCCTCCTCGACTTCCCGCCGTTTCAAAGCCTCTACTTCGGAGGGGGAGAACGCGTAAGGCACGACTAAAGGAAACGAGGGACCGTCGCGTCTCTAGCAAAGTCTTTCGAGAAGGGCGCTGACACTCGCTGCTCCACACACCCTTCCAGACGCAAACTCCGTCCGTCGCCCGCTTAGCATGTTAAGACTCTCCCGGCTCTCACCGAGATTATGCCCCGATCTTCCCAAGAACCGCGTACGACAAAGTGCTTTCAAGTGGTGTCGAACCGGCGCGCGGCGGCATCTTAAGAAGTCGCCGTCTACTACTTCTCCCACACAAACGACTCAGACTCGGGGAGGTTTCCAGTCGAACAGTACCTCGTCTGCTCCAAACTCTTTTCTCCCTCTCCGACTCTTCCTCACCCTACGTTAATTTTCTTCGATTATACAAAGAATGTAGACATATATCCGGGAGTATCGAGACCTGGGTTACGGACTAAAACCGAAACTGCCACACGATTTCCGACAGAGTGCATTTCATGCTTAGGAAAAATGAGAAATATTATTAAACTGTACTCGCTCTCTATTCCATAGGTGCTGGTGGTTATTCAAGGATGGGAAATTCAGGGGTATTTGCTTGATTTCATGAATTATAAGTACTACTGTCCGATTTTAAGGGCTTGGACTTGAATCCCGCCAGTGGAAGAGATTTCTATTGGAATCCCGATTCTTACCAGTACTCTAAGTGGAGAGAAGATCAAGTTCAGTATTCCATCCGTCAAATAGGACAACTGGTCCACTGTTAGCATCCTGTTAATAGCAGGCTGATGATGACGGCGGATTTTTCTACACCAACCCTCAATTAATCCTCCCTTATCTATCAACCCACCTGTCCATAATGACGAAAGTACCACAGTTTTTGACCGCCTCCCACAAACAATCATTTCCATATCAAAGTCCATACAACAAAAAATTACCAGTTCTCTTTAATGAGACTTTAATCTCCCTTTTACATTACAATGCTACATTAAAGATTTTTCATATGTGGCAGGAATAAAATAAAATGCAATTGCAAAACACAAGCTCCTTTCATCCACTAATTAAATCTTTTTCCCTACATGCATGCAAATGTAAAGTCCCTCATTATTTTCATTCGTATCTCCAACATGAATTTCACGGAGATACTTGACTGTTCGCTAACGCCAGCACTAAGCTACAATTTGAATTAAATTGGAAAGAATGGGGCTGTAGGTGAGGATATTTTCCTAGCCTCGCTCTTGCTCTGTGTTAACAAGAGAGACTGTCGAACAATAGATAAAAATATTACTTTTTCACGAGGTAAAGCACGATTACAACACGAACAGAGGACAACTGTCACAGAAAGGATCCACTTTCAAGGAACGAACCTTTCCGAATTCATTTTTCTGAAGTCCTATCATTATCCCTTGTCACGGCTCGTAAAACACCCCTTGACATAATCATTTGCAGCTGCAGGCTGCGTAGTCCTTAAACGGTCACTTGAATACCGGTCATTAAAGTACGAAAAAAATTGGGCATTCATCAATAATTCAGCCCAAGTCTCACCGTTAATATATATATATATATATATATATCATTTTCTAATTTTGAAAGTCCTAAAATAAAAATGTCTTGCCTTGAATTTTTCATTGATTTCCACGCTGTTCCGGTTAGGGACCTAATATCATTCCTGAACGTTTTTGGACTCAAATTTTCTGGAATTTAGGGGTCACGATAATGCCATTACTACCGAACTCCAAAATGACATGCCAGATTGAAGTTTTGAAACATTTTTATTCATCACCGAATGAGTGACGGTTAATCCAGATCTAGTTTTTACGTGTAAAAGAGAGTGCCCGCCTATAAAAATCTTTTGGGATGGAGAGGGTATCTCGTATCGCGGAGTGGAAGTTCGCTGACAGAGATGATTCTCATCTCGCGCACGGTGTGCTTTGGCGAGTGGGTAATAAGAGGTGACGCCCCTAATGATTACGTGAAATGTATATATACATCGGAGGGAGAGCGGCAGCATCGCTTCCCCTGACGTCTCCTCGCCCCCCCCCCTACCTGCAAGCAGCCCGACACGTGCGTGGAATTCTAAATCATGATAATTGGATCGAGCTGCTATATACATGGTGTGTTATTACGGCGTAAATAAGGAACGGAGCTTTGCGTAAGCCCCCCACATCCCCCTCCTTAACCTCACCTTCGTCTAAAAGCCACGTGCTATCACTGAAAACATCGTTAGGCGTTTCCCTCCCGAGTCGATTCCATTAATCGCCAGTGTTTTGATACCCCTGAAATGATGCCATTTCGAGTCTTGTTGACTCCAATTTCTACACGGTCCTAAGGACACGCCACTTTTCAAGGGTATGCATAATTAACGGCAATCTCCGCAAAAAATTCCAACCGCATTGTCCACAGCTCCTGATATCTGCGAAATAACGCTAAGGATGCCGATACTGTCATGAATGGCGGAAACGTTCCATTTAGTAGTTTATTTGTCAATCACTGAAAATTGGAAAATTTTAACAGCAAAGGATAATATAGCACGAGCAGCAGTTTTCATGGTAAAAACAAACATATTTGATTTATATTTTCATTCACAATAGTTTATGCCATACGCAAAGAGTCTTATTTCTTCCGAATGTTATTTATGCTGACATGGCTCATAGAATAAAAGGTTGTTCATTCTTAGGTAGATTTACAGAATCTGATATTTTACCAAAATAACCCATGCGGTTCGCCCGCCGCCTGAAATTATACGTGCGTATAATAAATCACAGGCCAAGCGCATTTCCTAAGAATACGAATTCCAACTTCCTTTAGAAAATAATTTAAACATAACTTATTAAACCTCGGAAAAATGTTTAAAGATATTTCAAACGTTATAAAAATTGCCGTAAGTGTTCTTTCACAGATTTTTAATAGTAATTTAATCATCTATAGTCCACATTAAAGGTTATTAAATATTAATCATGCTTTGAAATTGTAGGCATTCTTGTATCTTGAACTTTTATGGCAAGATATCTCAGTGAGGCTGGAGATATGAACAATTACGTAAATCCAACAAAATGATTAATTTTGCATTTGTTTTTCCTACGAAATTCGGGAAATTCGGATCTAATGCTTAAAGTGTTTTCCGGTAACTACACATGAAACGGAAGAGAACGCCGGGGAATAAGTAGAAACACGATTATTTTCACTCCTTAATTAATTAATTATCATTAAAAGAGAGTGAATGTATGAGATAAAACTTCGGAATAACCTGTAACACTTTTTGACAAGTTTAAATGGTTTTAGGAATTATTTTACAGACTCAAAGTATTAACTCCTTGATGATGATTATGAGCGTAAAAAAATCGGAAAAAACGATACATGCGTTATTGGTGCGGATACACCGATAAAAAGGTTGAGGAAACAATATTAATAAATTAATTTTGGATTCAAACCATGCGCCAATGGATATTTACAAATGTATATTTTTCATCATTATGCAGCACGCGCGCACATAGAGAGTATATATTTGAATTGATGGGCTTTATATATCTTTCCAACATAAATTTCGTTTCCAGCGAAATTTTTTGTTGTAAAGAATCTAGGCCACCGGAATGCTATTAATTCCTTTTTGTCATTACAGTGCTTTCTGCCCATTAAAATAAAAAAACTGCAATACTTTTGATGTTGGGAAATAATTAACTAGAGTATCTAATTATTAAGCCATCTGATTTGTATATATTTTAATGCCTCTGCAGAAATCGTAAACCAGATCGAGGTAGCAATGTTATGCATTCATCTAAGGCAAAAAACATTTGCATGTGCTTAATATATCAGAGAAGATTTCCAGAAATAAAATATACTACCCAATTTTTTAAATTTTTTAAACTAGTTTTTTTCTGACACCATTATAAATATATTATACGACGCATAGTTTATATGCATTATCTTCAAAGCATTTTTCTAAGGTACGCAGCCTAGACAGTTTTCACCTATGTTTCAGGGTAATTTTTCCCGCCTCCATTATGTGCTTCCTTCCCGTGATTTATGCAGTGAAACGTATTCTGCTGTAAATTGACAATCGTAGGAACCAAGTACATACTGCAGATATTCTATTTAGCTACTACTGCGCGTTATACTATTTCAGTAATAAATGAAACCTCTCAACGGGACAAGAAAAGTATATGGATGTATCTAGCCATTCCTTCTTATGTCATTTTGGCTACTTTATACGGTAAGCTATACGTTTTTGTGAGTCAATGTGTGCTCGGCGTTTGTTGTTTTCTATATCTGCTAAGGAAATAAACTTCTACAAACTTTGGAAATGATGCTGGCAAAGATAGGAGGAAGACGTTTTCCTTCGGATATTCGTTTCCCATTGATAACGTATCAGGCATCTGCGGTTCTAAATGGTCAATTTTTTACCCGTCCCTTAAGGTCCCTTCTAAACTTTTTCTAAAGTAACTAAAGGGCTACATGTTACCGACAATATTTCTCCATCCGTGGAGTTATCAAGATAGAGCGAGACACTTCTCCCCTGCTTCTGTAATACTGATTACCAAATGATCTTATTTAACCACGCCATTATTAAAAATATAAAGATTTATTGCATCCGATCTCATTTGCAACAAAGATATTTTGATTCCCCTTGCCACCTATATCTCGCGAAGCTCCACCTCCATCTCCCTGTTTAGTCCTCGAGCCGCATTTTTTCTTGCTGAAAAGATTTATTCATGGCCCCTTCGGCCTGAAACAAAGGAATTCGTATCTACAATCCGGCTCCGACATTCACGACCATAACACCTTCTTTCACGACTTACTTTACCCCCTTCCTTTCCACACTCCCCTTACTTTAGACTCCCATCCGTGCCTTGATGCATGCACAGGGTACCGCTATTTTCTCGATACCACACAATGAATCACGCATTTATTTCTACTTTTTTTCCATTCCAGGCGCGCCGTTTGCGATGTTCCTCAGCGGAGACCAGAGTGAGTTGCGCCGCGACAGGGCTCATGCATATTATCCGAAGATTACGGTCGCTCTATCCAGAGAAGAAAAAGGAATGGCTATCGAACTGCGGCAGTGAGTTCTTCAATGGAGTTGCCGAACACCGAGCACCGAAGAGAAGGAACTCAAAATTTCTCACTGTGCAGCTTCTTAAGTACATAAATCTCATCAAAGTGCTATTGCAGTTACTCGCAAATAATCCAAAATAAGATTAAAGACCGCGATTTCAAGGAGTAAAAAAAATTGCTTGCGGGCGCATCTGTTTGGCGAGAATCCGAGATATTCGTGAGTAATATCCACGCCACTTGAACACATTCTAAGGGGGCAATAAAAGGGAGAAAAGATATTAGAAATAGGCCTCGTAAATGTCATGACAAAACTATGTATATTTGATGCTAATATGCAATATACACTTAAAAATAACTAACATGTTCCATCAGTTTTTTCAACCTATATAAAGTGTCCTAACTGGGGAACCAACAACTTTTTCTCGTATATACTAAGGCCCTCTAAGGCCTCTAAGGCCCTCCCGTTCTAATTAAAAAAAATATATTAGAAAGAGCTCCACCTAAGCTGCTGTTGACTATGGTACATCAGCATCTCAAATACATGGAATTTGTAATGGGATAGCATATTTGTTCGACTACATGTTGACTTGAGATTTAAAATTGTAATGGTGAAATAAAAAACGTTCTATTGAGCAGTACATACATATGCTGTTTGTTCTGTGTTTACCATAAAACAGGACGAAGTATTTCGGGCATGATGAAGAAATTAAACTTTTGGAAGAAGCATTAACATGATGGGAAAGAATAATGTTTCGTTAAAACCACAATATTAACCATTATTTTAATGTTAACCACAGGCTGCAAAACTTTATCACTATAATAGAGAAAGTCAGCATATTGTGAAGTTAAGAATTGGGAAAAAATGGACTTCGCAATAAGGGGTCGTAGAATTTTTTGATATGGTCATGGAAGATAAGTCATTTACGAAAAATATCCTAAAGTTAGGTACGAATAACTACGAGGAGGAAGGACGGAATGAAACGCTTAAGCTAAGGCAAAGTCGGTGTAATAGAAGAAAAATAAAAAGCATCGAATTTTCAACGTAAAGAATGAGAAAAACGTGTTTGAAACGCTGTAGAAAGTAAGATGTAGTGGTACAAGAAATAATTGGCCGATGCCTACATCGTCTTTTTGGTTTGGCAGATTTCTGTAGCAAAAAACAACCTTTTTTTAGGTAGAACACTATTTATCATGATGATGTACTCTCAAAATTAAAAACAAATACTGCCATTGCACCCGCAGGTATTCAATTAGTCATGTTTCTCGTCCCACAAAAAATTCTTCAAATGGTCCTTCAATAATTTTTTCCATGGGAGAGGGAACATTTTCAGGTATTACGAGAACAATTTCATTTCAAATATACTACAAACTTCCGTTAAAAATTATAATTTAATCATGACACAATCCATTCTTTTGCCAGGGTCCTGAATTTCGAGAGTTAGCGACATTATCTAAGCTATCTGAATGCATCTCTGTCTGCCAAGTTTATTAACACAGGTGCAACAGGAGAATATACATTACCATATTAACTACGATGAAACTTACACCAAATTTATTTCTTATCCCATCGTTTCTGAAAATGTCATCCCTTATTCGTTGGCTCGATACTTACACAAACATAAACCAGTTACCTACCCTTAAAATACTTTTTCTGAAATTACACGATGGAACGTTACATCGCCTTGATCTGGCTAACGGCTAGAGGATCGATGAATCTCGAGCAATGCTAGTCAAAAAAATAGAATTTTGTGTACATATATAGCCAAAAGGATGATGAGGCTACTTAGGATGCTATATTTTGTTTGTTAAGCATCAAAATCCAGAAATTGCCTTCAATTACAAAAAAGTAAAAATAAATCTCATTCAGAATAAAAATTAAAATCTAAAATTTTATATTGGCAATTAAACGTGAAGCAACATCGATATATTTTGCATTACAAAATTATCGGAACATAAATCTTCATAAAGTTAATAATATGCTGTTCATCGTGCACTGGGTATGTTATATATAAAAAGTAAAATGAGAGTAGGCATTACTGCACATTATTACTATTAGAATGAAGAATGTTATCTTACTTTTAAAATATTTTTTTAATTCCCTATTATTGTGGTAATAAAAACAGCAATTCTCTATCTAGACACGAAAGACTGTTAATTTTATTTGTCGGAGACGATTAAAAAAGTAGCTCCATGAACCAAAAGAGTGCTTAGTAGCATCTGTAGAAAATTTCCTACACTTAGAAAAGTTACACTTTATGGCAGGTTGAAAAGATCACGTAAACGACATTCATTTCCTGGCTGATATTTTTTTCTTGCCAATATCTGTCACGTCCACATAGCTCTATTACTGTTCCTCTCATCGAATGCTCAGAAAGACCTTCGGGGAAATTAAATTTTTGCAAAAGAAATCACCAACGAAAAACAATGTTTATGGATCCGAAAAAAAAACTAACGAGCTATTACGCGGACAATACGTGTTATTCACGCCGGCGTGAAAATCTCCGCTCCGTCTCTCCGGATTTACCCACCGGTCACAAGCGGTCAAAGCGCTGAAACGTCTCGCCCCAAAGAGTCGTCCGGATGGCCGGGAAGTGAAGCGGCAAAGACACCCCTAGGCGACCAGAGTCGTCAACGCGGCCGCAAAAAGATCGCCAGGGCAATGTCACGGCGGTAACAGCTCGTGTGGTAAAGGGTACCGGGATAGTGGCAAAAATAGTAATCACCCGGCTTGAAATGGACGCTCCTGCGTCGCGCACCGGTCCTGACCCTATGGATCCAGCCAATGCACATTTTCGAGCGGATTGTTTTTTTCCTTCATTTTTTTATACAATCGCCAGCGCACAAAGTCCGATGTATGCAGTCAAGGGAATATTGCCATCGCCGTCCTGGGGAAGCACGAGCTGACGGCGACTTCTATTTCGCGTCCGACTCAAACACAAACAGACAACATACGGGCGTGCATTCGGACCAACACGGAAGCTCATCCCTATCAGCCTGATTACCGCTCCGAGCACGCTCCAGTTAACACGCCATAGCATTGTCGATGGGGGGTGTAGGAGTAAGGGGTGATGCGGAGTAAGGGGGCGGGGGAAGGTCGTTTGGGCAGAGGAGAGGGAAGAAGAAGAGGTCATGTGGTTTTGCGGGGGCGGATTGTGATTGGCGGACAGGGCAAACGGGTGACCCTCCGGTTTGAACAGATTTTATCAATTAGGTCAATTTCACCTCTTGACGGATTTTGCACTTCTTTGAAACATGCATTTGAAAAATACTCTCATATGACTGTGAAACCTTTACGACAATTAAAGCAGTGCCTAGAAGTTAGACGAAGTGAGTATGTGATGTTACTGATGAATGAAGAAGATTAAATGAATGGAGAGAATCATCGAAGAAGAGTTGGAGAGAGAAAAATATCTAACGAAATTGCTGAAATTTAATTTTAAAAACTTATTGGGCGAATGCCGCGACAAAACAGCCTATTTAAAAGAGTACAGTGAGGAGAAAAATGGTAAAAAATATCGAGAATAGCAAGAGTACCAACATGCCAACTATAAGGAAGGGGAGCAAATTTAGAAAGGCGATAAAATGAACATTTATGAAGGAGTAAAGAGTTTAAGGTTGAGTTAAGTGCATCGGAGAGCTGCAGCTAACCAATTTTTGGACTGATGACTACTCATAATGATTAACGCACTATGATTCCAAGTTTTTTTTTAATTAAACTAGTACCCAAGGGGTATTTTTTTCTGTAGTACCCAAGGAGAACAATATGATAGACCAAAGAAAGACCGGCGAAGAAGTTCTCTTTAGATATTACTATTTGGTTACATACCAGCTAGAGAGGCTTTTTGATGCACCATTTGTTCGCTACGCCAAACTTGCTTGGACTGCAAAATTTCCTCACACGATCTCTCTCTTCAGTTCAGCTCTCTCCTACCTCACTTCATCACATAAAAAATTACTATCCTTCTATCTCTTTACAACCCTTTTACTTCCCAAGACGGTCCTCCCACCCTAACCCCTTCTAAGTAGTTCAATTAAGATATGTTACTTCCTCTCGATCTCCGGGGGAAAATACGTTTACTCTCTTGCCCCGCCAATATCCTAATTTTTTTCCGTTCATTGTACTCTGTCCTCAGATACAAGCCCTGTCTCCCCGCTTTCACATTGTGATTCTTACCCAAATAGCCGTCTGCATCTCATACACCTTTATTGCTTAACCCATTCAATGCTGACCTGTTGACATGACATTTATTCCTACGCTGAAGGGTTTTCTTCTTTTATTTATATAAAACGAAAACACATCCAGCAAAGAACAAAACTCATCCACGTGTGCCTAGAGCAAGCCTAAGACGCTGAGGGAAGTTGCAAGTGTCAGCGCCGACGCCTGGGAACTAGGGAAAACCGAGAAAAGCGCGGATGCCTTGAATTCAAGGCATCCGCGCCTCTGGCTTGCACGGGATGCCTTGAATTCAAGGCATCCGCATTGAATGGGTTAATTTTACAACATCGTAACAACACCCTTATTTACTCGAGTCACTTTTTTCTCCCCTCATACCATGCTGAGTACTTCTCAGTTCGTTTTCTTCCATGTGACTAATTGTTTTCCATTAGTCGCATTATCTCCTTCGATACTAGTGGAAAAAACGTTTACCGTAGGTTTAACGTAATGACAAAAATATTCTCTAACGTAAATGCGTCATGTGATGAAATTGACCTAATGCATAAAACCAGGAAGAACCTGGGGAAAAACCTGTTTTCCCTGCCCGCCAATCAAAATCTACGACCCACGCCCACACGTAATTGCTTGATCTCTTGACCTCTCCATCCCAAATCTCTTCCTCCTACTACCTCCCAGTCGTATTCAAATCACTTCACCCCACTGCCTCCCGAAAAACCCAATGAACAGCGTGTTGCGTTGCCATGGAAATCCCTCCGAAATCATCTCTATGGGTACAGAGTGACGATAAACGTTAAGAGAAAAGATCCCTGACAATAGTAGGAATGGAAAAGTGTATCAGAAAAAGAATTAGTTATCATAAGGGGTCATTAAAGGTAATCAGGTGTGAGAATAGTTAAATGCAGGCAAATTCGCGCAGCTAAACATTACGCCAAAAATGGGGCTGTCAAAGTAGAATGGCGAGAAATGATAAGAGGGTTTTCAAGTGTGGGAAGGTGAAAGTATGTGCAAGATCTGTGGTTAGAGAGACAAACTGAGAGGCACAAAACATGGAAGATGATGGTATATGAAGGAGATAAACTGGAAATAAGGCTGAGAAAATTATGCGGAGACAATTAGGGGGACAATTCTGAAGGACATCATAGTAGACAAATGTTACGAACCAGGTAAGATGGAAGAAAATGATATACGCTTAAAATGGAATAAAGAGCGGCATTCAGTGTACCAAGCAGAAAAATATATCAAATTAAGAGGTAATAAAAGAGGAATTTTGATAGCTATGTCCACCCAAAGCTTCTTCATATGGAATAGCATCTTCATTAACGATATTCATTGATAAATTACTAAAGGGGTACATTTAATCAGTTTACTCCACCCGGAAAGCCGCCTAAAAGTTCAGACTTTAAAATGGATGACACAACGCATAATTATTGATAACTTAGTGATTCCTAAATGGCACGTAAAGTATCTCGGAGCAATGGAAACAATAGAAATGTGATCAAATAACGTACAATTAAAATGCAATACGAGGAGGTGAGTAAAATTTGTTCCAAGGGCCCCACTCCCCCATGCAATGCTCATTTGCTTAATACATACAGCACAAATCAAAGCGGAGTAAACCTCTCTTAATCCGAATCGTGGATAATCAGGATCGACCTAACGGAATGTCGGTCACCAAAATGGAAATAGATTACTCTGGCTTTTCAGGCCGCGATAGTTTCAACCGGCCGACCACGGCGAGATGCATGTTGACCGCAAGGTAATAGGCGTTTGAATGCTGCCAATGACGGAAACATGTCTACGGACACACACTGCTCTGAGGGAGAGTACCTCGAGTTGATGCTGTGGAGTTACCTGTGTATGCGCCTTAAAATGGGGGCGGGATTGGGGGGCGGACCTATCCGCAGCGAAGGGAGTAATCCTCATAAACACCACACGGGTGGTCGGTACTCCACTAATCCGCGTTATCGTTCGTTATTGCCTAATTGCCATGGATTAACGCGGTTTTACTCGTTTTGCCGCATTAGAATTATCCACACCTGCAACGATCAATGTTAATAAAAGAGACCAGCTGCAATACCATGGATTGGAGCGATACTTGGGAGTGGGCTATGTGATGTACTATTGTCACAACGAAAACGATGCACTGAAGTCTCATTTTTTACCCTTTGGTGACCTAATTTTCATTCCACCTAATAAAAAAGGCATTGTTTGATAGGCATCGTAATCCTTGTAGTATTTGATTACACTATTCCATGCCTAAATAGTAAATATAAACAAATACTCATCCTGCACAAAGAGCATTAGCTTTGATCGATATCAGAACCAACCAATGAATCGAACCGGCTCTGATTTAAATATGTGTCTGCTCAGAAAAATTTGAAGCTCCACAGTGAACGTCAAACACAGGAGATTCTTGTGTTGTAAATAAAAAAAGGTTCAATCTATTTTTTCAGGAATCAATATGCAAATTGGCACAGCAACTCTAAAGAAAATCACAGAAAATAAATGTTAAACAAGCTGTAATTCTATGAATTAATCGTCTGCTATGGACCCTGAAAGAGGGTGAATAAGTTTCTAACAAGTGTTTGGAATTTAAAAAAATATTAAACTAAAACTATTGTCCGAGATCAGCTTGGACGAAAAATAGGGCAGGGATGTTGCAAGATGTTAAGAATAAAAAGGGTGACCAGTTACGAATATAAGACGCACAAAAACCTTTAAAAAGCTAGAGAACACTTGAATTTATTTTTAGTTCCAAGGAAATCAACGAGACCACGAAACACGAAGACTACGAGCAGAACTAGGCAGGTCCGTCACATCTACTGCCTCTTGACCTAAAGGCGCCTTGTAAGTGAAGAGTTGAATGTAAGTCACATTTAATTTCACTCGTAATTGCTTTCGTTTTGCTGTCCCGAATTTTTAGATTCCTCAACTCTAATTTACCCTTTTGGAATTCACTATTTAATAGCACAAGTACTATAATAACTGACACTAATTATAACAATAATTTCCCAGGCCTTGTGAACAAATGCCTACAACTACAACTAGTTGACATAATTTATATGCCGAAATACCAAACAGGTGTAGTACTAAAAAGTGAAAATCAACTTATTCAAGGCTACTGAATAAAATAAATCAATCCTGATGCTGACCAGAAGAAAATTTAGCATGAGAAAGAGAGAAAACGTGAAAATGTAGGATTGAGAACACATGGAGCTGATGAGCCGACAGAGTGATGTGGAAAACTTCTTCGTGCGAATCCGTAGACTTAAAATGTGTAATTCTTTTGGAAGATGAGTATACCTATTGAATACCTATGCGTAATTAGTAACACATTGGAAAAGTTACCACCATGAATAAATACCCACCCGTATATTTTTTCCTCATTTTAATCTCCTCTATCAGTTTCATCCTCCCTTTGTATTATAACGCTGCTTCCATGTGTTTTCTCATTTGTCACTGTATTCTTCCGACCTACTAATTCACATCTAAAAATCCCTCAGAACATCATCTTTCATGAAAATTCATGTTATTGAAACGCAAATTGTCCATTGTAATTAATGTTTTTCATTTACTGCTCTTAGCCCAGATAGTATTCTTTTTTCATTGGAAAATATCTGAGGACCTATTGCCTACTCTTATCGCAGGACTTTGGACAGATAAGTGGACCATTATATTCAGGACTATTCTATTTATTTGAGTTCCGACGCGGTTCAAATTTATACTTCCCAGTCCAAATTCTAAAGTGCTCGCTTTTTGGCAACCCGCATATTTCCTCAAAAGGGTATTTCAAAGAAAATGTTCTACGTGCCAAATTGTTTCAGAGTTTCAGTAGTGTCATTTATGCCTCATTACCCAGAAACATGTTCCACTCACTGTATCCGCTGTGGAATAATGCTAATATTTGTATAAAAAACAATTTTTATTGGTAACTGCTTTTCAAAGTAACAACTTCTCTTTAGTTGACAAAGTGAAAAAACTACAGCGTCCACTTCCCAGCCAAAATTGAAACCATATTTTGAATTTTAGATATACCCTATCAAAATGATCATTTATCCCTTTAGCAAGAATCAATCATAATGAAAGACTCACTAACCAGGTGAATTTGGTCAATATGTTCTAATAAGTTCAATTAAAATGAAGGAACGAAATACGATGCCGTTTACGGCATCAATGTGATCACACGATGAACGAAAGTAAACTTTCATCTCCCTATCGTGAGATGGGAGAGGAGTTTTTGTTGGAAAATGAGCTGAAATATGCCATACAGTTATTTCTTTCCCAAGCGTATCCGCAGGCAGGTTATTTCCCCCGATATTGGCTCCATCACTTAAAATTCTCTCTAGATCCCCATTGCAGAGAGCGTGTGCCGTAGCTGGCCGCACCTGGGGATTAGTGAGTTCCGGACGTGGGGTGCCGGTCGGCGCATCCGTTTGCATTAAGCCCCCCCTATGCGTTTTCGCCCGCCGCCGCCGCCACATTGCAAATGCTGCAGCGGCCCCGAAAGAAAAAACCCAAGTCCACGCATCCGCCCTTGACTTAACCGAGCGGCAGGGAAATTGCCTGCGCGGACGAAATCAGTCGGTTGGCTAGTTAACTTGATTACGTGTGACGGATTTAGTCCACTCCCTAGCTAGAGGATCTCTCTCTCTCTCCCCTATTCTACAATGTTTCACTCTACGAAGAAAATATTTACACGTGAAATTAGATAAACCCTATTTTCCAGGAAACACTAAGAAATACGTAGTTGGTAATAGCACGGTCACCAAAATTTTGCGATGCGAGCCACTCTAAAGCTACAGAAAACTGATCTACGGTGGTGTCATTAAATGTTTCAATTTCTAATCAATGATGAGTGGAATAATAACAGTAATTAGCAAAAATCCACCGATCTTAGTATTTTCGTTTGATCAAATTTATTCCGCGAAAATATTTCCGCGTGAAATTAGATAAAGCCTATATAAACGGAAAAAATAACTAATACGAAATTGGTGATAGCAAAGTCACCGCAATGTTGCTAAGTTTGAACCGCTCTTAACCTATGCAAAACTTATCTCCGGTGATATTAAGAAATATTTCAATTTTTTACTCATTGATAGGTAGAATAATAGAAATAATTAGTGTTAATATAGCGGATTGATTATTTTCGTAGGATAACATTTATTCAGCTCTTTCATCTTCAAGAAAGTTTGCTCCAATTATTTCTTCTGCTCACCATAATTCCAGCCTTCCTCTATGGCATCTACTAAATTACTAATTATATTTCTCCTTAAAACCTCCCAAGACTGTCTGCTTTAAATGTCTTTCTGCTCAAACACATACGTTGGATAGCGAATTCCCCACTAATGTGCAGATCCTCCGTCGGGATCGTGCATATTTCAGCATGATACAATGGTATTATAAAGATTTCTTCTATGCCAAGACCTTACGGAACACACCGATGGAACACGGTTGATTATACCATAAAAAGAATTAGGGAATCAGACTGCTGGTCAGGTATTCAATGTCAAATTTTTGGCGGACATATAGGCATTATTATAGCACTCATCAAGTGTGAATTCGGCAGGTAGCCTAGTTAGTAAAATAGGTTGTGAATCAGTTATTAATTTTCTGGAAATAAAGTCTACAACATGTAATTTTACGCCTGAGAACTTGATTCGGTGTTATTTCATATGCGCGAAACATAACTTACGTCAGGAAAATATGGCTGAACTTCCCAAAAATTCCATGTCTAGCAAATCGGGATGCCATGCTTATTGACGTCACCAAGCAGTATCTATCGTGCCCATTCCATTATTAATAATATTAATAATGGATCCGCAGGGATTTAACACACGCGTAAAATACCGATAACTTCACAAGACATTTAGGTAATGTCTTCATGAAAACGGAGCTTCGGTTTGGAAAAGGCTGTTTCGAATCATGTTATAAAATAAGATAAATCTATTCATTGCCATCACATATATGTTTTATTAGATATTCCTGAAACAAGGCGAATGATTGGACGTATAGAAAAATTAGAGGAGTGAAAAAATAGGAAAACTCGTTAGTAATCGATAATACGGTAAGTAATGGTTAATATAGCGCAAGCGTTCATGCAATGTGTAGAAGTTTGATAGTTTAAGTTATGCAGTACGGTATGTGACGTCAAAGTCAGCATGGTAACGTGCCTAATGCAGCGCAGCGTCAAAATGTCTTCCTCTTCAAATCAAAATGTCTTTAAGATTTTTATAGATTACTTGATGCATCAATTATCACACTGTTGACATCAGTATTTCTTTTTTAGCATGAAAATTTGATAAAAAAATAAGGAAAAGAGTACCTAGCCCTATTGGTTGCATGAAGCTTTTTTTAAACCAGCAAAACACGACGTATACACGTCTCGTTTTCCTGCTTTATTCTCCCTAACTCAACTCTATTGATTACTAGCATGCTTTTTGTGCTTAACCCACGAACACACATAATATTGTATTTGACACCTAAAACTACATCAAGCAATGCATTGAATTTTTTATCCCCGCCTCACACAATGATATTGTTTGTAGGGCGCTGTGTCTATCTATATAAACACCAAAATATCAGCGGATGATATCACAGCCTAATCCTTTGAAATAAATGTCAAACTATGAGGTTTTCATGTGATTTTAGAGTACGGTACACAAATAGTTCTCCTCAAAGGAAATTTATGATTTAGTACGTAAAAAGGCAGAAATATATTGCCTCGTTTCTGTCATATTCGCATCAAATACCTGAATAAATTAAAGGATTGTTGCTCATTGTATTGCTAGCCCCTTTGAAAAATCATGATAGCCTGACACCTTAGCGACATTTGGAAACTTATATTCTAAAATTCATACATAAAACCGAGGGACCTGAAACAAAGAGAAGATCGATAGAAGGTACGCAAATAAAGAACAAAAAAGAGTCACGGTCACGCCTTTTGAACCCAACGGCTAATCTAGCACGAACATCCCTCTATCCCTCACTCTTTTTCCCAAAGTCACGTGTTGCGTGACGTCACAAAACTCACCCAATGCATGGTCCAAATGTTGTTCCACACGGCCGGTCCCAATGAACGGGCGGGATTCAGTCCTGGACCCGTGTAAGGCCCCTGCGAAAAACAAAAGAGCGTCCAGGTTAACACAAAACCGTTCTCGTGAATAAATAAGCGGATGGAAACTGACCGTGATAGGGGGTGAGGAGGACGATGGAGGGGGTGAGGTGGAAGGAGGAGACTGCGGTAAGGGGAGCAGAAGAAGTATGAGCAGAAAAGGAATGGGAGAACCAATAGGGGCTTTGCATCGGGAAAATCGAACAATGTCTCTGAGATCCAAGGAAAAGTAAACTAAAGCTATAACACTTGGATATGTACACAAAATAAACTAAATTCATGGGATAGTGATGGGATAGTGAAATATTATATGCCTTCCTGGCGAAAATTCATGGGATAGTGATGAAATATTATATGCCTTCCTGGCGAATATTCATGGTAAATCATTCTCTTCTGATGATAATCTTTCTTCAACCTTGAAAGCAATAGAAGTCTTCAAAATGTAGTACGAAAGTTTGAGTCCAAATCGGTGAGAAACCCATGAATATTCAGCAACATAGACTAATCATTATTCTCAAATATTTTAAATGGACATTGACCGACGACTCCCCAAACTTTTTCCACATCCGTATCTTTTTCCCGGCCATTTCACTATAAATGTTTGCAAAGTGCCTGTAGTGCCTGTAGTGCCAAATATAGTGCCTGTGTAGACCTATATGAACACAAAAAAATACCATAAACAGATGATAGCGAGCGTTGCCTTATTGATTAAAATACATGAAAAACTAGGAGGTTTTCGGGCGGTTTCAAAAAATCGCAAACAATGACAATATTTACGAGCATGCACCCGCCTTTAAGTAACTTTTCTGGGAGCCCCTTAAAATGTGTGAATCTTATCACTGTACCAGAGGGTCCGATAAAGTTAAATAAATCCATACGTCACTTTTCACACATAATGCAGGGACAGAGTCATTTAAAAATTAATTAACAATGAACATAAATCATAGAGCTAATAATTTTCACAAAAGCGCAACTGATTGTGAGTCATTCAATGTTAGAATTCATGCATTCACTTACTGTGATTTACCCAGGACATGTAAGTTTCCATTTTGGAAGAATCTGTTTCGCCCTACAAACAATACCATGAACTATTTGTGTTACAAGTTTCAAAATGGCACCAACATAAATATATTTCCTTATTTTTCTCCATGGCTGTCCGCATCCCTTCATTCATCATTACTTGTTCTAGTCACCAATTCTACCTTCTCCTAATTTTCCTTATGTAATTACCTCTCCTCACCTACCATACCAAGCGCTTCATCGTTCTTCTTCTTTTCCGTCCATCATCCTCATTTTCCTCCACACCCAAATAAAAACGCCTGCAACATTTTCTGCCCTATTTTCACAAAGTTCACGTTTTTGCACCATGCAACGGTGCTATTCAACTATTCACCTATCCTTCCTTTACATTCACACACGAGGTTACCGTTATATTTCTGAACGCTTCTTTCAATGGAAGAGTTCTCTATATTTATCCCGCAACTTTGATAATACATATGCGGAAAAAATGAATAAATAGTTCAACCTCTTTTTGGGATCATAATGAGATTGTCTTAAATACCTAGTTAGAAGGTGTGTTGTGAAGAACGACAACGTATGTAAACGGTAGTAACGATGATTTCATTCGCGTTACAAGCCTGCTGAAACAAATAGAAATGGAATTTCAATCAGAACGTCGGTTAAAATTTAGACATAATAATTTATGAAGTTGCAGAGGAGGACGGCATATTTTCTGACGCCGTCTAAAACATTTTACGAAACCCGATGAACTACAGTAGGTTACATTTGATTTTTTCAGGCTTGACTTCGTGGAATTTTAATTTTATTGAAAATGGATAGAGTAGGTTAGACTATGAGAATAAAATTACTGAAATATACTGCAAAACAGACAGCTTGAAAATGTCATATTCCCCGCGAACGATGATAAAATATAATAACTGCTTTTGAAACTTCATTATTAGTTATTTCGATAGGTAGTGTACGTAACTAGTTGATTTACTGTCTAATAATTTTGCATTAATTTGCTACTTCTTTACTCTCTACAAATATTTGATTTACCCTCTCATTCTTTTATGTTAATTTACTTCGTGTCATTAACAGCAAGTCCCATATGCATACCGGCCCGTGAACGCATCATTCTTGTACCCCTGTACACTTATGTGGCAGCAAAATACCTACATACTATGCCACCAATGTCATCAAAACTGTATTTTGTTTGCATTATATTATAAGTCGGTGAAATTTCACCTCCTGACAGGTTTTTCAGTATGCATTAACAGTCACATTTTCATCAGTTTTTGTAGGATACATGGTGCAGTGCATGTTGGTGCTCTCCCCCAGCCACACACTCTTGAGGTGGCTTTCAAGGTACTATGCACAAGTATGACGAGTACGAAGTACGTTTTAAGTACGTGCTCGCTTACAGTATTTTGGCTCGTTTACGGGGAATGGCAGGGGGAGACGGGAGTTACGGGGAGTGGCAGAGGAACAAGATAAGAGAATAATGGAAAGGCACTGCCGGTGGGTTGGGTGTGGTGGTAGTGAGAGGAGGGTCGTGAGGAAGGGAAAGAGGAAAGTCCTCTCCTAGGAACAAAAGAGCGGATGTGCGGAAACGGAAGAGTTGCCATGTTTACCGGCCGGCAAAAATGCATTATCTACGACGTAACGTTGCATGAGCTGGATCGGCCTTTTAAGATGTTGGAGTGCTGTAAAGGTTGATGATTTACCTTCCGACCGAAATTGCATTACGCTTAAAGGGGATCCACTTAAAGTGGCCCTAGGGTGAGGGATGCGAGCACCGCTTTGCGATATAAAAGCGAATACTTGGATAGGAATATTTTTCCCGTCCCGCGATTGACCGTGCCGCTGAGTATGAACATTTCTTACGGGAATAAAACCTTTTAAGATGCTGGGAGCAATGTAATCATAAATTCAGCAGCCATCAATTCGAAGACTGGTTTGCTGCACTCCGCCACTCCACTCTTTTAACATTAGTCCTCTTTTCCCTGTCGTGATTTTTACTTAGATGTCCTTCATAATTTGCCTGGTATATTCCTTTCTTGGCCTTTCTCAGCAATTTTTCCCATTTTTTTCTTCTTCCATTATTGCTTTTAATATACAGTCGCAATATTTTCCCAATAAGTTTGTCTCTACTTTTTCTCACAGTTTCCATAACATTTCCATTGTTTATTAAAGAAATAGCTCTTAATTCTTACGTTTAGTCTAGGAAAAACATTTAAAGCGACTAAGTTGTCCAGTGAGACATTATATAGACCAGCTTCGAGCATAAAGTGTTTACGAAACAGCGTTTTTTACGATAAGAACTATGCGCCAAAAATGAAACTATACCTATCTTAAATTTTGCGATGTGTGATTTAAATGACGACTAATGTAATAGGTAGGTAATGACGTGAGGAAAAGACGCTCCGGAACTGTGCCTTTTTTATGTACACTCATTCAAGAAGTACATGACACAATGAAATTTTATAACACGCATGGAGAAAAAGAACTATATGAAAAATTATATAAGAACTCAGACTTTATCCATCGATTCAATGCTAAAAGCAAGAACAAAAGCTAGCTAAAAACCGTGAAGCCGTGAAGTTCAAATACCTGCAACTTCAAGGCATGCGGCCAAAAACGCTCTTTTCAAACTTACAATTTAGATAAAATTTCTTTACATGTACATAAAAGAAGGGCTTATCTATATGAGTAATATTTGGCATGCTCTACACTTTATTGAGAACCCGATCGGTTTTGACACCATCTATGCTCGCGTCATTACCAAGAGGTTTACTGCAAAGCATTTTCTGTCAATGTCTTCTTTTTATCTTCTTTCCTTTATGTTAAGGGATGCGGGGTAGCTTTTGAAAGAAGGGGGAGAAATGATAATTCAATATTGTGAAAATTAGTAATTGTTGAAGTGGGTAAACAGAAACAAGGTCATGGTCAGGTAAAGAGAACAGAAGTAGGAGGATCTAACAGTGAAATCCTTAAGGAGGGTGAGATGTTTTTTGTTATTTCCAATTTTGTCTCAATATCACATGAATGTACATTTGGATTAAAAACAGTAACATGAGTCATTCATTGAAACGTTTGGCTATATAAGATATGTTGCCGGCATTACAAAAAGGTGTTTTATGTTATTTAATTTGAATCTTATTGTTCTTCCAGTTTGGTCCAACATAACAGATATCGCCGAAAGCGGTGCAGGTACTAAATTGAGTTTATAATGCACGAAGTATTGTTCTTCTGATTTTAAATGCCACAATTCCACGAAGTAAATTCGCTCACTATGTCCTGAAATAGCATTTGGCGTTAAGAATATCCTATTTTTTTCGAGAAAAACTGTCAAAATTTAAAAGCGGAACAGTTTGAAACTTTACAGTTATGGCTATTTGTCATAAGACAATGATATACAATAAAACACGTAGTTTAGCAAATCGACAAGATATGAATTGCAACATTTTACACATAGATACATGAGTTCAATGCACCCATTATAGCCCAGCGAAAGCTTGTATCTTGACAGTCATATAGGTACACATTATGGATATGCTGCATTATAAATTTAACCCCTAGCAGACCAAAATGGTTATTGATTCCCTGAACTGATTACGCAACGGTCGATGAAAGCCGAAGAGTGCTCTTATGGATAGTTTCAATTCGCAGAAGAGATAGAAAGAGATGGTACACAATAAACTTTGTTTTCGGCATGTCAAAAGCAGTCTCCCGGGATACGCCGTGCATTCGATAGCAACGAGACAGGATGCCTTCTGGGAGTACAAAAGGCAGAGAATCACAATGCCGGTTGGTGCGTGCTTGTGCAATAATTGATAAATCTGGAATGAGAGCGACGTCAAGAGGTGAACCGAAGATTTTTTTGCGACCAATGACACCGCGCCGTGAAATGCACATCTACATCATCGCTGCAAAAGAGATCATCATCCGAATTTCCACATTTCCCTCTAAAACCCGCACCGAATTGTCCACTGGGGCAGAAATACATGAAACCCATACATGCATTACTCGTTAGTCGGTGGTCATTACTACTACCTATCCGCATCGCAGACTTCCTCTGAAAAATTCAGCGGCGAAGGGAAAATTTTCAGCGCGCCGCATGCAAACAAATAAAAAAACCTCCTGGAGTTCGCAGGACTCTTGCGTCTTCATTTAAATTTCTCAATTCGTATTTGCCTCTCGCAGACCCGCAAGCGAATGGGGGAAAATGGGTTTTGAAGGCGGGAGTTTCGTGTGAGGAAGGGTTGGTTTGGAAGCACCTAATTGAATAGCGTCACGAATATGCGTGATAAATATATATTACAGTGCATGAGGAGGAAGGATGAGATGGGAGCTTGAGAGGTGGAGGATACCGTAATGGGAGAGGAGGGAAATGTAAAGAAACACGGTAGGCAATGGTATTCTATTCTTAAAAATTAAAAGAAGTGTTCCAGATTTCCCAAGATGAAAATCAGGCTTTTCAAGGAAGTTGTCGTGCACAGCGGGATCGGTTGTTGGCCTTATCATCATAGGCCTTCATACTCAATTCAAAGACTTAACTTAATGTAATGAATTCCATGCAACGAGTCTTCCCCAATATTCCCTCCACTTTCTTTCCTTTAAATTTCTTTTGCATATTTCTTTACCAATATTAATCCATTTTTTCCTTTCTTCGATGTATCATATAATAACAAGTTATGAAAGTCTTCAATGGCCGTTATAAATTGGCACCACTTGTACAAATCACCCTCGTCTTTTCCTGTTTTTGTGTCGTTTTTTGACTACGCTCACTTGAGCTAGATTCTCCAAGAAGTTGGGCCCGTTTGAGTATGTGAGTGAGTGATTTCTTGAGTGCTTGTGAGTGTGTTTGTGTTCATAAGCCAGGCATCCTTAGCGGGGTCCCATTAGCCCTAGTGAAGGATCCCAATTTAGGTTGAGTGCGTGTGTCTTTGGTTGTCACTGGCGTGGAAGTAACATTCCCGTAAACCACCACAGGAGGGTTTTCTGGTCGAGAGGTTGTGGTTAGTCACTGCCGTACAATTGGCTTTTTTACCGCAAACCAACACAGTAATTGTTGTGTAATTTGTACTAGTGGTGCCAATTTTTTTTACGGCCATTGGAGATTTTTATAACGTGTTACTTAAAGAGGCCGTAGATCTTTCCCTGGATTTCATCATATAATAAGTCCTCTCTCAATGTTCCCTAAACTACTTAGTTTCCGAAATCAAACTCCTTCAATATTCTTCGTGTACAATGCCTTCGTTGAAGTAGTTTAAAATTCCTATTCTTCTCCTCCCTTACCCGCGCTTACCCAACTTTCTCATGTTAGATTTGAGAGAGAAATTTCAACTCTTACCCTAGTACTTTGGCTGGATGTTCAACGTGTTAAATATTCAAAAAGCACGATAATATTAAATGGAGAAAGATAATTGACTTTATCGAGCAGTAACATAAGACACTTAAGCCATAATTATAATATGCTAGTCACAAGAACAACAGGTTTGTACAGTGTGTCGAAGTTGGTTTATTATATCAAAAGTGGATGAATGAGTCATTTTTTAGCGAAACTAAGACCTATTCGATAAAACCCCCAGCAGGGTTAAGACTTTCTAAACAACCTGAATAAAACAAAACATTTCTCATTCTCCTCTGACGCCATCTTTAGCATTATGTCACCCCCAAATGGTTCCAGCGGAGTTCACTGTTTTATTTATCAGCTTTATTTCCTCTTCTTCCAAACCAACGCTTCATTAAATTTCCAATCATTTCATTTACACAAATGATGTGGTACGCAGTCACGCGCACGGGTGCGACGTTGTACACCAAAGACGGGGAAATTCGCCATGAAAAAATCATTTGACTTGACCGGGATCTTTTCACGGTGAATTTCACCGTCTTTGGTATAAAACTTCCTCATTAGTTTTTGTCTTCACCCAGCTGTTTTTTCATTATTCCTTACCTCTAAAAAGCAACCAGTCTGCGCTCAACTGCGTCCACATGAATCATATTTCTAGAACGTACAAATATATGCTCCATTTAGATTCATAATCAGTTTTTATTTAATGTCACTATTCAAATTACTATTGACCTGATAGTATCGATATGTCTTTTTTCAACACCGAGGAGTATTTCAAGTTTTTTTTTGCCGTAAAATGATATTTTTCATGGAGGTTGCAATTCATTTCGGGATTGGTTTAAGGCATATCCTATTATTTTCTTCTTTAACCGGAGAGTGTTTTCATAGTTAAATAACATGTGTTGTGGACACATTTAAACAGGTAAAAAGATGAAAAGTATTTTAATACTCCACAAATTAAGCGTTTTTTTTAATACTCTTCACTTGGCAACTATGAATGCTGCAGTGAGATGCGCGGGTTGCCTTGGATGGTAATCTAACAAGCAGGTGAGATACCAAATGTAAGCATAAGCAAAAAAAATAACCAAGGTGTAACAAGAATATTTTTAGGGCAAAATGTATCTAATACCAGCTGCATTTTATGAAAGGTAAAGAAACAGAATGAATGAAGCTCGCAAAAATTCTAAAGGATTATTGTCGTGAGTGAAATTTCCCGTTTTTGACGAACCAACCCGGCATTGTTACATGCCAGCAGGAATTTCGAGAAAAACCGAGGAGTATCGACATCTTTACAAAATCAAATAGAATTCCCAGATTTTTCAAAAAAAGGGGAAATTGCAAGATATTTATCATGTTTTTCAGAATCTCAAGCTTTTAAAATCACGATTTTCTACTTCCTTTTACACACGACACGTTTTGATATTTAACCTTTCCCCTAAAGTACCTAATAATAATAGTATAGCCTCAACGAAGGAGCGCGGTCTTATAGGCAACTTTTTCACTGCATTCTTCACCCTATTTGTAAGAGATACCTAACCTAATTAACATCACATAAGTCCGGTAAGTCCGTAGGGCACAAGAAGTCAGATTTCACAAAAATCGCAGCAAATCTATTCCTTGTCACTCAATAACGATGCGAAGCATCGCAAAGCTACGTGAATAGGGGAGTGCACAAATGGAAAACTGCTATTGTCATAATTGGACATGAAACGATTCCACCACATCACAACTCTTGAAAAGTTGTCGCACATACGAGATTTCAAGTGGGGTGGTTACCCTGAGAAAGACGGAGGAGGGGAATGTGGTCTGGTGGGAGAATCAAGGACAGAATAAGGGTGGGAGTAAGGAAGCCGAGAAACGGAAAAGGGTTGCCTGGGGAGGGGAGAGATGATCGGGGGGGAAGACGATCGAAGGGGGCGAGGAGGGTGGAGAAGTGAGAGCGGATAAACAACTTTATTGTTCCAGGGGGGAGACCTGGGGGTCGCCATGCCAACCGCGGATGTGTGTTCCCATAGAAAAGAGAAGTTTGCCTGCACGCTTCGGTCTGTCGATCCTGTGGGAAAACCAAAACCCCGACGCGAATAAAACGTGAACGGAGATCCCCAAACAACACAGTCGACGCAAGCGGAAGGCACCGAAATTAATTCGCTAATGGCGATCAAGTGCTGTGGCTACCGGCTTACCATCCCGAATTCCTCGGTTCGAATACCGGTAATGTCAAATCTCTTCTTAGGACAGGTGCCAGCTTATATCGAAAAATAATAATTATCTATTAAGAATAAACGGGTGACCCCAATTATACAATATTTAACGAATGCACAAAAATAATAATGACAATATAAAAAAACCTATTTAACAATGCACGTACATTATGCACGTATTAAATAATTCTAAATACTATGGATACCACTTTCTGTAAAAAAATACCTACTCCAAAAATCTTAACAGCACATCATGAAAAGTGCAGTACCTCATCCGTCAGACAATTGAATAGATTTCATTGTAAACCCGTTAGCACCTATAGAAAGAGTTAGCACCTAATGCCGACACCGGTTTACTATCCACCATTCTTCCAATTCCCAATCAGCCATTCGCTAGCCAACCTGCTCACTTATCCTAAAAGGTGCAAATGTTTGTCGCTACCTCCAAAACCAACTGCTCCAGCGAAATATTCTTGGGCAACATCGATGGGACCTTTATCATCATCAGCAGGCATCAATGAATCTGAAGATCGGTTTTACGAAAATCTCCACTCAAATCTATTTCGTCTACAGCTGACCAATTTATTCCTCGTTAAGTCCTAATTTTAACATTCTTCATTGTTAGCTTCGTATATAACATCCTTGGTCTTTCAGGCTTCATATATTTTATCACAGTTCTTCCCATTCACTTCTCCTTCAGCTATTTTAAGATGATTGCTTATATTCATTTAAGAGAGAGACTCAGAAATGGAGATGTTAGGATAAGGACTCTCCTAAAACCTGCCAATAATCAGGTAGAATACCCAAATGAATGATTTGATTCATGAGAGGAAAACATGTACCGTTCTCCGCCAAAAGGAGTGACGTTTATTTATTTGTGCGATGCAGGACGATCAGAAAGTCTAAACCCTGCTAAGGGGGTTATCAATAACAATGCTAAAATCAACGAACTCAACAATTTGGGTCCTCACAAAGTTTTGCTGTCGTTTTAAATATAACGTATATTCATATTAAAGGATCTTTCTGCCACATTCCAATCTCTTGAAGATATGTTAAAGACAGTTTTGACTATTATGTCTCCTAAACGAGATCCTTCGATGGTATCGACTTTATACCTTCTTCGTACTGAATATGCCTTAATTTTCAAAAATAAAATAAAAATTCAGTGTTAGTATATATAGAATTTGTTTCCATAAATATCATCTTAATTTTTTTTAATGGCAAGCACATATCTCATATCACCCTTAATTTACTGCCTCAGTGTTTCGATTAGTTGTGAATTGACTTCAGTCAAGGCAAACGTAGTAGCCTAGACGAACCGATGCTGGAGCATAGGTATCAGAGGAGTATGCACTTCGAAATTCATATCGGCAACGCTTAAATACGAGCAATTTAATAATCTCGCTAGGAACACTATAAAAATACTTTTAGAAACTCTTCGATATAAAACCACTTGCGTAGTAAATTAGAACACGCTCTGCTCTTAGATTCTACTCAATCTAGCCTTGAATGAGTAATCAACCAAAGGAGTTAAAACGAGAGCTAGCTCATTATCGCCAAATATTTTCCATTAGTACATCACAATTTAATTATTGGCTGACTTTGGGGAAATTAACAGAATTTTTCAAATGGTGGCCAACATCTTGTTCAAAGTTTTGTAATATTGTGCGCTTACTCTATGCAGAGTAAGGATAGGACGGGAGGAAAAGGGGCTGAGAGGAGATATCTGGGGGCAGGAAAAGTGGTTGGAGGACGCATCAATGGTTAACGATACGCTCAAGAGGTTGATAGAGGAGAGAATTTTGTCAGCATGCCTGGGAGAGGTAAGAGAAAATTCGAAGTAAGGAAGTTCGAAGACTACAGGCAAGACTCAACCTATTACATAGATTACACATTTGGCTAGTGTTTAATGCTGACACTGCGGGAATAATTCAGTCTTTGCAGTATATCGGTAGGCAGGATGACTGCGAGAAGTTGCAAGAACTAGATTGTCGAACAACACGATATAAGGGCTCCTTTTTCCAACGCACAATCCGCGATCACAAGAGTAGAGAGCGCAAACACAACTCTGGCATCCCCAAAATTAAAACTGTCCATGTGTCCATCCTTTGATCAATAGATTTAGTGCCAAACCAGGATTCTTAAACGGCTGGTACCCTAATACCCGCTGGCATACGCCCTGTGGTGGCTTTACAGGGTAATATTTAAAGATGTATTTTAATACGAAATCTTGAATCCACTTCAGACAAAATTCCATCAAATTGTGTTTACTATTTTTTCCAAAAAGGCGTTTTTCCCGTAGTCACACTATTTGCACTGTGCGATTTTTGGTGACGAAATTGCTCGCGCTGAAATGACTAGCGCCGAAGTGGTTTGCGCCAAAGTGGTCCGCGCCAAAATGGCCCCTGCCGAAATGGCCCGCGCCGACATGTCTCATTCCCCCAAATAACGAGCCAACCAGTGAAGAAAAGAACAGGAAAGACGACTAACGATAAGCAGAATGGAAAAAAATATAGGAGGAAGAAGAGAAAGATGAGAAGACTCCAGACGAGACGAGTGTCGGCGGAGAGATAATAAGTTATTCATTCTTACAGGAGATTGAACGGCGACAAATTGGAATCACGAGGAGGGGGACGACGCACGAAGCGAAATCCAAGCGACGCGAGGGTATTTTCATCGTTAATCCGAAGGAAGGTCACATTCGGCGTTTTATCCCTCCCGTCTAGCGATTTTGAATGGGAGAGATCGTTATGGAGAAGCTTATGACGAAAAGCGGATGCAGGTTTTTAAAAGTTTAAAGAACGCCAAGCCGATGAGCATCACGGAGGATAATTCGGAGGGGTGATCGTTATACCATCAATGGCGTCACGGGATTCGGGATGGAAATACTTTCCCATTGTCCAGACCACCGAGCATTCCTCTGTTAATAAGGCTTCTCCACCTCCTGCAGGCTTGTCGTCGCTAACAAGCGACTCCTACGTCTGCAGCGTAAATAATTAGGCACCCGGCGGTGACTCGAGTTAACGACTTTAATGAATTCAAACGTTTTTTGGCGTGGGGTTTGTTCATCCGAAACGGAACTTCGGAAGGAAAGAACTTTCAACTCCATTTATAGTGCTTTTATTTTCCCGGAAGAGCTGTCCTACAGATCTTATCAAGTTTTGAGCGCAGAGTTTCCGTCTTCAACATCAACTTTAGTGCCCCCCCCCCCGGATTGAAGTTCATTATTCATTCTGAAAATATATTTTTCACAGCCTTGAGAAAATAGGATGTGAAAACTGCCTCCATGCGATTAAACAACATTAACTTAGGTTTAAAAATATTAAAAAGAGTTTCAGTAACTAAAAGTTTAGATATTATGTAGAATTGAATTGTGACGTGAGAATCAACAATTAAAGCAGATATTCAGCTATTAAACCAATAAGTTCAAACCTGACATATTACTATAACGCCAGTAATATTTTCGCAGAGACAACTCAAGTACTATGGCCACTCAATATTGTAGTTAAATTAATTGAGGCAAAGTTGGGAGTCGGCTTATTTAATTTCAGCTTTTTTTTGCTAACATTTCCAACGTTTAAAATTAGAATTCAATTCAATTTCACGAAAGCCTGTAGTATTTTTTACTCGAAAATTATGTGAGTTTTTCACCGATCAAAATTATTCACCAATATTTCACAGCTAAGCGTGCAAAGTTAGCATTTGCTTGCACAGAAATGGAGGAATGACTACAAATAGCCCTTTATAAAAAGAAGGCAAACGCAACCAATAGCGCTGAGGTAGTAACTTCCTGTGCGTAGGCAAATAAGAGTCGAAAATCGGTTGCGAAGAAAGAGAAGAAAAATACAAAAGTACGATATCCTCTTCGGGGAGTGGCATATCCTCTCCATCTCCGCGAACCATCCCAAGATACCGCGAGAGGAGAGATTGAAATAATAGTATAGAGCGGGTAAGAAAGCTAGAGGAGAAAGGGATCAACGAACTTCAGTTGCGAGAAGTGGTTGATGCTAAGATCCCTGGGCTAGTATGTCTTGAGGAGACAGATTGATATTAGTACTAGTAAATACAGTATTAATTCTTCGACCAAAAGGTGAACATCTTCAGCATGTGAGTTGCTGTAGTGTTAACGCGATTTGCACAAGGGTCACCTTCTAAGAGGACATTTATACTGAGAGAGACTAAGATAACACATTTTATGCCAAATTTCACATTTACTATTTTTAACAAAACGCTACATATATACACACGCACAGCTTATTTGCGGAGAAAAAATTTTGGTTTACTCATCAAACCTAGCTCTAAGGGAAACTATTTTATTTGAAAATCATTTCTATTCTAAAGGAAATTATTCCATTGTAGATAAAAAGGAAATTATGCTTAAGGAAATCTATTATGTCGAGGTAATTTGCGTATTACGAGGAAGTGACAATGGCTGCCAGGAAATGACCACTGTAATACGTAAGGAAAACCACAGACAGAGGTTCTACGATGGGCGTTATAATATGAATTATGGTACAATTTTTATACGTTACTGATGCTCATTAGAAGTACCTTAAGCGATAATCTGAATTCACGAAAACGTAAAATATCGTGAAACAATTAGGGATTTCTTCAAATGTTCAGTTATACCAACAATTCCTCCAGGAAAAACGACCTCTATGAGTTGATGCATCTGCTATACGCAGCCACTGAACATTACGAGTTTTCATTAAGGTGGTAACCTGAATACAAAAACAGTAGTCTTTAAATGATTTCTTCTCTCTTTGTTTTTGACAGGAAGAACGACAATAACAATTGCATGGTGAGAGTGAATGGAGAAATAAATTGACCATGTGGGTGATTTCATGTATATTTGCTGATAGCTTTGGAATAACGGAAGGAAATATGTGTAACTAGCTGAATTACCCGGTGTTGCTCGGGATCACTTATTCTTTATAACTCATCATAAAAGTGAATAATCGATTGAAAAAATGAGTAACTTCATTCTTTCGGGTATCTGATAAAAAATAAATTTCAACTCTCTATCTTGAGTGAAAGTCGTTTAAAAAAGCAAAATAATAAACCACTGCACAAATGCGTAAAAGACCAAAATCTGGTGGTCAAGGAAATATGCTATTGTTCATTTAAGATAAAAACGTGCGTTTTTTTGCAGCTAAAAACGCGATGTTCAACCAAATACGAATTGAAACAGATAATAAATTGAAAGAATTATAAACTTCATTTTTTCAGCCATTTTGTACAAAAACTTCCAACACTCTATCTTGAGCGGAAGCAATTTTAAAAATCAAAATATGAAATCACTCCACAAAATCCAATACGCAGCGTAGACCACCAAAAGGTCCCTTTTTGGGGCCTTTTGGGGCCCTGAGATCTGTTTAGATAGTATAAAAACCTCCTCCTTGAAAAAATACATAGATGTGACAACTTTCACGGTGATTGGTGAAACTATGCCAAAGTCTATTAATCTCGAACAGATATACCAACATCCATTTTTATACAAATAAAAGAGAAGAAAATGTGTGCGAATGCTGAATAGAAAGCCGCCGGTGGTATGTGGAACATATCAAGGAATGCGTGTTTGTCTAGGTTAGCCAAAATTATAGTAACAAAAGTGTTCCACTCGTGTCATTATTATATGGTAGCAAAACAGTTGAGTCAGGATAAGCATAAAAATAGGCTAAATGAAGTGTGAGTGGGCTACCTGAAAAGTAATTGCGGCGAAAGTATGAGAATTAGGGTTAGAAATGAGAGGATCGTGAAAGAATGTGAGAAGGAATATATATGAGAGGAATGTGCTTTGTTGGTGTGGCCATTTCGAGGGAATGGATGAGAATCGAATAAAGAAACAGATATATGACAGTAGAGTAATTGGTGTGAGAGGAAGGTGTAGATCGTGAAAGTCATGGATGTGGTGGAAGATATTCATAAAAGAAGGAATAAGTACTACGGGTCTTGAGGTAGCTTGAGCGAAAAATCACTTCACCTAGAATTTGATGAAACTGACGTCATTTGAAAGAAAAAAAATCTCATATTTCCAATGATATCAAAATACTGACCCCTTGCCGAACTAATTTTCGTGTAAGTTACCTAAAAAGGTACGCTGTTTTATATGTGATAGATTACGGCTGTGCGCTCCAGAGGGAGAATATTGAAAACATTTGGAATATATAACACCTATATTTCGTAAAAAAACTAACGATATGTAGTTTCTACGTTTTTAAATATATATATATATATAAACATTTATCTATTACTCACCGCAGTAATGTCTACAGAATCACAAAAAAACTTGCTGTTTTGAAGGTTTTTTAGCCGTGCGGCGTGAAAAAATGAGTCAAGTTAGAGACTTATGTAGCGTTATTTATTAAATTACTGAGAATTTTGGTCATGTATAACTATATTCTTGGACCATTAATATTACTATATTTATTTCAAATGCCAGGGTGCCAAGAGCCAGAGGGTGTGCTGGCGATGAAAAACAGGCAATGTATAAAAAAAGAAGGGCAGGGAAGGGAAAGAAAGGAAATGGTAGAAAAGGTGGAATGACGTGCCAAAAGAGATGAGGAGCGAAGAGCGGCGGGCGATGGGAGGCTGTTGAGAACAGATGAAAACAGCTGAAGCGCACCCACCCAACTTATTCCCTTTCCCTTTCTATCTCGCCAATGCATTTTTAAATCTAATTTTCAGTTTTTCGCCCACCCCACACATCTCTCCCCCATATCATCTTCATCTTCACACCAAAAGCTCCCCCACCACCCTTCCCCCTCTGCGTGATCGCGTTTCATAAGCAGTCCCCAGCATTCTTCTTATCTGTTTATGTTTTGCCTCCGAGTGTGTTTTTCCTCTTCTTCCGAGGCGCCACCGTACGTGAGCAAGATCAATACGACCAACTTGTTCCCTTGCTTGTTGTTCTCTTCCCCTTCCCCAGGAGTTGATACGGCATAGGCGTCTCGCTGGCCGTATAAGCTTGTGGATAACATGACCTCTTATATAATCTCTCACACGAGGGTGACGGAGATGAGCGGTGAAAATGTTGGGTGAACGTGAGTAAAACGTTTGAATATTCTTGGTGATGTGGAGGGCAGGAAAACAATAAGCGAGGTATTCTCAGAGAAGATTATTGCTATACCGGAGAAGAGATATCAGACGAAATGAGATGGCCGAGGAGTTATTGCTGGTATACAGTTTGATATGCGTCATTTTGACGCTATTTTTCATCTTTCGCTTTCATTGCAATAGAAGATTACTGCTTCCACGAGAGAAATTCTACGCCGGATTTTCAGTCTAAATGCACTTAAATAAGCCTCTACTACTCCTTGGTTATTTTTATTGGGTTCTTCGGCTGTGTGAGTATGAATTTCAGGGGACGTTTGAACATGGAATGTGAAAAATTAGCCATCTTACGTAGCACAAAATGTTACCCTTATATTTTTATGAAAGAATCCAAGATTAGGATATAATTCGAAGATATTAGACATTAGAAGGCAATTAAGTCTCGGATAAATCTAAGATAAGAAATAAACTCTAACTTTCGTTCATAACTTACGTTATTTACATGGATATACAACTAAGAAGCCAAAAGTTTCGTCTTAAGTTTTCGGAATAAAATTTAATATTCTCAATGTTGATAGATTAAGAATCACAGGAAGAATATAAGAGCAATGAAATTCATGGGGATGCATCACTGTTTTAAAATACTTGTGCTTCCTTAAATATACCCAAAAATTTCACGTTTCCACAAATATTGCTCCAATAAAAAAATAAACAATAGGGACCCCCATGCTCGTTATCAAGTCTTCAAAGAGTAGAAAAGTGGGAAGAAAAGAATTCTGTGAATGCGAATACATAGTGAGTAGTTATTTTTACAGTTAAAAAAGGCAAAACTCATTTTACGTGAATCTTGGAGACAAATAAGCTAAGAGTCCTTTTACGGCAAGTCCGTGGTTGGTTTAAACATGCTGAGCATATCAGTCTTTACTTTCGGATCGCCTGCTGAGAATCGAGTATGCCTGTAATGATTCATGACTAAGGAAAACAATGAGGGTCTGCCGTAATTATGGAGGGACAGGTAAAGAGGCCTCAGACAGGCCAATATCACTATTAAAGAGTACCAGCTGCAACACTGAGCAACATTCCCCGAAATCATATCCGAAAGCATTCAGAGGCAGATGCCAATATTCAACTCCAGAGTGTAGATGGACTCTGGAGAGATGTAGAAAAATACACTGCCAGCTAAAGGCTTAAATCCTTGAATACAAATGAGGTTAATGCAGAGTGGTACCCTGGTGTTCCCTGGATTATATAAGATTGTTTGACGGGCGGCTTCCCATCTAGGAGATGATCCAGTCAGCAAAAATATGTGCTGAGAATACGTACCATATGCTTTCAGCAAATTGGAACATGCTGAGAGTATTGTAGAGTGAAATTCTAAGAGCATAGCAGATGGCATTTCTGAGCATATGCTTAGCAAATGTACTCAAGATGTTCTCATGGCATATTTATGGCAGTAGTTCGTTCACGTAATACATGGTAAGCATATGCCCTGAGCACATCAACAGTATTAGATCCCTCAAAAGGTGCTGAGACCGTGCTCGATTAAATGAGTCATCACAGGCGTTACCATTGATAACTACTCATCTTCAGTTGAGGTGTAGCCCTGATATTTAAAAACTAATGTTATCCAAAAGGTTTTTCTTATCGTACGGTGGTTGCTACTGAAATATATAATCCAAATTCAAGCGTTAATCAAGTAAATTACAGTGCGTTAACTTACGACACTTTGTATTGATGTGATACAAACTAACGTATATTTACCGAGTTTTCTAAATAGTACCCAAACTGTTACCTAGTGTTAGAGATTGTATCGTAATCATCCATTATTGAGTCCAAGTACACTTAACGTTTATTTAAAATTAGAAGAGTCCATTCTCCAGTGCAACGAAACATTTAAAGACATGCTTAATGATATGCTCAACTGGAATCTATTCATCTTCATTGATCGTTTCCACCACCTTCAGCTATAAAATATATTTATTCTTCGAATTCATTTTAATGAAGGATTTGATTACAATTGTACACGGACCAATTTACTCATTCAGATTTCTGAGGATAAATCACAAACTCCATCAATATTACAACGAAAAAAATAACGAAACTTTGCTGGCCAATTCTGATTTCTAAGGATAAATACGGCTTCAATTTAGATGTCATGCGTCAAACAAAACCGGAACAAAATTTTTTTCTCTTAACCAAAGAGAATGAAGCCAGTTCTTTCAACAGTAGGAGTCAATTCCCGAATCCACTGTAATGATTACCACTAACCTCGTCAACGATTTCAAAATGTAAATTTTAAACTTTCAAGTGCCCTAGTTCAGTAGGACTTCATCCCTCACGTATATAGTTTTAAAAGCGATACGTTACTGGGCTTTTCAACTCACCGTATTACAAGTTAAAGCTTCCCCAGTAAAATTACCTATTAACGCATTTTACTTAACCGAAAGCAGTAAAATCTATTTTTAAAAAGGATCATTTAGTTTAATTAAAACCATTTGCGTGGCAAAGAACGCCAAGGTAGCCACCGCGAAAAATATTATGAGCTTAAATTAAGAACGAACAGTTTTGAAATGGTAACCAGGAAATAATATAAAAATCTTCAATTATTATATAGCCTCTCTGTTACCAATCCATTCTCTATTAACTCTAAAGAACGCTAAAAACCACCCTT
This sequence comes from Pyrrhosoma nymphula, assembly GCA_963573305.1. NCBI lineage: Eukaryota > Metazoa > Arthropoda > Insecta > Odonata > Coenagrionidae > Pyrrhosoma > Pyrrhosoma nymphula. The sequence continues at coordinate 17,097,322 of OY754335.1, forward strand.
TTTTGAAAATTTGCCTCCCTCGTAGATAGACCACACAGATTTAAAAAAAACTAATCGCGTACTTTGCTGTGCGATTGAAAATATCCAAGCCGAGTTACCTTGGTATTTAATAATTCCTCAAAACAAATTTATGAAATAATAGCAGGTTTTAAATCATGTTCCACGTGATTATCTGCAGACGCGAGTAATTTTCATGCCCTCGCATAGCGACAAATTGGAAATATCATTAAAAGCAGTAAATTAAAACGTGTAATATTTATTTCAAAGGCACTGCTCCCCGCGGCACCTTCAAAATCCGGATAGAATTCTAAAAAAATAAACATTAAAAAAATTAGCATGCGGATTCGAATATTAGTATGATTCATTCAAAGCAATTCACGTTTCCTGCATTCCCTTTTCCTGACCCGAAGAGAGATAACGTTTCCTTTTTGCATCCCGTTCTCTCTTCATCTCTTTCTTCCTCTATTTCACTCTCCAGCTTTATCCTTTTCACCCCATCTCTCTATTTTAACCTCCCTTTCATCCTCAGAAGCCGCATTCGTGCGTCACAAAAATACAGTCGAGAACTGAGGATACACACATGCAAGAGAGAAAAAAAAATAACATACATTTACGCTCAATAAATTGAAATGAGAAAAACTTATCTCTCGTTAATGAAAGGTTGGTCATTTTTTCATTTTTCATTTTCCAACCGAGATGGAGTTCTTTATTTTAATGCGTATTCCAAAATCACAATGCGAGCTTTGCAATTCTTTTGTTTTCCATAAACCCCCTTTCCACATCCAAACGATTCCACTGCGCCTACTTCCCCCTCCCTCAAAAAACCACTCTTTGTTTTTCCGCATCCCCACTAATCAAGCGAGATTGAAAACAAGAATCTAAACAAAGCAGAAACGCGGTGCGGATCGCAATAATCTCGCCGCAGTCGAGCCTAGGCGAGGAGGGAACAGAATGAAAATAAAAAATATATATATATACAAGAGTGCCCCACATTCAATTTCCCTCGCGGCAACCTGCAAAGCGAAAAGAGGAACAAAAAAACACTAACCCAAACCGTCAACCCTATCCGTTCAAACTAAAGTCCCCTGCTAAACGCGACCCTCCACCTCCCCTGACGATTAATTAACAAGCGTTAAATCAGGCCTGAATAAATTTCAGGAAACGGTTTAATCCATTCTGGCATCTGGAAGCTAACCCGATGGTTTTTTTTCTAACACGCAGAAGGGCACCGATTTTTCTCCCGTTTCAAGAGGCTTTGCCATCCTGAAAGCCATCTGTATAACTTCATCCTCAAGTCTTCTCATAAAAGTCGGTGCCGGAAGCAGAACACGTTGTCCCAGGAACAGATAAAGTATGAATACCAACGGCGACTGTGCACACAAAAGTGTGGCGCTTCGAAACCATTATGATCGAAATCTGAACGAATAAGTGCAAGTCACAGTAGTGATGTAAAGAACGCTGATTGAGGAAATTTGGAGGCATGTTGGGCGTAGAAGCGATGGAATGCTGACGATCAAGATGAACGGGAAATGGATAGCAAAGCTTAAATGCAGGAGGAGAGAAAATCATCTTAGTAGTTTAAAACCATGACAGTAAAAATGACGTCTTGAAGAAGTGGACCGTTGTCCGGGGGATCGAGATAACTCGGGGGCCGGGTGGTGACGGAAAATAAGTTTTAGGTGTAAAATTAATTTAACAGTAGATTTATTACCCCAACACTGGGACCAGAGCACAAACAAAACTAAACCTGTCACCCAAGAGACACGGTGAAATGATGGAGGAATGGAAATGATTAGTTGGCTCCGTACGTCCAGAAAGTCGAGATCGAGGAAGCCGACCCAGGCTAGCGATGGCAGGAAAAGACGTCCACCAGGGCAGCGGCGGGCGACCGAGGGCGTAGGCACCAGCAACCGACGAATCCGAAATCCGAACCAAGAAAGAGGGTGGTCAGTCCTCGCGCCCCTCCTTTTAAGCCCTGCCGGCATGGGAACAATTCCTCCGCCAACGGAAACGGCAGGACGTGGTACTGGCATCGGACCCCCGGTCAAGTGACCCGGGTTCGGGTTGATTAAGACAGTTTGACACGACGGACGGGCTCACCGGTTCTTTGGGTTGTTTTAACCCGACACGACGGACGGCTCAGAAGGAAGCCGTAGGATTAAATGCTATAGGGAGAAGCATAGCTTCATCAAAGCGTAGTAAGAGCATACAACAGCATTACGACCTCAGTGACCGATTTCAGTTCTCTATGGAAAGCAATTATTTCGCTTTCGCAAGAAGTGCGAAGTGACGTCTAGTGATTGGTTCAATTTATTGCGATGGAAAAGATAATAAACAGCAACCTGACAAAGAGTAATAACAAGAAATGAAATAAAATTGTTTTGCTTCGGTTATGGACTTTTTACTGAAGACTTGAGCTGTTGAATATTTGTAACGATGCAAGAGTCACATTATTAAAACGTCTTTAAAAATTACATTTTCCCTCTTAATTGTATCAATTCCTCAAAAGAGAGCATTTTACAGCAAACTCTTTCGTGTTACAGGTGGACGGGCAGGATAGGAGACTGGTAGTGGATATACAGTGGTATCAAATCTTGGTGGCAGTCACCTGCACAAAGCGTGATGCGAAGAGGGAAAAGACGCACGTAGATGGGATCAGGAGCGGAGAGGATAGGATTGCACGTGGTTTTCAACGCTGCCTACGTAAGAACGAGATTACGATTGACGTATCCTAACGTGACGGAACCGGAAGATGGCGCTCGCCAAGCTTGGCGATTATTGTGTATTGAACCCTATTACGACAGTCAGTAAAGTTCTGTATTTAGATTATCTCTGTATTTTGGAGCTCTGTCAAGAGAGATTTATATGGCCTGACGTAAAGCTCTAGGTCAGAAAAGTACAGACGTTTGTCCTCCACCGATGCAGACAACCGAGGTAACTGGGGAAGATATGTGGCATTAAAAAAAACAAAGAATCATCGAAACAAGCTGATAAGGGTTCGCAAACCATTGGAAAATCCCGTCTCAACAATTGTATTCAGAGCCGTAGAGAGTTTGAAAGCTGATTCGAATAATAGATTGAGCACTTGGAAGTTGGCAACGAAGGTTTGCGTCCTTGCGATTCCTGGTAGTCAAACGTGGAAGCACCCTTGCACTTGCAGTAAATGTACTCTCAGGCTGAAAAAAGTCAACTCAACTGCCACCATGTTTCGCTACCACTACACAAGAGTGGGAGGCAGAAGTGGATGAAGGACATATTGAAGAGGGAAAAGAATGTTCATGTTGGTGATACAAGGGAGAATGTTTGGTTAGTGTGAAAGATGGAGAAGAAGGAATTGACTTATAGAAAGCAATAGAACAGCAGAATGTATGAAGACCCAAAAACTACATGCGGGAAATTGGATATATATATGTATATGTGCGTTAACATACTCCCGAAACTAAGTAGTTAGTGAGAAGACCGAACCAAACTGTTCATAAGACAGAACAGTTGACGATAATAATGTTATTTGTAAAAGTTATTAGTTCCTGTTAATTATTTGGGGCGCGGTTAAAAATTCATTAGAAGAGCTACTGCTTACTTCCGACTCAAATTGGAACTTAAGTCGAGATACGAAACGCAGCCAGGCAAACCACGCAGCGAGGGGCAGAGCTCCTCATCATCATATATATTATTACAGAAAGGTCTTTTTCTGTCATTCCGTATATGCTCCGTTAATACTGCACCTACAGTGATAAATGAGGTATCATTTTAAACGTTGAACCACCGGCTTCTGACAAAAAATACAATCTCAATCTCAAATTTCACTATTTACCCATTAATTTGACTTAAAAGTTTCGATAAACTCTCTTGCCTGTATTGTATTCATATATTTTGTATATTTTTTCAAGAAAACAAGTATAAAGAAAGTACTTTATGATACACCTTCTTCTCTATTTAAAACCCAATTACACCGTTTCCTTAACATACTTATTCCCTGATAGCGTGAAAGTGCGAAATTTTCGCACGGGTTACCTAGTACATAATATAATTTAAACTTTAGTAACTAGGGAATAATACAAAAATAGTGTTTTATTGTACTACTGGTAATTAAGCTAGTGCGCACGTATTTTGATCGAGATTCTAAGATTAAAACTAATGTTTTTTATATACTTTGTTAAGAAATCGATGGCTGGCGACCGGACAAATGACAACGTCACAGTCAAACGGGGATAAGTGCGGGATAGTTGAACGAATTACGGCGTCTTTATCGAGGCTTTTCTCACAGTACGTATCCTGCATGCAGTCAACAATCGACCTGTCTTTTAATGGCGGTGTTAGCGTCGAGGAGTGGTAATGCTGTATTTGTCGACTATGAACCAAAGGTGTGAGCTTAACAGTCCCTCTCGAACGTTTTTCAACTCAATTCGGTCTCTAGCCGGGTGCAATGAAGAGAACTCACAAAGTGAAGTACGAGTTAGAGCGTATCTTTTTAGGCACTATCCTCATGTAGAGTGATTAGAAATCCCCATAAATATGAAAAAAACACCACTCAATTAACTAGAGTGCTTTATTTGAATTGCCAAAAGCACAAACATTAACCATTCTGTTTCCGGCATTAGCCAGGTTAATTATCAAGAAAAGCTCCGACGCGTAAATCCTAACTAGCCAGTAAACCAACATGCCGTCCTTCTTCGCGTTAGTCGAGCTGAACTGTTCCAAACCATGTACCATCTACGCTCAATGACCCTGCAAGTGCCAAGAGGCCTCCCACAGCCCAGCAGTCCCCACAACCCCCTTCAATTAACTCCACTTCCGACGCACAAATACTTGCACGGGAGAGTTGGCATTAATTACCTCGCTTCAAGCCATTCAAGTTCATCCCCATTACGACCCGTGGTCACCGGGGAAGGGTCTTTCCAAAGCCTCGAGGTGCTGAAGCGAGCCAAACTGCTCGGGCTGTCGCTTCGCTGCCCACCCTCCGCACCTGCATTATGTATTTGTACACACTCCTCTCTCTGGCCGCTAACTGGGGCAGGTTGATTGGGGTGGTATTGACTCATGGTCGCGCAATACTTCACACGCCGAAATTATTGGTAAAGGAGGAGGCAGGAGAGGACTGCTGCATGCTCTGTCATTCCGCACACATCGAAGGCACAGGCACCTTCAGAAACACGGCTCTTGCTTTGCATTCCCGATGCCACAACGTTACTTTGTCCATTATTTCGCCTCTGATCTTCGACAGCAAGCAAATCCTCACCAAGGGTTAGAGGATAGTAAGGCAGGATGTCAATGTCTTTACCAGTGCGAGAAGCTCGAAGAACCACGAGTCAAAAAATGCACCTACTGCCATGCCAATTACACGCAGTCATGGTTTTTGCGACCAAAGAAACTTTTTAGATACTTCTTTCGTCTAATGCAAATAATGTTTATACAAGATGGATTTCCTATCAACGTGGACGGAAAGGAAGACAAACGACGAAGTGCTTGGTATGGTTGGCGAGGAATGTAAACTTCTCTGTGAGATTAGGAAGAGGCAAAGTTGGTTTTGGAAGAGGTAATGAGGGACGGAGGGTTGCTTAAGGCCGTGATAGAGGGAAAGATGGTGGGCAAGCGGGGAAGGGAAAGAAAGAGAAAAGATTTTATGTACGGCATGAAAAAAGGTAGGGAGTACACTGAGATTAAAAAAATATTATTAGCATAAAGAGCGCTACACTTGTAAATGCAATGAGTCTAAGCTGAAAGAGACTGCTTTGTGGAACGCAATTTATGCTTAAACATGGCAATGAAAGTATTCATAATTTTCCACACAAATATTCACTTAATTTAACTCGTTTTACAGCTAACACATTAAAAGTGTTCTAATCGTTTAAAAAATGAGCTCTAGGACAAAAAGTATGTTGGATGCCGCTAGAGACTCGGAGGCTTCACGCTTGGCTTATATCATTACTTGACAATTTCAGATTAGGCGATTTCCAGGATGGAACGAAGGATATTATTTTACCCCGCATTGTATCTGATCTAAACTGATCATCTAAAAGTGATAGAAACGACAAAGATATGTACTGCCAAACTGATATCAACAAAATATCTTCCCTCACAGCATTAATGACTAGATATAAAACAGATCGAGGCACTAAAATCCCGTTCTCATACAGTTCCCTTTCGTCCATCCCCAATTCCGTTTTTAAATTTACACCACTTTTCCCGGCTGGTGTCCTTACACCGCATTCCACACGCCCCTGCATGGTAGAATGGTGGTGTAAAAAATAGTGGGATTCTATTAAACACTCGGTGAATAATTGATTATTTTCTTCTCTCACGTGTTAAAGAATGCATAGGAGTGCATAAAATGAATATATTTGCATAACTCTTCTGGATGTACACCTCTCATGTAATTTACTGGGTCAAGGACGAGAATTTCAGAAAAATCCAAGAACTTTCCAAATATAAGATTGGCTGAGAAAATACTAAACCATTTAAAAATCTTCCTTTTATGGAAAAATGTCTATTAAAGAATAAAAAGAACAAAAACCATATTATAAAGAATAAAAAACTCAGAGCATATAATCCACACCACCACCACATAATGATTACTATAAAAGAATATATAGATTGTGTTTATCGAAAACGACGACACTTATGGGTTCACAAAATATCTTGGTGAAATGTGCCATTCCAGTGATTTTGAACCAAATATTTCACATGTTTGGGCTAAAATTGGACTTTACTGAACAATTTGAGATTGTGAATTGCCCTGATAATATAATGCTATGCAATGAAATTGTGTTCTCTACCCATTCATCCCTCCTAAAAATCCTCCTTCCACGTAGATTAGTCATCTTCAGTTCAAGTTGAGACCTTCCCTTCTTCTTCTGCCCTAATCTTAATACTCCTGCACTGTTTTTCAAACTCTTTCCTGGTTTCCCTCTTCTATCCTCTTCAACCCTTCCTTATTGCGACTATATGACCTATAATATATTTAAGTAACACGAGCATTGAGGAAAGTTACCTTGAAGATGACACAGCGTGTCGAATCTTAGGTCGGTTTTCTTTCCTTTATTAAATAGTGTGGATGAAATACTCTGTTTTCTTATTCTTTATTATGGATATAATAAGATTCTGCAAAGTGACGCCTTCGATGTTAGCCAAAATTGACTTACTTCAGATATTTTTAGTTAATCATCAAAATCAACCCGACATCTTACTCTTGTAGCTACCCTGTTTAGGACATATTTTCAGTAAATCCCGCCATTAATTTCAGCAAATCCAACCCCTTGACTAAAATCAGGCCATCTTGAAAGGCCATGGGGACATGCCTCAAGTAGACTTTGAGAATGCCAATATATTTGACGCAGGAAGAAAGGATATTTACATACCGCTGCCAAATGCATTCACCGGGGTATTTCACCGAAGTACAAAAGATAAATCCGGAAATGGGATTGAACGTTTCTCATTGAAGCAAAACGTTCACATTTTATTCTATCATCCGGTTTATCTTACTCCGTGAGTCGGATGCCCACGGACGACGAATCACAAACCGGAAATGGTCGTAATACGTGGGGATTCAGGCCCGCGTTCCCAAATTCCTTTCCATCGATATACAGTTCGCTTTACTCTGAAACACATCCCGCAGGCCCACTCCATCGCATTACTCTCGTCCCACTAAAACCTTTCATACATATAATCCTTCGCCCACTGACCCACTTTCTTGCACTCATCAAAACTCCCCCAACACCGCCTCCGTGCAACCGGACGGAAAAATCCCTCACTTCCGTACCCGATGGGGAGGCGGAAATAAAAGCGATGACCGAAGGGGGAGATCATGAAGAATTCTCATAGATACTCTATTACAAGCGCTGCTTTTCACTCACGCAACCCTCCGTATAAACTTCGTACACGTAATACGTACTGTTGTGACCCGGATATCGGTGGTCAAGTTTCCATCCCTTATAAATGGCCTGCGTGGCTTTCCTCCATTCTTGGCGATCCATTCGCTTGTTTTCTTCATATATTTCTGTACAGTTATACGGAATAGTTCTGAGGCCGTATTCAGTAAAGCCTCAAGTACACAATGCGAGTTTACAAGCTACAAGCCGGCTTTTTCACAAGCAGCTGGAAAACTAGTCCAGTGTACTCGATGCACTCGCTCCGATAGCTGCTTGTAAAAACGCTCTGGAAAAAGTTGAACTGCCGGCGACTTTACACTCCACTCGCCGGCTTTTGACTGAGCTAGCTTGTAAACTAGCCACGTGTACTCACAGTAGCTTGTGCATAAGTTGCTAGTAGCATTGGTCAGCAGACGAAAACACGTGGTTTCCACACGCCAGCTAGTTGGCTACTGAGCAAGTGGGAACTTTTGTGTGTACTCGACTACTAGCGTACTCGCAGACTCGCGGGCTTTTTACAAGCTGGCTTGTTAGCTTGTAAACTCGCCCCGTGTACTTGAGGCTTAAGGACTCGACATGATCGAACCTCAGTATATCCGTGAATGTGACGTGACATCCCCCGACAAATCTCAACTTTTGAATGGCCCTATTTGAAATTTTAGAGGCTGTGACGTCAAAATTTCGTCACTTTCGAGGCACGGAAATGCAGAGAACATAGAAAATAGGCCCCCAGAGTAGTCGGACAAGGGAATCTATGCCTCTCGGGAGGGAGGCCTTTCAATTTCGTTCACGTCCATATCTTCCCGTTTCGCCAACCCCATTCATTGTCACGTTGCCGAAAACGTCTTCGTTTCGGCTTCCCTATAAAATGGCCCGGAGAGATACGCAAAGGGTCATTCCTCGGTCATACATTCCTCGGTCATTCATTCCACGGTCATTCATTCCACGGTCAGTCATTCTACGGTCGGTCAGTCATGGGCTCGATGCGCGGGCCATGTGACCCGTGCACCGGACGCCGCAGTTCCATCCATCCGTGCCATCTCCCGAGCTTCTCTCCTTCCCGAGACGTGGTAATATTCTCATTTGGCTATTCTAGACGCACATGCTAATTCTCATAATAAATCAATTCAATAATTTGACTTAAATGGAATTTGCTACGTTTACTCTCAAAATCTCTGTATGATTAGCAACATTATTACAAAAAGAGAGGATACTTTGTAAAGTTCCACCCTGAGTTTATTTCACCGACCTGGGTTTCGGAAACTACTACCATTATTAAGGTAAAGAGATTCTTTTTTGCGAGCTTTATAAATTTTTAGGCCTCCTCCCTCCCCAGGAAAGCACGTAAAATATGGTAACAGAGCGGAGAATGAGTTGCAAGATCGGAAGACAAAGGAAGATATTACAAAATTTTGAGGACTCAATGGAGTCGAACAATGAATGAGGAGTTGTCTTATGCCAGGAAATGGATAGTAGTGAAAGGAAATGTTACAGAAAACCCTGATATGAAGTACTCGTAGGTAGTCCGAAGACCGAACAGTCAACTCGTCGAGCAAAAAATGAAAGAAACTAATGAATTTGATGCAGATTGATCCGAGGTTAAACCCTGCAACAGTCGCTGAAGTAGTTCCAATCATTATGAGAGGAATCTTCACCGTCATCCGACAGCACGTGTATCTAGACCTCCACTCAAACTTGTATCCGTCTCCACTCCCCCTTAATAAACTCCCTCCTCCCACGCTTCCTCCTTCCAGGGAACGCCACGTCCGTCATCGAGTGCGTCTGCGGCAACACGCCCGTGCGGAAGGGACCGCGGCCCTTTCCTGACCTCCCGCTTAAACCGCACACAAGCGCCGATGATAAAAGCACCTGCTACCCCCCTCTTCTTCCATGAAGAGATCTCTCCACACTCACACCTCCTCCTCCAACGCGTTCCCGACCCAACATCCTTCGTCCGCCCGGGGCAACCACTGGATCTCGCCCCTCCTCCGCCCCCGCACTCGACCCCCTTGCCAACGAAACCCTCGAGGCTACCACACCACTACTTCCATCCTCCCGAACTCCTCCACCAGTTCATCCTTTACATGCACACGTATGTACACATATATAAATATATATATGTTTACATGTCCCGAGCCTCTTCCTACCTTGTGCTTGCCCCAAGTGCCATCTCCTCGAGACTGCTTGCTTGTTCAACACACTAAATTATTCACGCCTCTCACCAGAACGTCGTCATCAATGTCTTCGCATCGAATTTTTGCTTGCTTTCATATTAATGTACCCTAAGCATTCTTAATGAAACAGATGTTGTGTATTCCACACGATTTTAATTGCAACCCCGATCGGTTTCTACACCCTCGCGTTACTCTCAAAGGGTTTAAACTTTAACCCAAGGCTTATAACTTATTATATATACTTGTTCGGGCTTAAAAAAAATAGTAGCTGGCCACGAGTTAAAATTAAATCCCCTTGAAAATAACACGAGAGCATAGAAACCGATTGGAGTTCATATTATTAAAGTGTGGAATATATCTTCAAAGTCTTTTTTATTAAAACTGCCTAGTAGTGAATTTCACAAATTAAACTCCTTTTAAGTTTAATTCATCCTGACAAACTTTTCTCGAGCAGAATAAAAAAGCAATTATATAAATGGCTACGGGGGAAAATGGCAAGTTACCGGCAAGTGTCATATATGATTATAAAATTATTCGTAATTTTCGAAAATCTCACGTTTTATGCCATCAGAAGAGCAAACAGAACCAAATACATTTACTTATTCTATGTAATTAATATTTCCAATGATTTCATCAGTTTTAAAATATAGCGCTGACATTTGGCAATGTCTTAAATGGGATTGGATTTTCCCTCCATTATTTGGTTTGTGTACTTCTTCTCCCAAAGCCATCGGTTTACCGTTCTATATTAAATATTACCTACTAGTCTGCGATTTCAAAGGTCGCGGTACGTGTCCCACAACGGGGTTTTAGGACTTCATTCCCATAGTAGCATGCGAGATAACATGAGCATCCGGAGTACCAATAACTAAGGATGGCTCACTAGTATATCCATGGCACTAGGAAAATTAATACATATATCCTATTTACGACAAAAATGACACCTAAGTCACACTTCACACTCAGTTAAAATTACATTTAAACAGCTTTAAACACCTCAAGTGAGTCTATCAAAGCTATCACGGCAATATTATCCCGCCTAAAAATGAAAATCTTAGCGCCGAATCATGCTCTCTATCTTTCTCTCACGAATCTTTCCAGTTTGATTTTGCTCGCTTAACATTGAATAGCCACTGAACTTTGAAACTTGATTTCCAGTTTGCTATATTCCACTTCAAGCGCAAAAATTATGCTCTACATTCTCCCGAATTTCACGTTCATTGAAAATCCATGCAAATGCACTTCCTCAGCGAATTCTTTCGAGGAAAGGAAATAAACGAACAGAAATTGAACCATTTCCTTTATCTATCGAGACTATTAAATATTAGTCGTTAAAGTTCAAATTGGAATAAATATGAGGGTTCTTGGGCTATTTTAGTAACACGGAGGACAGCATAAATATTCTACACGTGATAAAATATTGATTACTTTATATCACAACGGAATCACTTCTTGAATACAAAGAAGTTTCCTCTTATTTTGGATCCAGTTGCCATAAATATAAAATGGCTGGGTAGTATTTCAGTCCTAAAAATGAGCGGATATTACATGCAATGAATTTTACCATTTACACCGCAATTCTCAGAGAATGATGTGTCGTAACTCGTTGAAAACGTTTCAAGTGCCGAGAGCACTTACTACTGGTACTGATTACGATCGACTCGAGAATTTTAAGGGCAGTAAAGCACAGTGCAGGGGCAAGAGAGCTAATCTAGGGAAGTTAAAGTACCAACCGCAAGAGCTACTCTTTCTGCACTACACTACTACAAGGGCACTTTTCTAACGCAAGGAAGTTACTTCTTCCCTGGAATCCAGCCACCATGAACAGAAAATAGTTGAGCAGCACTTGATTTCTGGAATCAAGTGCATGCAATATAAATGAGTGAAATTCACAATGAAAACATCGTTCGAATGACAATGAGTTCGTAACCAAACCCGTCTTATATCGCGCCGAGAGCTCCAACCAGGTTACCGAGGCGACCTCTTCATGGAGTTTTGAGGTGAGGTGAGCGAGGTGTCTTCACAGGTCCGTAGTGCCACCATCCACGGGGTAAAGCCAACTTTAAACACATAGTCGTTTGCTGTTGATAAATTCAAAGAATTGCGGAAATAACCGCTCAGTAATGTCATCGGAGTCACCCGATAGTGATCACACGAATGTACACATTAATGAGTTCATAAAAATAATTGAAATGGCACTTCTCAATGAATGATCCGTTGTAATTTGTTCAAATTGTCTCAATGCAAAGAGTGCTACGAGTAATAATTAAGAGTACACATTTTAACAATCTAAATTTTAATAAGCGATAGTTTTTTTTAAGCTCAGACCCCAATGCAGGGACATAAAAACTGCAAATAACATCAAATATTCATACGCTGTTTCATTACCTCAGAAATTCACTCCCAACCACCAGTTACGGAGGTCGATTTCTGCCTACACATGTAACGCTTCCCGTAAGCAGCAAGGGGTGGTGTTTGAGCCACTCAAGTAGAGCCTAGCATTTGATGCAGTCTTTCCAATAAAGCCCTACTTCGTCGATGTGCTGCGTCTGATTAAGTCAAGTAACTTCGTAAGTCCCCATGTTTCATAAGAGCTCTCTCTCTCGGAAGGATTTGCCTTCGGATCTAATCCATTCTCCTCCTTGCTGTCCCCGTCACACACGGTGTCGTCTCGCCCGGGATATAGTCCCCACAAAATCACTCCAGAGTTCACGCCAAGGGCGAGTTCGTCTCGAAATTCCCCACGTCCTTAATCCCGCTTTCCAATTTCGCCGACAAAGAATTTCGCAATTCCCTCTAAAATCATTGTCAATTGAAACCGTTGTTGAATCCGTCGAATAGAAAGATGTGCGCATCTAAATTGAAAACCGTTCTAATTTGAATGAAAACATTCGACGAATGCCCCCCTCTAAGGATTTTGCATTTATGTTTCCGATGGTTTAAAAGGGGGTTGTCTGGCTGACGGGTCATGTTACTCTGAAAAACCTCCAGGCCTATAGATACCCACGTTGCTGCCCTTTTAAAAACCCAGTGCGCTGACTGTATTGTCACTTGAGTCCGTATCCGTCTGAAAAAAATCACTTTTAAAACTTTCAGTCTATTTTATTAATAACCGACTATAGTTATGACCGTTTGTCATTTTCAAGATAGGGAGCTGACGCTAAACATCCAAACTATGGCCCGCTATAGAAAAAGAGTTTGAAAGTTTACGATGTAATCTCATTCGGGATGAAAATCAGTCACGCGAATGTATGACCCAAGCTTTCCCGGCGAATCTGATGATTGAAAACTCTAGGGTTGTGTACCGGGTAAGGTTATCCATTACTTCAAACGTTTCGAAAGACGACTTGCCCATCTTCATCAGGGATCCTGGAATCCCAACAAGTTCTCAAAGTAAAATAATAAATAAATAAATCATTGGATTTCAGAAACGCTGATTACAATCAGCCTGTCGAAATGTTTTTAGGTAATGGATAACCTTTTCGTCATCAGTCTCACGAAGTTACTCCAAAATCTCCGCCTAAAATACATTATCTCATAGTGCTAATAAATATCCATTTTCAGTTCCTCTTTAACAAAGTAGTTTATCATTTATTCTTCCCTATAATATGAGGACTTAAGCATCTGGCCCCAAAGATAACTATTGAACCACCCATTAAAAGAATGTGCATTTACTCAAAATCAGGTCATAATTCCTCTACGCACATCGCTTAGAGCTTTAACACGTTATCTCTACATTGACAGCCGAGTACAGAGCAAACTATATACATTTGTAACTTGTATGCATCATTATACTTTATTTTATCCTGCCTAACTTTTTCCCGCAAAATGTTATAAAGAAAGAAAATTCATTAGGTTCAAAAGCTTTATTCCCTAACCTCTCCCATTTTGCTAAAAATCTGTTTCAATTCAGCGGCGATGGAACTATTTTCAATTTCAAAAGTCGCTGGTTAAAGTTTTCACCTGAAAGCAATGAGTAATTTAAGTGGATAGAGAGGAAATTGGTGGCACCTGACTGAAGATTTTCAATGTATGAACGCGGCAGAAAATGACCCAGCACATCCCTGACGACGATGGCAGAGTCAGCTATCAAAACATTGGCAGCCCAATTATTCACCTGGTGGAAAACACGTTAAGACACTTAAATCGTACACCGCGAAAAAACTCAATAGTTCAAGTATGAATGGTGTTAATATATGAAATAAATAAGCAGTGAAGCGGTTAGCTGAGAAGAGTAATTAGTGGAACGCTGCAGCAAACCAATCAACGGATTGATGACTCCTGATAATGATGATGTCGTGCGATTTGAAACCAATACAGTGACGATTTCCCATGTCTTTTTTCGATTGACTGTTTCGGGATATCGTTATCACACAAGCAGCCTTGGCTCCATTGAGCAACAACGCACTTCCCCTAAAAACCTTTCCCCACAGCGCTTTTATATCGCTAGAAATCGGATGTTACGACCTCGTAGAAGGCTCGAATGTGTGAAGGGATCGGAAGTTGCCAATTTCGCACGTGCGAAGTCGTTCATCTGTCCGTCTTAACTCCACCAGTCGAGCATTCCCTTCCCCATCTCTCTCTCTTTCCACTGTTTTACCGTCCATTCCTCCACCTCCTTCCCCATCTCTTCCACACCTGCTTCTGCTCCCATCAACAAACCCTCCTTTCCCTCCAGATCCTCCGTGGACTCCTTGGGGATACCTCTTATCGTCCTCGTTAAGGGCCCGAGTGAACTAAGCCATTTACCCTAATTACTGAGCCACTCTCCCGGTCTATGGACCACACTGCCACACGCCAGCGTCTACCCTTCGCACACCCACATCCACCAGTACCGCTCCCACACCTTGCACGTGTAGCCCACCTCCTTCGCGAGATCCGACTCACTCTCTCGTCCTTCGTACCGCCACCAGCCTTCATCCCAACGAGCTCTGCCAGCCTCCATCGCATAGTCTGCCGATCCCACAAGAGTTCGCACCTTTCCACACACACCTTCATACGGTCTTATCGCATTAGCAATTTCAAACGCCCTTTACTGCATCCTGCACACAAAAAATATTAAATTTTACTCCTCCCACCAACCTTTACAGATGTCATAAACAAGTTATTTTACCTTTCATTTAAAAAATACGGAACTATGCTGATACTGTTGCTAATTCATGGCATTAGTCTATCTGATATTCAATTAAATATAAAATAAAATATATAGTTGAATTGTTCCAGGTATCACCCGCGAAGCAAATATAAGTAAGAACTACATTAAAACACCATTTGACCATGAATATATTAAACTATATGCTTACCAGCTTACACTAAAGCAACCTAAGCTTACAAGCAGTATGTTGGCAATTAAAGTAAAATATTACAACTAGGTACTCTCCATTTAGAAGATTCTAATTAAATTTATCTTTTATTTTATTTATGGAACCCGTGATTTTTAGATTTGAGTGGAAAAATTTACAGTTTTTATGTAATGATAAGACAGACTTCTGGTGAATCGTGCACAATAAAATACTCAGGTTCGTACAAATTGTCAGTGAGATTCCAGACCAGGCCTTAAAAACTACGGAAAGGAATTTTGCAAATACCTCCGAGATTAAATTAATAAGGAAAGCTACTTATATCAGAAGGTATAACGGTATTTAGAATCATCAGGAAAAAGTGAAGAGCTTTAGGCTTTCTGTGCCTTGCATCATTAAGTCCCCAAATATTCCGGATTCCAAAAGCAATACTTATGGCGGATCTATATTAACCAACTGTTGAGTGAAATAACGGTCAATCAAGTTATTTGTAAAGAATAAACATCTGTTGCTTTAACTGTCCTTATAAATTTAGTTGCTGCACTTTTCCTCTTAAAAATTCTCTGATTTTGGAATCTTAAAAAACCGTAAAATATACTCCTCGCAAGAATTGGCCCAGTGTCAGCCCTACCGTTTAATATTATTACTTATTGTTACAACGAGACCTTTTAACTCTAGTTAAATAAGACAGATTCTTTCCGTGGGTCATTAATCAATAGAAAACATATGGTGATTCATTCCGTGTTCTTACAATTTAATCTTTAAGTTTCGTTGAAATGTCCTTCCTTAATTTACTTAATTTACTCAGACAGTATGAGGAGCTCAAAAGAGGCTTAACACAAGGAAAATCGGCATCTTTGTCCAGAAAATACAGATCCCCCATCTGTATTTTCTGGACAAAGATGCTGATTTTCCTTGTGTTAAGCCTCTCTTGAGCTCCTCATACTGTCTACCATCCTTTGTATCGTCCGAAATCCCTATTTTCTTCCTCTTATTCCGCACACTCGCCCCACATTCTCCTCTCTCATCAACCTCTTCAACATGACCTCACCTCTCAGCATTTCCTCCATCAGTTCCCGCTCCCTCCTCCAAATCTCCGCTGTCGAATTCTTTTCCTCCTCTACCATCTCCGATACTTCCTCGTTCGCTTCCCTCAAAAGCCAGCTCACCCACTTCGTGGTCTCCACACATTTCTAAAGTCTTAACTCTACATCTGTGGTAATCTGAATCCGCGAATTTAATTCCCAGACAGTTGACGTCAGAGCGTGTGGCAGGTGGTCCTAGGATATAGGTTCTCTCCCGCGATTCCGGGATACCGGTAGAGTTTGAGGTAGTTTAAAATATCCCGGTGAATCCCTATTCCCCGGGAAATCCCGGAATTCTTTTCTTTAGGGTAGTTTAAGCGAGAGTTTTCCCATGCCAAAATAGAGACCGCATTCAAATTTTTAAATTGAAGCAACTGTAAGTAGCATGAACTAAATATTGTAGCATTATCGATACAAAAACTGTGTTTTTAATTACTGAAATTCTTAGTAATTTAAGAAATTTATATTCTGTAACATGTACATACATTTTTCTAAAAAATCAATAAAATTACCCTTAAATGAAAAGGAATAATGCTCTCCTGACCATAAATAGTGAGCAGGCATATGTATGTACTAGGGTAGGGATCCATCGCTAGAGCAAGAAAGGAATTTCGATCACAGAGCTACTGTGCTGGAAATCACAGATGAATGAACAGCTGAATTGGATTTTGAAGACTCAGGAGTGAGTACTGAATGTAGGTCAAGATTTTGTGATCCCACTGAGTGCAGAGATATTCCCAGAAAATAATTCTGCAGAACGATACACTCCTAGACCAAAGAAAATTAACTTGACGACTCTATCAGTAGTTTGGTGCCGGTAGGGCTCTTCCGAAAGGGAACACATGCAAGTTTGTGGCGTTCAATCCCATTAATGACGACAAAAGCATTTAGGCAAGGAAACGAGCGAAAATACTAAGGCTCAGAGAGATTTTCATTAAAAATATTTTAAGAATATAGCTAGATGAAGAAATATACCTTATTATAAATATGAAACGAAATTCAGGGCCAAACGAAATTACGTAAGACCGCATTTGCTTAGAAAGTTAATGAAATTGAATTGTGTAAATATCAAATGAAAGTTATGCCCTCAGAAAAGAAACAAAGAAGAACAAAGAAAAAATAAATAGTAATGTAAAACCGTTGAAGAGTTTCCTCGTTAGCATATAATTTTTTTATAAAAAGAGAGGGAAATTAAGGAGAAATCTAAAATGAAACAAAAACATTTGGGAAAGATAAGAAGGAAAACTGCATAGTTCGGAAATTAAACCTAATTTTTTTTTGTTTGGGATGAAATAACTTAGTAATTTTCCACACGGTTTATTATCCTCAACCGGTTTCGACGCAACAGCGGCATTTTCAAGATTTTACTAAATGACGAGGCCATCAGTCTCACACATTTACACCCTGAGCCAGAGGAGGGGTAATTAGGAAAGAGAGTGGGGAGAGAAGTAAGGTGAATATGTGCCAGCATACTGAGAAGAAGCAAGGTCAGTATTTTGAAAACACAACTCGGTAGAAGGAGGAGGAGGGGGAACTCGTACAGACAAAAGAGGTGAGTTCATAGGAACAACTTCGTTTACCATCTTCTCCTTGTACAACCTGTGATATGCTCTTATTTCAAAGTTTTCAAAAAAAAACCTAATTTGGCCCCTTTGTCCCAAAAAATGTAGCACGTTCAGATTAAAATTAGAAACATGATCATTATTCATTAAATGTTTCGCAAACATAGACTCAATATCAAGATTATTCAATGAATTTTTATTGCCATGTGGCACTTCGTAAGGAATTGTGTGGTCTTAAAACAGCTGATAGCTGATTCTGTTTCCACACATTTATCTTCTCAGTACTTAAACTTTTCTGGTACCAGTGTGATTCGAAAGATTAAAAACTCTATCAGGAACAACAATCTGACGGTGACAAAAGCTGACAAAGGTTTATAATTTTAGAAAAAGATGATCATTTTGGTAAATGTAGGGATTTTTTTAGCAGCTGACAACCATTTTATAATTTTTAGAGAAAGACCCCTAATAGACAGACTAATAGTTTTCAGAGGACTGTGAAATCCTCGATACAAGCTGGCTCCTCTTTGTTCACAGATCGGGATAAATGGGGTCCTATACGTATGAATCCTCAAACCACTCTTATGGGTTTAAACCCATAAGTCTGGAATTCCAATTCGCCCTGTGGTGGCTCATTACACTGCCCCGTGTGACCGTCTTGCTAGTAAGGTGAACATTTTATTTCGCAATTTTTCAAATTATAAATCGACCTATGGCATCAGAAACTCATTAGAATTGACAAGTAAATGATCTGTAATCTGTCCACCGAATGGTAAGCTGGATTTATTTGATGTCATAAATATTTTTCCTTCGGTACCGGCAAAAGAGGCGGTTGTTCTTGCTATTCAGCACCTGCAAAAAGCGGATTGCAGGGTATCCATTGTAAATAAACTTAGCACTCTTTTAAATAATTGCACAGAACAGAATTATTTTTATTTTAATGAAATGTTTATGCACAAACACATGGACTAGCCATAGGTTCACCTCTTTCTCCTGTCTCAGCAGAAGCGTTTATGGACAACCTGGAGAAAATTCTCTTTAGTTGCAACCATCCCCTACTAAAAACGTATGTTATTATTTTCGGTAGGTAGATGACGTGATTTGTCTTTGGGCTGGGAGTACAAGACAGCTAGACCAGTTATTGGTGGTTCTCAATCCCTCTATTCATATCAAAAAGGAAGTAGGAGTAAAAACTGAATGTTTTAGATTTAACGATAAAATTAATTGACAATATCCATAAATTTTCTGTATTTCGGCAAAACATTTTTGCTGATGTCGTGATTGCTAAAACATCTAATCATCATTATTGTTATTGCCATAAATTGGCTGCCATCCACTCAATGATCTATCGCTTAACTTCTATCCCCCTCGCGCAGACGGATTCTGACAAGGAATTAAAAACCATCAAACAAATAGCGTACAGCAACGGGTATGGTGAGGTTCACATCGACGAACTTCTGAGAAAGAAACTCAAAAAACAAGCTGTTAATTTATCCACCAACCTCTCCCCCGTTGCGTGGGCCAAAATTCCCTTTGTGCCCCATCTGTCATATAAAATATGTAATATGTTCCCTAAAGATAATGTAAAATTATGTTTTTATAGCTCTTTGACGATTGGTAAACGGCTTTTTAATTCTAAAGATTGTTTTAATGTTATGGGCAAAAGTTGTATTTATATGCTGAAATGCAATTTGCCTAACTGTAATTGTTTTTATTTAGGGCAGACCGATAGGAGATTTAATGTAAAAATTAGGGAGCATAAACATTCATTGAATAATCTTGATTGTAAGTCTATGTTTGCGAAACATTTAATGGATAATGGTCATGTTTCTAATTTTAATCTGAATGTGCTACATTTTGGGGACAAAGGGGCCAAATTAGGTTTTTTTGAAAACTTTGAAACAAGGGCATATCACAGGTTGTACAAGGAGAAGATGGTAAACGAAGTTGTTCCTATGAACTCACCTCTTTTGTATGTAAGAGTTCCCCCTCCTCCTCCTTCTACCGAGTTGTGTTTTCAAAATACTGACCTTGCTTCTTCTCAGTAAGCTGGCACATATTCACCTTACTTCTCTCCCCACTCTCTTTCCTAATTCCCCCTCCTCTGGCTCAGGGTATAAATGTGTGAGACTGATGGCCTCGTCATTTAGTTAAATCTTGAAAATGACGCTGTTGCGTCGAAACCGGTTGAGGATAATAAACCGTGTGGGAAATTAATAAGGAATAGGAAATAATAATAATAATTAATCATTCCAAACCATGGAAAAATTCCACAAAGTGAGCCCGTCAACGATCAATTTTATAAACCTAAACACGAAAACCAGCCGTGGTAGCATTAAAAACTTAACTAACAGTTCACTGGTTAGAATCCCACCTCGGGTACAGATGTCACATGGTCTTAAAATTAATATTTGTGGCAATGCGATATAATCTCAGTGAATGGAGCACCTTACTCCATACTTTACCAATTTCGTACAAGCCCGATTTGTCATGTTTTACGACTGTTTCACCACTTACGATGCTTTACGAAGGCTTATTCTAGCCATTGTTGCCATCAACACACTTACTAAACACACTTAGGACAGCAGAATACACCAAAAAGATAAAAACTGTGTCATTAAAGGCGACAAACTTGCTTCATCACCTATTCCTATGCTAGAAGGAACCTCATAGTTACCTTGCAAACGAGTAATATTTCTTGAATATCAGAGGAGTCAGAGTATCTTACTAGTCATTTCGATGATTGGGTAACAACTCATTCACAAAAGATCTAAAGGTGTGATAGGTATTCATATATTTAAATGAAGTTCTAAACCTTATTAAACAACCGAGCAGGTATGGTATGAAAAGTGCTGGCACAAACTTTGTGAAAGATCTTAATATCCATCTTCAAAAGAGGAAACAAGATAAAAAAACTTTTAAGTTTCCACACTTTCATTCTCGTTATGCCGTAATCTAGGTAGCATTTTCACTCGTCATTGTTACCCTGATGATGGCATAACGTACCAAAACCATGGCTGGTTGACTAATAAAAGTGTGGAAGCGAACCAGTTTTTTTTCCTGTTTTCCTATTTTGAGAAAAATAACGGTGTTTCTCACCCCATAGACACCCCACTGTATTATCGTTGGTACAAGGTAAAGTCACAAGCCACCTTCAAAACGAGCATAAGAATCTATAATATAATAGGAGTATTCAAGAATATGCGACTTTTTCAACTCTAATTTCGCACTATGATAGCTATTATAGTAAAAATGAGAGCATACGTAATCCTACGATAGAAATAGCGAATTTTTACATCAGAAGTATACATCTTAATGTCATTACCTATTGACTTTAACTCATATTATACTGTTTCTATTTTAAAGAACAGAAAAAGTGAAAACAGAAATACTGCTACATGTTTCTAGCTGTGGCTAGAAACATTTAGCAGTATTTTCTATAAATGGTTGAATCCCTCTTGATGCGTGAATTTACTAGAAAGTGCATCATGCATATCATTGATTATCGAAAACGTAGCATGGAAGTCGTTCAGAACAAAAGTCTACGATAAGACCATACGATCTTGAAAAATTGGACCAATGAATTAACAAGAAATAAAATATTGGAATTTAATGTCATTAGAGCTTAGAAATTTCATGGGCATAGAGCAAAAGACGATGAGGATTTAGATCGGATCGCGAGCATAAACAGCTAGAGGCTTTATTCTAACTGAGGAGCTTAGAGACCTAAGGCCTGTCGCTTAAATATACGGCGCACAGCCAGTAGGTACTAATAATTCGATAAAATTCAAGGAATTACTAAATAGTAATACGACGTGATTTAGCGAAAGCTATATAAACTAATTGACCTCATGCCTATTTTAAAGTAATTAAGAAGAGATTGCACACATAAGATATGAGAAGAAGCCACTTCACCTAAGAACACTAGTTACTAATATTCGATTGGAAACGGACGACACCCATTTATTTTTAGCATAAACTTGTTAACGCGGAAAACTGATCGTCGCATTCACATTCCATTGCATCGAGAATTGATATAAAATAAACTTCAGAGGCTTAGCGAGGTCGTATCGTTATCTTCATAAGCCAAGGAGAAGACAGTTTTATCGAATGATTGTGTCGAATCCCTGCGTCTGGGTGCTTCGAATTGTTGCCATGCCAGGGTGAAATTTCCCAAAGCGGATGATCTGAACGGACGAAACAAATCCAGAAGCAGAGAGAAAAGTTCACTCCCGCAACGGTTTACAATGCTAATTTCAGCCGGTATAATTGACGAGCCTCTTCCCTCTCCATCATTTACTTTATGCTTCGCGCGAAACAGTTATTGCAGGCGATGGATGATAATGGGCAAACGTGCATTTTATTTTTTTATTTCTCTCCGAATTACTGTGGCGTGCGAATCGACGGGCACCAACGGTATCCGGTTGGACGATTCTATTTTCAAGCGAACGAGCATTTCAAAAATATTGGTGGTTTTGAAGGACGATAGTGACTCAATTTGTGCTTTACGACTGAAGTTGGTTATTTTTTAAAATGGACTTTTCATTTATTATTTTTTTTACTGGCGCACCTCGCCGCAAACGAATCGACTGCATTTAAAAAAATACAAGCACTTTCCCGACAGTACCCCGTTGGAGATCAGTAGTCGCAGGAATCCGGCTGGAAATGATTATCTATTTTTGCGACCGGAACAGAAGTAATGAATACAACAACGTGCGTTCTCGTTTCACTGCTTGCGCCGCATGATCGAATTGTTTATACCCAATCCCATTTTACCACGACGACTGAAAATTTTAATTATCTCAACTACACCGTTCTTTAAAAAAAGCACAGAATTATTATTATAGTGGTAGCGAAACTTGGAGGCAATCGCCTGACACCGAGGAGGGGGAGGCTCGCTTGGAATTGCCAAAGGAGCGGAGAGCAGAGGAAAGCAGGATAGTTTGAGCAAAAAATCAATTTACCTAAAATTTGATGAATTTGGCCTCATTTTAAAGAAAAAAGTCATCTTTTCAACGATATCAAAATATCAACCCCTTGCCGAACTAATTTTCAAGCAATTCACCTGAAAATACAAGCTGTTTGACATAGGATAGATGACGGCTGTGCGTTCCAGAGGGAGAATGTTGAAAAAATTAGGAACTTCTAGCAACTAGATTTCGTCAAAAAATAACGGTGTGTAGATTGCATGTTTTCTCTATTTATTTATTTAAAATTAATCTATTACTCACGAAGTAATGTTTACAGAATCGAAAAAAACTGCTGTTTTGAAGGGTTTTCAGCCGTACGACGTAAAAAAATTAGTCAAGTTAGGGACTTATCTAGCCTTACTTATTTAGCTACTGAGAATTTTGGTCATATATAACTATATTTTTGCGCCATTAACACAGCCATATTTATTTCATACTTCTTACAGATGCTGAAATAAAAAAATAAAATTTGAATATGGTCTCCATTATGACAAGGGATATTGTGACCTGGAACTCGGGAGGCGAGTTTCTATATATTTTAAATGTGACTGTAATTTTCCAGTTTTCTCTTGAATGCATTTGCTTGGTATTTCCGTGTATATTTCTGTACAGTTTTGAGAACAGCTCAGAAAAGCTAAGAGAAGCTATGCCCATCGGGAGTGTGACCTTTCACTTTTCCTAACGTCAATACCTTCCTGTACCTCCTCCCCCAAACTCTATTGCCACCTCGCCGAAAGTGTTTTTGTCTCGGCTGCTCCTATATAATGGCACGGAGTGTTACGCAAAGGGTCAGTCGGTCATTGGTCAGTCATTGGGCATTCGTTGGACTCTCATTCATCAGTCAGTAGTTGGTCAGTCAATGTAGCCGAAACGGGAGTCAAGGCGCGGCCCATGCGGCCCGTGCACTTGCAGACGCAGCGCCATCCATCCGTGCCATATCCAGAGCATCTCTCCTTCCTGAGCCGTGGTAATATACTTGTTGGGCTATTCTGACGCACATGTCGGTTCTTTTGTACTGTTTTATTCTTGCCTTCAATAGATTTGAAATACATTAAATGATTTTCCTCTCAAGTACTTTAATGATTTTGAATTTAATAATATTCCCCTCAATACCTTTGGGTGACTATTCGTTTCTCGACGACCAAGGGCAAGGACCCAGAGTCCGTGTTCGAGTTCCCGTCAAACCACGGGGCTCGCTCGCGTGACAACAGGGAACTATCTCGCTCAAACAACCTGGAGGGTGGGAAAATAACTGCAATGAGGAGCTTTTACTATCCAAAACGAAGCTGCATCAAAATACAGTACAATTGTTTGCAACTTATCTCATATAGTATTCGCATGTCTTTCATTGGGTTTCTGGGGGATAAGAAAGCTCCACCTTGGTCATCTGGATTCCAGTTGGTTAGTTGGTTACTCGATGAGGCGACCGGCAACTGGGGTCATTAGGGCCACAAAGTAGGTGGGCCGGATGTTAAGGTAAGGGCTAAACAGGAAATTGAGTAAGGTCGGAGAGCATCCACAAAAGCCTACTGAAACTACCACCTACTAACAATAAGGCAAGGATCACAGAGATTAGCAGGGTTACCATTTATCTTATAAGAGTGACTCTTCGACAGAACATTAATATCCCTAGACAACCGAGCTTGATTATTTGGAATCATTGAGGTAGATGAAGAGGTCATGACGTCTTCAAACTTTAAGCTGACAACCGAAACATCCACCATAATGCTTTTCCCTGTTCTTTCCTTGCTTGCCTTTGCACAGAGGAGTGGACGCATCATAGCGGATATAAAGCAAGAATATCTATCTACCTTTTGCTGAAGATTTAAGTTAAGTACATAACTCTTGAAGCATATATTAGTCATTTGGAGATATTGTTTCTACTCGATTTTACTAAGATTTTTCACTGGGAATCCGAATTATTATTAATTTAAATAAATAAAAAATATATACATATGTATATGAAGAA
Organism: Pyrrhosoma nymphula; assembly: GCA_963573305.1. Lineage (NCBI taxonomy): Eukaryota > Metazoa > Arthropoda > Insecta > Odonata > Coenagrionidae > Pyrrhosoma > Pyrrhosoma nymphula. The sequence goes on from OY754335.1 coordinate 17,122,247, forward strand.
TTCATTTTCATAAAGTAAATGCATGCTGATTACAAGTGAGTTATCGATGGAAAACATGGTAAAATTGCTAAATTAATCCGTGAGCCCGTAAGTGCTAAGGTAAATCGGGGGGAACAACGATGGTGGACCGGGCACGCCCACCTTTCAGCTTCAAGCAGTAGCCACCATAGCAACATCGCCCTCTACATCTACCTCAATGTTTGGAACACTTCGTCATCTTTTTAGTCCCAGTGGCTGGGGGAGTCACAATAAATTCTTCCTGTTCATGGGCACTTGATTCGAATGGATCTTTCTTCCACCTGAAATGTTTTTGGTTAGGATTATTATCACGCCTTGTCTCCTGAATGATACAGCTCCAATCACCCGTGTTTGTAAACCTCGTGTGTGAAGAGGGAATCGAATCTTTTCTTCAGTAGAAATGAAGACATATCCTACTGAATTATATATTTTTCTATTTAAAATTCATTCAAAATGTAGAGGTTATTTCTCCATTAGAAATTCTTTTTCCTGGTCATCTCACGGTATTAGTCTTCATTTGACCACCAGTCGCCAGAGTAATGCAACCCTATTCCCTGTGTTTGTTTACCTCGTGGGTGAGGAGGAATCCAAAATACTTTTACCTTCACAAATGAAGATACAGGCTGCTAAATAATATTTTTGATATCATGTGCGCCATTCTGTTTACGTCCCATATCACGGACAATACACTGCCCTTGAAGTGCTTTCCACATGACATCCAAGTCAAAATCTGGGCCTTATATAGGAAGAACTCGACTCGGTCGAACATCAGAAAATCTTTGGATGCAACGTTACCGCCCCCGACAAATCTAAGCTTTTGAACGGCCATATTTGTAATTCTCGAGGTGGTGACGCCAAAATTCGCCACTATCTAGGACCTTAAATTCTGAGATCTTAACGAATAACGCACCTGGTTCCGTAAAATCTTTACCACTGCCTGGTAGTTACCCGGGCCCTCGAGATAGGAAGTCAGTACCGATTCTAGCCACCACGCCTACCCGACCCGAGCTTTAGACAGAGACCATCTCTAAATTCAACGGTTCTATCTTTCGTCAAGCACTAAACCCTTTTTCCCAACTCATGGCAGGTGGACGTCACAGAGCGAGTAGCCAATGACAGGCGTTACTCCTTTCCACCTCAGTTTTTAGTCTCCCGGCGGCCGAACAGCGCTGTCAGTTCTTGCGAGTGAATGCACGTTTTTCGGCGAGGAGTCGCGGTAACCACTGGTTTTGAGCTTTAACCAACGAAGTCTAACACGGCAACGAAGTCTAAAATTGGCAACACAGACGAGACAAGACCGAAGTGAACCTCTCGGCAGTCTGAGATACACTGAGTTCCCCCTCCCCCACCCACCCAATGCATTCCATGTCACTCTTCTGTGAATGCCTGGAAAATGAAAGGCACATCAGTGCATTCAAGCCATGAGTCGGGAAAAATGTTATAAACTGCTCTTAGTTGTTATTTTGAATAATGAAAGAAATAAAATTAACTGTACTTTTACATTCCTGAAGGTTTACTCATAAATTCCGGGATCATGGTGAAATACGAAGTTCAGGACCTCTTTGAAGAGGCAACCCAAAGACGAGATACTGGTCCCTATATTCTCCGTTGATGGTTAGAGACAACAGAATGATGTTCCCATATGGTATTGATGACTTAATAACCACGTGGCGACCTCGTTAATGATCGATCCAATGAAAGACTCCCTACAGGCCTCCGGCCATTGGCTGCCAACGACGTCGATTACAGCATCGCAATTTCCGCGGTTTCTGACGTGACAGGATGTAGAGCGGCTCTCAGAAATCTCCGAAAACGAAAGGAAATTACGTAAAATTTAGAGTAAACTGCGGTAAATACGCGGTGTCCAATAGGGTAAGTCGCCGACAACACAAACGAAAGGTTAAGATACCGAATCCCGCCGCAAGCATGTAATCTTTGGATAAAAACCTTCATCTATATATACGTCTAGGGACTACCTTGCGGGCAGCCGCAATGGCGTAAGGCAAGGGGTATTTGGTAATTGCCACAAAAGAGAGGTAGAGGAATGGGAATTGGAATAGGATAAGGCAAAAAAAAAGATATGTATGCACGGTTAGTCTTTGTTTTTGCTCTAATTACTAATGAAGTGGGGAAATAAATAATTCTTAAACCTACCTTTATGACAGTGAATTTCTCTTGTTTTGTCGATTTATGTTCAATAGATGTAGTGTGAGGGTAAAATAATATTTGCCGTGTCCACCCGAAACTCCTGAGATAAGACTTTTTAGTAAATTAACGTAGTGTGTAACCTTCGAGTCTTCAGTGGCACCTAAGCTAATCGAACTCGCCTTTAGTCGCATTCAGTCCCTTAGTAATAGTTTGTTCACACTTTCTTTTGGCCTGTGCCAGTTTTTAAAAACTAAACTGCGCGACTTTTCTTAGTCTTTCATTGATTTCGTGGATTAGATCTATCTTGGGTCCAAGACTTTACATAGGTCTCATACGGTGTCATAAAACCTTAGCTGTTGGAGCATCGAAAACCTTAATCTACTCGAGCAACTAACGCGATCGAAAAAGGTATTTCCTGTTCGCGTTGATTCGATGATGTATGGAGTCTTCCTTACAGAGGCAGTAAGTCAGCGTGTGACTGGCACTAGGAAATAAACCACGAAATTTCCTCATAAAATGCATTCAAATATCGCAGGAACGTATCGCTGTCAGGATATTTTACGGAGTCTCAATTTGAATGAAGATGATCAGGATCCATTTGAAGGGAGTGCAAACGAGCCCAGCGCGCCTTCGTCTCCTAACTTTCGCTTGACCTTTCCGCTTTGTCGTAATGCGTGACGGATTAACCACTCTCATGACCTCATTTTATTATTGTCATAATCCAGTAGCGAGCGGGTTGCACGAATGACAACCAATTACTAGCAAGCGCCACCTCAAGTTGACTTCATGTCTTCGTATAAACTTATAATCATGCAGTAGCCGAACAAGTTTCATACTCTGAAGGTAACTACGCCAAACTCTTTCTAAACACCTCCTCGCTGAGTCTATTCACTCAGACTATTGGTCAATGGATATTTGTTGCCAACAGCTTTTGAGCTAGAGACTGACGTTAATGAATCAGGGCTAAAAAAGATAGTGCTAAAACTTCTACAGAAAAGATAATTACGGGAGGAACTCTTATTTGAAGGCGAGTTTTTTACTTGAAATTTCAATACAAATTCTGTATAATGTATTTTTAATCATTAACTACTAGTGCTTTCGTGATAATTACTAAACCTTGGGTATCAATTTTGTTAATGATTTGAGGCGTAACTTTATGGAACTCCTTCATGATTGAAAAGAAAAAACTTAGTTCGTTCCACATAAATAATTTTAATGCCGACCTAGGTTTCGTCGCTGAGCCAATCTCTTCTCACCTGATGATGTCGAAAGCGACGAAACCTAGGTCGTCAATAAAGCCTATTTATGTGGATTAACAACTGTTTCTTTTCAATTAATTGGGTATCGATGGTTAACGAGGAACATGAATGTGAAGATATAAACAAAGACAATAAAGCCACATAAAACCGGTGTCATATCTCATCTTCCGTTAGGAGCACAAGTATAAGTTCACTTCATTGATTAAGAGGTAAATAGTCACATCCTCGAGGATCTACATTTTACGAATCACAGTAAAACTTCTGAGACTAATAATGAAAAAGTACTCCGGAGAGCAGGCGAAAATTAAGTATCTATAGAGCTCATGGCTAATCTGCATTGCTGAATTGCTAACTTGAAATGGATTTTGGCAGGCTCTACAATGCCCTGACAATGATACTGGTAGACATAAAATATTAGGCTTTTAAATTGCCTGCTTCTAAAAGAAACGAAGTTTTACTGGTTAAAATTCAGCAAGCAAGCTCAAAAACACATTTTATTTCTCCCACGACTAGCCCTCACACCTGCGGGTCTCGTAACGACAAAAGCATAAAACTACACATTTCACTCCAACGGATTTGGGTGAATACATAAATGCGTGACTTACTCCGGAGAAACTCAGACTCCACCACCCCTCTCTCCTGCAAATAGTTCCTCCTCTTCCGCGAGCAAAGATATTTCGGACCTGCAGCCGTTAAAATGCGAAACACGTGAGGCAGTACGAATTTACACCGAGGAAAATAAATTGTGGAGGGGGTTAGGCGTTTGCGTGTTCCCTTCCAATCTAAACGAGCACTGTTTGAGGGCACCTCGAAGTGTTGTGACCTCTCGACCTTAAGATTGTCCCGCCTGTCCCGCAGAGGAAGGTCGCAACTTTTAACAGCGCGGAGCTAATCGCACTAACGCTTGGCTCTCGGGCGCTGAATTTTCGCAAGGAATGAGCTCTCGGCCATTCGATGAAATTATCACGCCTGAAAGTTGGCACTGCTAACGGCACACCAGGACCATTACGCCGGCCGTCTAGCTATTATGTTGATGGGGTAGCGACAGTAGATCATCAAAGTTGAAATGGGTCTAGTTTGGTTTAAAGGAGTATTGCAGTTTGGGACTCGTTAAAACAGGGATAATATTAAGCAAAAATGAAGACAAGATGCACATGTATGTTTCTTCGGAGTGCAACTAATTAGCTGCGCAAAATACACTCTTAAATTAAACAGCAGTTTTTATAGTGTCAAGACGCAATTATGCATCAAAGGATATGTTTTAAATTGCCACGAGAAAAAAATCGGCCTAGACCACTAATCCATCCATGGAAATTTATAGCTTGTCGGTACAATAAGCAGACCACCCCCATCCCAGGGCATCGACCTCCATACCATGTGGTGATTGAAAATTTCCATTTCATCATTTAGCATAGTTGAGTTTTGTGTATGTGTCGTCTTCATCTCGACGCCGTCGTGCGACTACATCTTCTGAATCAACAATGCGATTTTGCATGGAAAACTGCTTACTGTGAAATATTCACATGTTATTTGTATTATATAAATAGCAGAATATATATCTGGCCTCGCAGCATGGGGTACCGTCTGTGACACTCAACCTGTTTTCCGTATCATCATCTACCACATCCAATGATATCCTCAGAAATGCCACTATGCCCATTTCAATTTCGTCTAGGCAATGTGTTCATACAAGGGTAGTGTAAAAATTAGAACAATTTCCTCCTCTCACCTCGACACGACGTGATACGAAAATGAGAAACTCAGTGATATTAACATTACCATTTTAATAACATCTATTGCAAATAAAGTCAAACATTTTTAAAGGAGGACAGTCACCGAGGCTAATGGTCTAGCTATAAATATACCACGGCGGCTATAATTGCTCATAAGCCTGTACACAGGAATAAGGTTACAGCATAATTTTCTGTGAGAGCAACTAAGAAGTAAAACCTGGACTCCATAGCCATTTACTGCCTTCTTCGGTACCTAGACGTTGACGTACGATAGCGTGCACTCTTCGAAATTTCAAAAATCAGCCAAAATTTGCACGCGATAACTTGGTAACTAACGACTGTACTTGCGAACAATTTGTGGCCAGGCGCCCTACACTGTATGGAGTTATTTAGCGAAATTATGGGCGTAATAGATATTACCAGGTCGCACTCCAACAGCATTATAGCGTTGAATGAGCCACGAGAATTTCCATTTACTATACCCGAAGAATAAAAAATTTGGCCCACTTTAAGTTTAACAAATAATGAAAGAACATGAAATGAACACGGATTTAGTAAAAACAGACTTCCTAGACTCCTGCAAGTATTTTTCTTGACTGCGAATACAAAAATACATTTTCAAATGAACCCACTTCGAGCAAGATGTATTTTTTTGGTGTATTCAAATGAATTTAAACGATATGTTTCTGTAATTCATCAAACATTCCCAGTTAGTTTTTCTCATGCCACTTAAATATGACAAAATATACTAATTTACCGACGAATACATTTCGTGAATCCCCTTATTAATTTCTTTGACCACGAATAAAGGGTTATATAAGAAAAAATATAAGCATCAATATTTAAAGAAGAATTACCTACATAATTCAAAATGCAAATCTGATTTCCAGTAAATGCCAACAAGCAGAATCCACATTTGATCTTCATAATAACAGGAGTTCGAAACTTAAGTTTATTAAGTAGATGCGACAATTTACAATAAGCACTTCATTAATAGATCGGATAATTTAAACTATAGTTTCAGTGCCAACCAATTTAAATCTAAACATATTCAACCGAGTTACATTAGCTGCTGTTAGAAACGTATCTAAAGCCGAGAAGTCATCTGAAGAAGGAAAATGAGTAAATCAAGAATAGAAATTACCAAATGAGACTCAATCCGGGAAATACTTTGCCACACATACACTCAAGTTTCGCCTGGTTTGGCAGCAACACTTGCTAAGAGAATTGCATCACTGTGTGAATCATTTCATCACCTAATTTCAATTGGCCAAATGCCAAAAAATGGAATACGATAATTCAAATTGTATTTGTTCTCGACCTCTTTTAATATACGGTGCAAAATGTATCACAAAGATTATTCGAAGAAATGTGCCATATATCCAGAAATAAAAAAAGTTGCAATAAAAGGACAGACATTATTTATCTAATCAAAATTGATCATAATTTAATAAATGACATAAATTTTCAACAAAGAAATGGATCCAACAGCCAAATCAAATTTGTAAATAAAAACAGCACCAAACTTTATAGACGTAACAATCTTGAATATGACTATGTATTTTTATATTTAATGACTGTAAATTAACCATTATGTAATCAAAAAAGAATTGTAAAACATTTTCAAAATCATATATCATTTGTTTATAGCCCTGAAGATCGATCAATACAGGTCCGAAACGAAGGCAAAATTTTAAATATATATATATGTATACATTAATTGACCTAAACTCGTGATATTTGCACCGAATACGATAATTGCCTTTACTTCGAGTAATGAGTCTCAGCATAACTCGGGAGAAAAATTAAATGCCTCGGTTCTTGATGTCTATAAGAATGCACACTCGAGCTTCCGAGTCTACAAGTTCCTCCACGGTAGGATTTTCCTCGGTACGAGGCGTGGGAACCTCCCGCACTTGCTCCGAAACGACGACAGTTGCTTGACTCGACGATTCCGTTCGGTCCACGGAGGCGCCAGAGAAGCTCATCGTTGGGGCAAAAAAAAGAGGGACAAACATATGACCTAGGAACAAGAAAATAATTTATTCTCAAATATCGGTCACCGTGTGCACTTCAACTGCGAGTCACTTTAATTAGACGTGATTGCCATCCTTCGTAGCATCCATTTCCTCACTGATGAGAGAAAAAAGAAAAAGGTTAGACAAAATACGACGATTTTCGAAACAATGGAAGGCATATCTCCTTCAATGCACACGAACAAAATAATTTCGAAAAAAATAACAATGGGAAAAATACATAAAAATACAATTGACCCATGACAACAACCAGACGCGACGATTTTCGAAGCAACTGGATGGCATCCTTTCCTCATCCACACTCACTTCAGCACGAGCTCTTCGAGATATAAAAAAAGGAACGAGAAGGAAATAAAAATATTCCCGGCTTTTACCATAGCACTGTCGTTATTAGCACCTGCCCGACAGCCTCTAATTACCTCCCGGAGGACGAAACGAAAAGGGAGTAAATATGAATCCTACGTCCCGAGAAAAAATGAAAAATCAAAACAAAGGAGGGTCGATTTTACTTCAGCGCGGAACTCCTGAATCGTTCTGCTTATATCGCTGTAGGTTCAGAGGAAACTGGATTGTGCGCTGCCGGTTTTAAAACCCATCACTGCCATGCTGTAGGACGTAATACAATCTGTGAAACATGCCCGTAAATTAAGCCGCAACTGAACCATTTTTCCAATGTTTTCGGTAACTATCAAAGCGTTCGCTGCAGCAAATTAACGTACGAAAGACACGAATCAGATACGTTAGCTAGGCTTGCAAATATAATATTGATAGGTGAAATAGCCGTCACCACCGTGAAGTTGAACTATAATCTCTGACACCATCTAAAGTTTAAGAGTAGTTGTTGATTTTTTTCTCATTTCCAAAATATTTCAAAAACCGTCCGTATAAGCAACTGAAAGCACAAACAACGGGAATCAGATAGTTACCTCTCCAAGCTTAATACTTATTGGAGAAAAGAGTTATCATTGTCACACGTCGGGACGTATAGCCTCGGAAAAAAGCGTGTAAATTTAGCATCTATTATCGTTATTTTTTGCTGTTTCACGGATATTCTTTAATCCGCACGCATGAAAAAACAAAGTAAAAGATAAGCGAATCGCAAAACAACTCCTTCCTGCAAATAGTATTGACAACCATTGATCCCACCAAATGACTTCACTTTCCCGGTCTCTGTTCCGTGGTAAATCTCAGCCCATCGATTATACGGCATGATGAAAAAAATGAAGTTCCGAAACAAAGGAAGGCCGTATTTATTTCCGCGCGAAACTCGGCGATCGTGCTGCTTCTCACTTTCCTTCTCCCCCCCCCACCCCCCAGTTCCCCCGTTTCCCGTTCTTTAGTCGCTGTGCTGCCTTACCTCCCCTTTGACCTATCCGACTCCACATCTCCGAAAACGATCATATCTTACATCAGGCGGTATACGCTCGGGCCACATTTGACTCTTCCAAACTCGACACGCAAATGTCGGAAGTCGCGTGTAATAATTACGGCCAAAACGGAGAGAAGATAAAAGGATGACGAGGGGAAATTACGGACGCAGTTCCTGTAAGGATTCGAGAAGAGGGCCACGGATGAGGATAGCTGAGAGGGAGACAGAAGGAACGAGAGAACGTACCTAGTGCAAGGGAGTCTATTCTTAACCGTGTCTCTATTCCCACCCCGATGTGGATTGGCAATCCCTATGAAATAATTCTATGATGAAAAAAAAAGAAAAAATGAAATAATAGCGGAATGGATGCGGCTACAATCCATTCCACATACTTGCCACGCCACCTTACTCCCCGTTACAGGCGGGTTGGACCAGACTAGACCACGCGATCGAAAAACTGATGTGAAAATCGGCGTCGCAAACGGTCGCAGCATAACTCATCGGATTCACGCTGTGGAAGCTTTGTAGAGTTTCGCCATATAAATTACTTCACGATGCTCGGCGATGCAAATAACTATTTCTCTACATATATTAAAAAATGACAAAAAATGAGGGTCCACCATTATGTTTAATATCATTGGTAAATAATAGCAAAACAGTAAGTACACTACATTAAAACAAAGATTAATCACTGTTTCCTCTAACTACATCACTTTTATTCCAATTGTTTACCCATAAAGGCTTAGCAAGGGCTTGATTTCGTGAGAAAATTGAGTGTAGACCATTTTTGCGAAATCTTTGCAACTTTGACCTCATGCAAATTGTTAATTGTGGAGTACTAAGGAAAATTCTTTGCGTCATCGCATGCACAGGTCTTTTGAAAATATTTATGAAACGTTTCAGCTTCCTGGCTTGAAAAAAAAATCACTTTTTGAATTTTGGCCAGCTTTTTTCCATTTCAGCCCACTGTGCGTCGGTGCAGTTAAACACCATAGCCCGGTTGAAATCCCGAGAGCTCTTCTGGTTAAGCATTCGCCAGGAAAGACTCAGATCCTACAATACATTTCATATTATTATCATGGTTGATAACAATTATCAAGGTGTCACGCCGGGCGAAGGATCAAAATAAATATTTAAATATAACCAAGGGCAATGGCCTGCCACGATGGAAACGCCGGTTCCCGATGCTACCAAAGTTAAGCATCGTTGGCTCCACTCGAATTTTGAGCGGTGACTCTCTTATCTGTCCAAGTGCTGTTTGCCCCTATCTGTAAGTATCGGACAGTAGGTGCGATATAACTTCAGACGTCAAAGCCAGTTAAACCAAAACATTACCACTTATATATATTGTTTGCATAAATTTCGAATACCGCGACGATATCTATCGATAACTGTCTAAGTTAATTGAGAATAAATGTAAACTATAATTTTTGCATAATTGCTATTACTGCATGCATAGTGAGTTCCAACGCGAAAGAAAATGAACTTAAATGAATTGTAATGAACTGCTCGGCTTACTTAAAAATTTATTAAAATAGGCACTTCTTGACCCACGATTCCTGCTTCAGCCACCATAAACTAATAAAAATCCCTGAAATTCATATCTCTATTGTGCTAAAAATAAATATAGGGTTGAATCCTTCATATAATATGAAATGGCATGATGAGGATTCACAGGGCACAGAGTAATATGACATGATAGGATAGGATATGAATTGATGTAGCATGGTAGGTACGATGTGGCGATAATAACGAAGTGTGATGGGATACATGAAATAATAAACTGTATGGCATAATTTGGGAATTTCCTGGATCATTACCCGTATTTTGTAATACCAAGGTAAAATTTCGTCATCATTTTTTCCAAACCACGAACATAACTTTTGGCCTGATTTAATTTCAGATATGTCATGAACCTAACCATTTCTGATTCGACCTATTGCTTTTGTGTACACCAAAACCTCTCATTTTCTCGTTATCTCAACTCTCTTGACTAAAACCTCTGCACAAAAAACCCTAAATGCAGCAAAAAAGCACTTATACGAGTCGCCTAGTGATTATTAGTATTATAAACATGCTAGTGGCCTAGTGTTGTGAAAATGCTTTCAATATTTAAAAGTAAAATTTAAGACATTCATTTTGTCCTGAAATTTACATATATATATGTCAGCATATAAATTATTAATTAAATTTAAAAGAAACGCCAAACCCAATAGTTATCTGGGGGCAAATAAAGAATATTATTACAAATAGCTAATAATTAACCCCACAATGCTTTTTAAAAACCTGATAGACTCACGAATGTTTTCTCACAAAAAACATGAAAGAGTTCTTGACCACAGTGGCTGTATGTCCACATTCAAAATCAAGAACTGCTAACGATTTCCATCTAGGTACGGCTACTGCGGATGGACCGACCTCGCGAACGGTACTCTCCCTCCTGCATTGGGTCGAAATAAATACGGCGGCAATTTCACCAGATTTCCATATCTGGGGAGGAGGTGGTGTGTGGAGGGGAGAGGGAATATTGGGGGGGGGGAGGAACAGAAGGGAAGAGCGGAGGTAGGCCAATTTCATATTCCGGCATACGCGATTGGAATCCTAATTTCTTCCTCTCCTCACACGACGAAAAGAAAAAAAGAGCAAATATTTTCGAAAAAATCGTCTGATAAACCCCTTCGAAAATGACCCCTTTATATTCTATGGTCACTCAATTAAAATACACATCGATAATTTATCCGGGTTTGTCAAGATTTTTGGAGGAAACGAAAATCGTGACATTCAAATAAATCATCACAGCGCAACGTAGCAGTAGTCTACAACTAATTACGCTATAAACGATTCGGTCATTGGTAAAAATTTCACTCCCAAGGGCGCTTACCTCAAACTATGCGGACAATTTAATGCTAGATGAGTAAAAACTCAGATTATTTCACACAAGCTCACTTTGAGTACAGAGACACTCCATTAAAATAAACATAAATACTGTATTCTGTTTGGCAAAACTTTGGGAAGAAAAATACTATTGAACTTAAATACAACAAATGAAATAATACACCATTAGCCTACAGTTAATTATCGTATTCATGAATATCCTGAACGCAGAAAAAGAGGAAAAAATACACACCTTCAGGCATTAAAAAAGCTATGTGATGTTTGCAGCAATAAAATATTTTATCGGAGGAATCAAAATGAAAGTACTGCCGGACTGGCCACGACAGTAACTTTAGTGAAGTCACTTGCAGATGAGACACACGGCTGAGCGAAGTTCGCAATTAAAATATTAATCTCCTGGGACGGGATTCAAACCCAGCGCCCGAAAGTTGCGTCGTGAGCTTTCATCAATGACAGTTGTGGAGATATCACTGCGACTGCGTGAGTCAAAATAAATAAGTGATTCCGCCATTTCTTTGGTATTATCCTAAAAAATGTTGGCTTCACTGTGACGTACCTAAGCAATCAGAAAACACAATATAAGTTCAATACAGGCGGATTGTTATTAGACATAGGTATGTAATTTTGAATATACACTTTTACCAGTCACAGAGACTGACTGCAACGCCATTAATTTCAAATTATCGCATTTTGATTTCATTTTTGCAGTGATATGCTAATAACTCAAAAATAGTTGCCGTCTCTTTTTTCACTCACTCAGTGATTCAACCCGAAGGTTGGTTTGGATAGTTGAGGGTACAGCTCACGCCGGACTAAGCCACAGGCGTGTAAATTTCACACATTCAGGGTAGGGGGGGCAATTCCTTTCCCTGGGCTCTTCGAGGATTTTTTGTTCAGGGGCGTCCAAAGGCTTCACCCGGATTTGAAACCGGGACCCTTCGATCAGTAGCCTAGCGCTCTACCCACTAGGCCACCACGCTTGACTTATTTTTATCATAACCTAATTCCCTGGGAGAACTTGCTACTGCAAAACAGTTACTCACGAAATATGTATTCACATTAGATAGAAAAACACAACATTTTTCCCCGTGCTTTACTGAATATCGCAATTAACGCCATGTAATATCAATCTCAAGGTGTAAAAAATAGGGTCGAAAGGTAAGATTTAGTTTTTCTCATCAAACAACCGACATGTTTTCCTATAATTAGTCAAATGTATTAATAAAATAACTCTTTAATCGCTTTATGGTGTGCCACCTTAAATCTTATTTACTGAATGGACTTGGTGTGAAATCCTGGAATCCTGTTTCCTAATCGCCTAAACCCATACGCTCGTAGCAGGTGTATGATTTTTCATTGTGAATTTCAAGCATTAGCGTACAAAATCAAAAGCACTCCATTCATAGTAACAATTAGAATCAAATAAATAGGTGACCTGCAATCGCAAATTCTATGTGAGAATAGTCTTATGGTGAACCGACGCAGTCGTTTTTAAGGCTTGCGACGCATACTGGCAGAATTGATGATGACACAGCACCAAATAGAGACTTAAAATTATAAGTTTCTGTTTTACTGAGCCCAATAGATAAAAAGAAGAAACGAGGGGCTCGTTGCTCTTTTCGTCTCTATAATTTGCTTTCTGGATTTATTAGAGGTTTCCTTATCTTCAGTCTTGCGCAGTTGCTTTAATAAACTTTATTATTTTCCACCCATCTAGAATTTTCATACTATGACGATCAAGGGTTCATTCTTAACCTAACCAGAGGCTTCATTCTTAACCTAGCAATGAAAACTTGTCACCCTTTTAGGTCAATAGTAATATAAGCATTAAAAAATCGTAATTTTAAAAATAACTACTACCAATTCATCACTACTACTACATCAAAATGAGATGCTTCTAGCACAAGAAATTGTACCCAGTATTGCTAACTTGAAATGCTATTTATCTGGTATAATTAGAGTAACTGTGAAAGAAAACGGAATATAAGCTTAATTATTCTGTAACTCGAAATCTTTTAAAAGCACCCAAGTCAAGAAATAAAAAGCTTATGAATGGAATTGGCAGTTTAACAGCAGTGCTTTTTGTTTAAATAAATAAACTCTACTCGGCGAATACCGAGATTAAAATTGATTTTTGAATGGCTATGTCATCCAAAACCTCACAGAAGAGGACAACATATTTATAAAATATGATATCGATCTAACGTTTTGAAAGCATTAAAAAATAACCCCGCAACTACATTGAATGATTGAAAGCTGAGAAATGTTTTCCTTGCATTTACCTTCAGGACCGAGGCTAAATAACTGGGAACAAGCCGTTAAAAGTAAAATAAAATACACTTGATTGCATTCCACAGCAAATATTTGTGAGTCACAAAAATAGACATGTTAAACCATAAAATTGCACACTAAAGCACAATTTGAGCGTAGAAAAGATAAATTCACGCGTAAAACAACGAGCAATTTTCGTTATTGAAATTGCAGGTCCATTCACTATAAAAATACACTGAAGTAATTGAAACAGTTGATTTGAAAAAAAACTCCCGCGTTTTATGAATGAGGCACGGATAGATCGTCCGAAACATTTTTATTATTTACTTAACGAATGGCACGGTATATAGCGTACGACCGCGTGGTAAAGTGGGCCATTTCGCGAACAAGCGTTTATGCTCAAATTTGCAATTTCCACGATCGCACGCGCGTCTGTTTCCGAGTTAGCTCCCGAAATGCAGAGCCATAAAAAATTTATCGAACGAGAATGCTCGTTAGTCCGAATCGCCGTTATAAGGATAACATTACGAATCGCTACCATTCTCGGCATTTTTATGCATGCGTATGTATGTACTTCGCCCCGAAACGAAAGATTTCACGCCGCATTAGCCACGGAAGGGTGGTGGAACCGGCATTCTCTTGTGTCAGCTTTCTAACGCAACACACCTCGGTTCCGAATTTTACAATTTGTGGAGCACGTATTTTTTTGCCAGAATATCATGATCGCGAGTTCCTTCTCACTATACAACCTCAGAATGATTAAATTAAGCCGACAATAATAAAGAATTATACACCAATACATGAATAAGAAGACCAAAATCCTATTATGCGGAAGTGAGGTGTCACAGACGTCACACTACGAGGTGAATACAGAAGTCACAATAAGAGAAGAGATAATAGAGCAAGTGGATTCCTTCATCTACCTCGGAAGAACCATCACGTGGGACGGAAGAAGTAAACCGGACATCAAGCGTAGAAAAACACAATCTAAGAAAACGAAAGGTAGATGAAAGATTACAATGAGTCTGAGTTCTATTCTATAAAGGCAAATACTGTGTTCAAAGAAGATAGGACTAAGAATGAGAAAACAGTATGTGAAAGTATTCCTGTGGAGCGTGGCACTCTAAAGATAGGAAACACGGGCTATTGAAAAAGCAAACCGGAAAAGATTAGAAACATTCGAAATCTGGTGTTTGGAGGAGGATGTTAAAGATGAAATGGGTGGATAAAATAAGCAGTGAAAGTGTATACAGAAGTGTAGAATAGGAAAAGACCATATGGAATACTAATAAGAAAAGAAGAACCACATGGATTGTGCACATCCTGAGGCACAATGGTTTAGTGAAGAATACCATAAGAAGGATAAATCGAGGGATAAGTCGCAAGAGGAAGACCAATGGATAAATATACCAAATGAAGAAGAAAGTAAATAAGAACTACCAGGCAGTAAGGGAACTAGCATTAGGTAGGGTAGGATGAAGGACTGCAGTCAACCTATCTTACGATTGAACGGCCAATGACTGAAGCCAATTAAGTTCAAAGAACCACGGAGTTGGCGGCGTAGTAACTTTAACGGAGTCTCCCACTTGTGATCACGCAATTACGTGAAATTCAGGGCGAAAAAATCATGCGCCTGGACAGGGATTCACAGTGAAAGAGGACGCCTCGGTACACTCGGTGTACCCATGCGTACACTGTTTTGTACACTCGGTGAGATATCGAGGGGTCTGGGTTCGAATCCCAGTCAAGGAGAATGATTTTTTCATTGTAAAGTCCACTCAATTGTGTGAAACCAATACAGAACCAAGTGCTCCATTACTCTGAGAATTCCTGTGTTCAGTGAGCTTCCTCAGAATAATTTCCACCCTCAGAATTCATTTCGCCAAAGAGAGATGGAGCGGGAGAAATCATAAAGTTAGATATGCAATTACAGTTTAAAGAGTAAAAATTACAATATTCATTTGTTAATTTTCCTTATGACCTAATTATATCCGATTCAACCAGCGTATTTTATGTAAGGATCTCTTAAGACCTAGAATTTTCCTAATTTATGGTGTGGACCTGCATTACCGAATTTTAGTCCTCTCTAAGCCGCCAAGGGATCGATGTGTGGTTCGATCTTGAACTCGGACGAGCATCAAATGCCTGATTTGGAATCACTCCGTATCACACACCCTACTGTGCAAGAGGAAGATTTAACAAAATAGTCAAAAGGTTGGATCTCCCTTTTATTTGGCCTTTCAGCCGCGTCTATTCATTTTCTGATCGATGTTTCGCCGGTTATCCTGTAGGCTTCTTGAGGCTCTAGTAGCAAGGACAAAATGCAAAGGTTTGCATCGGCAAAGGATGCTTTAAGGGAATTTTTGTCCATTCCGACTAATGTTTCCCTCCCAGTAGTCCCCATCACCCGGATATCCGATTGGGGAACTATTTTACCTCCGGAATATCTTACCGGGAGGAATACCATCACGTCATATGAATGCGAGGCTGCATCTTCAAAGGAGACTAATATGGAGGTTCCCCTTTGCCTTCCACATCGCATTACTCAGGTCGATTCCATGAATCTCACCCGAAGCTGTGGTATATGATACCGGACCGATCTTTATAATGTGCGCCATCAGTGTCTTCTGCTGAGACTGCTACCTCTCAGCAGGGGAGATGGGTAGTTTTGGGTAGCATGTAGGGCGTAGAAAATTCTCGTTGCCTCGTTTTTTTCTCATTAAGTTGTTCCAAATTCGACATTTTTTCTTCCATGAATATATTTTTTCAAAACCTGTGATCCTCAGATTGAATACATTAGAGAAAATGTATGTAAAGACATTCACGAAACATAAGACCTTAATACGGAACGTAAATTTGTAAAGATCAGAAACTGGGCCCCTCCGAAAAGAAGAGAGTATACTTGAGGCTTTTACGAGACTAGAGACTGCTGGTGTAGCTAGAAAGAGCTGGATGGTAGTGGAAAACAAAGAAGGAAGTGTAAGAAACGGTAGGTTAGGAAAGAAAGCGGGGATCAAAGTTTTTGGTAGACAGCAAAAGTAGCCACAGGAAATATTGTGTGCCGGTTATATGCAAAAGAAGATGATATGGAGGAGAATGTTGTGAAAGTTAAAGAAGTAAAATGCAAGTAATGCTTTCAGAGTTTTACATGGATCGTCGCGTATTTAGATGCTTGCTCAAGAATGCATGCAGTTCAAGCACCAAGGCCAAATACGGTCTTGCCTCGCATTGTGAGAATCACATCTCGACACTCATAAACAGATGGGTTCAAAGTACTTTAAAGTCTGAAGGCATGCCGCCAGAGAATTAGACTTGTTTTTGTACACCGTTAGTCAGGCCTTTTCTGTAAAATAATGGCGACGAATTTTAATCGTTACTCTTCTGAATAGCCCAACCTTAGCCCACTTTATAATGTTCCCGATACTTACAAAAATACTATTATGGTTTCCATCGCTCTTCATGCGCATGTAGTTTTGCACTATAAATGAAGAGTGGAAGAAAAGAAGACAATTATGAAAAATTATGCAGTACCTGCCGTACTAATGGTTTCACAATGCACTTCCAGAAAAACTTTCACATTGCGATGTTAATCCTATATCCCCTTTCCTAGACCGAAGCACGTTACCCCAACATGCTTTCACTCAGCCCTATGCGACATGAAAATTTTCGCACGGGTAACTGACAGTGTAAACGTTTTAACACGATAGTGTCTATGCTTGTATTAAATAAACATAGGTATTGGTTATTTTTTTTAAATCGAGGCGTTGGAATATGTTAATTTTGTGCCTTTTTAGTTAGGGGGTTTTGTTAATCCTCCCAATCAGCGCTATTTTTATGGGAATTTTAAATAGGGCAAAGGTGTTATGTAAAATAAAAGTAGACATTGACGGCCAATCAAAATTCGTAAATATGAATTTTTATCCAATTAACTGCATGAGCTCATCATCCGTTATTTGATCGCTATTGTCTGTTTTTTTGTTAGCTTTTTTTATCTCACGCATGTTCCAGTAAAATTGAATATTTTGTACTAATATTTGAAAATGCTTAATTGTTGAATAAATCATTTCGTTTACGTCATTTTTAATTACTTAAATTGATAAGTACACACAAAAAATTACAATTATAAAGTTGCAAACATTTTTCGTACACTGTTCGTCAAATGAAATACGTCAAAGAAATCGTGCCCCTAGCGAGGGAAAAATAAATGCCTAACTAAATTACGATGGGAATTAATTAGCATAAAACAGTTGGACATATTGAGAGAGAGAGAGAGAGAGAGAGGGAGAGAGAGAGACACGCATTCAAACGCACACTCGTGGAATGATAAATAAAAAATGAAAGACTTTTATGGAATAAATCCTCGCCCGGCACATCAGATATACAATCCTGAGGCGGCATCTGCACTAAAACTTACGAGAGCATTTTATGCAACATTCCGCCAATTTAATTGGTTAGGTTCGTCACTTATTCATGACTGTTAATTTTTATTAACTGTAAACAAAAGATAACGAAAAAGTTGAGAGAGCCAGTTGGCATCGCAAGTCTCCAATAACTACTACAAGAACTAAAAAAAAATAAAAAAAGATAGGTGGGGATAAAATATGTGAGGCAAGCACGGCAGAAGAACGAAGAGAATAGGACTTTTGAACGACATAAGCGAAGGATTAAGTCGTGAGAAGCGTAAAATAGACGAAGTGCTGGACTAATAGCGTTGACAGATAACCAAGTGACGATCCTGCTGTGGATAAAATAAATGGAGCATTTAACTCCAGGTGTTGAAGAAAGCAAAGATTGGAAAATATTTTCGCACTTAAGTGCACAAGAACGACGATGAATCGAACGATGTGCCCTGGAAAAACGCTCGCTAACCTGCCGGCAGGAAGGCATTCCGTAGGTGCACAACGGTGACGGCGGAAGGTTTTGCATAAGCTAGCGATTTCGTTCAAAATAATCATATAAAAATTTAAGCTTTTTACCACAGAGTAATTTTAAAACTTTATTCTATCCATGTTTGACGGATTTACCAAAAATAGTCTGCTCCAGATATCTGTTTTGAAATGTGCTGCCTAGTGCGCAGGATCTAGGATGGAATGCAAGAGTAAGGCGGAATACGGGGCTAATAAATCTGTAAAGAAAGGTAGTGATGGCCCTACTCTACAGCAAATAAAGCCAGGGACTTTCGAAAAACCTAAAAACCAATTGGTAGAAAAACAAATGAATGAAATCAAAATTGGGAAATCGATACGAAGCTTATTGGCGGGCGAGCTCACAAAGAAGGAAGGAAGCACTTCCTTGAGAAATACGCACAGAATAAAGCTTACATGGTGAAATCAGCAGAGAAAAGAAGTATAGAAACCAATGAAAATATGGTGTTATCGACGAATTAAGACGATCATATAGTCAAAGGGAATCACCAATCAAGTGGGATTAGGACCATGTGGCAGGTAGAATGCTGGGAAAAAGGGAGGAGAAGAATTGGCAATTTGAATTTCATAACGAGAGGTAAAGCTGTAGAGATGATATGAGGAAGTAGCGTGACCCCAGAAAGTGTAATAATAGAATAGCAAAAACCTAGCGAAAAATCACCCTAGCCGGTAGATAACAAAGTAGGTAATAATAATAACATATTCCAGTAAAGGGAAAACAGATGCTAAGATCCCGCAAAGTAAGACCGAAAGATAAACACGTTATACAGATTGAAAGGAGCTACAGGAAGAACAATCGGGATACGAACGTGATATGAAACAGAAGAACTATCGAGGTAAATATGGGAAGGGAAAGGCGGAGAGCTTTAGTCAAACATAAGATTGAATGAGCATGATGACGACCTGTTCATTCTTGTTTTCATTGCAGCTTTTGGGGTAAATCGTGGAAACCAACAGCGTACTTTACCGTTCATTGCAGCGACGGACGGCTAGGACAACCGCATGAATAGCAAGAAACCTATCACCCTCATTTAACGCTTCCCCGCGCAGACATGCGAATCACTCCGTAGCAACTTCCTTCCTGTCTATCTCATCGCAATTTCCAACGCAATATACGGATGAAGCAATGAGATCATCACGCTGAGGAAAGCTGGAAGAGAGGTTAAAAAAAACCTCGTTAAAACTTTCAGACCTAGGAGGGTTGGAGGGGGTGTTGAGGAAAGAGAGCTCTAAAGTTAGGCAGGTTGCGGGCATAATTGAATCAAAAAACTCGGAACTAAAAACACGAAGTGGAAAACCAAAACATTAGATGGTAGCCAGTGCTATTCCCTGGAATACAATTCCGCCCTCCCTTACCTCCCTCCCTCCCTTGCCACTCGACTCCTACCCCATCCCTGTGCCTTAAGCGATAACAAAATAACCCCAGCCACTGCCACCAGGCAGTAGTAGCGCGGAAGCCTGTTTCTTTTCATAAGAACCTCTTATCCTTCCCCCTCCCCACCTACTCCAACCTTCCATTATATTTCTAACCTCTCCCCCACTCCCAGGCACAATTTCCTCTTGTTCTTAATACTAACCGTTCCCCTCCTGGAAAGCGACTCTTGTGCACTTACGCCCGAGGAGTAAGCAAAGAATGTGTTTATTCCTGGCGCCCGAATAAAAGGAACTGCAAAACGGAGACGAAATAACCCGAGGCACAATTATTTTCTTCTCAAACTCTTTACTTTTGAAATTAACGCTGAGGTACACTTGTTGAAGATGGAGAGAATACTTGGGGGGAAGTAACAGTACTGCTGATTATTTTTTTTATTCTAGGACTCAGCTGGGCCGTTGTAAGTTATCTTACCATCTCATATACCTAACTTTGGGTGCGACGTAATTCGAGCACGTTTTGGAGTAAGAAGAATCTCCAAATATCACTTCGATTTATTCACCACAAATTTCCACCATTTGCATCTATTGCAGCACGGAAATAAATATTGTTACGTTTACAGTTATACCTTGCATATGAGCTCTCTCCCATTATATGTCATTTGCACCACGTTCCAAAAACCGTTGAAGTGAGGATAGAGTCAAACTGGGATGAGGAAGAGCTAAGGCTTCACTCACATTAACTGAAAAACGTGCTAGATGAAAGTATTTTTGTAAAAATAAAACACAGTACGATGCTCCAAATGTCTATCAATCATTGTATTACTCTTAAAAAGATACAGCCTCTCAGGCATATGTCATAGAGCGAGTGTGAAACGTAGCTTGATTATGAGAAATAAACTATCGTGTTAGGAAACAAAAAGGACTAGGAGGGTAAGGATAACAACGCCACTACCTTTTTCAATTGAATATTTATCTATGAAATCTCCAAGTTACAAAGCATGAATTATGTTCCCGCTTCTGGAATAGGGGATCTCACTATGGCGAACTAGTAGATAGGGCTTATTTTACCGATGGTATTTCATGAAAAAACGGTAATTGTAGTCATTTACTTAAAAAAGGAAAATTAATGACATTACAAAAGATTCGTAAATAAATATCTTAAGCATCTTAAATAGCCACTATAAACTTACTGTTATGTTTTTGAATTTGTCTTAAATTGAAAAAATTGTCAGAAAAATTCACCATGACCAAAATTGAACACTAGGATTTGTATATCATATACTGAGTTTTACAACATCTTATTTAATCCTAACATTTCGCTTGCCAAGCCAAAGGAATACGGTAGTCCTTTCGTATGCATTTAAATACAGCTTCTTCTAGGGAGCCCTGAATGTCATTATAGCATTTGCATTAAAATCGAAAACATAACCATTTGGCATAACTTTGGCCATTCCATATTTTGTCACTGCCGAGTATATTCACGCAAGACTCTCTCTCTTGACTTGTGTCGGCTCACCGATCTCCAATTCGCATTCCCAAATTTTAAGTAGGCACCACTTCACGATTCGGAAAAAATACATGCATCTATATTCTCAAAGCTAAATTCTTTCAGCTTCATCATTCAATACCGCTATAAATCACTTGGACAAAATCTTAGGATCAAAGGGTACATGATTGTATGCATTCCTCTATTGAAAAAAGTTTTAATATCATAGTATGTGCCCACTTTTGGGGAGAATGTATACAGCACAGGGCTTCAATACATTTCCGAAGAGAAGTGCTCAACCATTATATTTCCTCAATCAAAAGCACAAGAAGCAAGGGCATTTTTTAAATGGAACTGTTGCATCTATTGACTTATTTGTATTGGTGATATAATGGTTATGAGAAACTTGAATCAGTTTTTCTTCTGTATCCTATCTTTGGTAGCTTTTTTCTCCTTTGCTCTTCTATTCAACTTGTCAAAACACCAATATAATATTTTTTTCGTCCATAATAATGTCTTTCTCTCCCCCTGGATAAAGGGAGAGAAGGAGACACTTTCTCGATTACCAAATATTCTGCTTCTATGTTCGCTATTACTACCTCATTGCCTTTTATCTCCATGCTACATTCACACAAATTGCCTGCAAATTTCCCCCAGGACCCTGTTCTCCTCCCTGAAAATGCCAAAGACGTCGATTTTCATGTTCTTTTGTGCCCTTCAAACTTTCTTCATCCTTCTCTCTGCCCACATCGTCAACGCCAAAAAATCTATTCACCAACTCCCAATGGACCAGGTTTTGCCTCTTCCCTATCCACTTAGAAGCATTCTTCTAAGGATTCCAGTCATAAGCTCCCTCTCACTCGTAGGTACGAGTGGGTACTGCATTTGTTCATGCTTTATGTCTAACTGAGATGGAAGTGGAGTGCTTCAGATAAAATTATTTGATAACTTAAGCATCACGCCTGCTTAACAGGAAAAAAATTAGTTCGAATTATTTTACACTGAAGTATTTCATTGTGCCCAGTATTAACAAAATGCACAGTACCTACCTCTTCCGTTGAAGAATCCAATGAGTTTTGAAACTTATAAATGCCACAAAATTATCATAAATATTGAGACCAATTTTCATAAGGTTTAGATGGCTTTGACCTGTAGGTGATGTAGCCTCTTCGTTAACTTGATGTTATCTGCGATTTCGGGTTACGTATATTAAATCAGCCCTTCTGTTAGTAGGTGTTATCGATTAAAGAGCGTATAAGAATCGCTTTTCGTGCCGAGAAAATATAAAACAAAAATAAAATCGGGCATTTACGTAAAAAAACATGGGTTCGCGAGGTGAGGTATGATTAGATTACGAGCTGATTTTTGCCTCCATTTGAGCTACCAAAACAGAGATGAAATATTGATGTAAAAGAGAAGTATATTATTCTGTATCCTGCGAGTATAATACCAATTCATTTATGTAAAGCGGGTTGAGGAGCGTTCAAGCGGATCAGAATGTTTTCACCGTGTTCATTCCATTAAACAGGAATGATGGATAAGTATAGAGCAGTTGTTGAATTCTAACCTCGCATCCTTATATATTTATGGAGCATCGAATGGACAGAGCTCCCAGTGGCACCGAAAAATTGGCTGGAAAAACTGTCATTTTTCCACAAGTCCATAACTCAAAAGGATACGAGTGTTCTTTATGAATAATTCACTTCTAACATGCCCTACGTTCTCAACTCGGCCAACGGTAAAACAAATGTGAATTTTTATTATACTCCATAGCCCTAAGTTTATGCAGTTGTTTATATGTTTTCATTTGAGTTTTTCATTGCAATTTTTTAAATGAGAAGAATTTTTCCAAAACAAACATGAGAAAAAATGCCAGATATCCATGCCATTATAATATTTCAAAGTTAAGTAGATGTGAGACAGCATCTGTGTACCAATAATTGGTATGTTGGAGCTTTTATTTTAGCAGGTCAGTACATCACGTTCTACCCTAGAGCTAATCATCATAGTTCTGTCCAACGACAAAATGTTGCGATGGTCCTGGTTCAATTTAATATGTCACATTAATTAAATGGAAAAACACCTTGAAGAGTAGGTTTATAAGGCATCCTAAAACATCACCAATTGGGAAAACTAAAGTTCATATTTAAATACGAAATTTTAACTATAAAGGCTATTTTTACCGTATATATTACATGAGCGTGCCACGCAGAAGAATCCATTCGCCAACAAATTCGGAGCAAATAATTAAATTATATAAATCTAATAAAATCCTTGAAAAATCAAAAGGTTTTCAAGAATTTGGCATATTAAAATGTCGAATACAATATAAAAAAAACTTTTGACACATTATAAAACATTTTTAAGAATAAAGGCAAATGTAAAATAACTCAATTCTCTCAATTTTAACTTCCGGTAAGTGATGATAATAACCATACTGCTAACGTATTATTCTAAAAATATTGAAATAAAAGCCTAAAATATATCAGTCATCAGTCACAAAACATTATTGCACTTTAAAGTTGGTGCGTTAGAGCAAAATTAATATAGCCTTTCATAATGATTATAACACTTTGTACTTTTCAACTTTTTTACTTTTCCTTTGTACGTTTCAACGCTCAACGTCATTTTCAAGTACATAGTACAATTTAAGAGCATGGTGGAGGTGACGAGATTATATATTGTCTGTGACGAACCGAGTCAGGAGTGGGGAGAGAGAGAGGGGGGAATAAGAAGATAGGGTTGGGGAAGAAGGCTCACAAAGAGTTGGGAAGCAAAAATGATTGATTTAAATTCTAAGAGCTAGTTTTTTAATACGTTTTGAAACAAAACAGCCTCATACAACGGCACTGGAAGAATATATAAAATGTAAGAACCAACGAGGAATGAATTCATGAAGAAAATTGCGCGGGATGCAAAAATGAAAAATTAATGGGAGTAAGGAGACTAGCTGAGAGGTGATTGGTGTGAAGAGCTGCAGAAAACTTATCTTCGGATTGATGTCTGCTGAAGGTGATAATAGAGAAGTTCAGTCCTTACCTGAGCAGACTAAAATATTTGACTTCAACGTAAGGCGGCAAGTTTTTTTTAATTTATCGACGGCGATACGCCTGAGATATTAAATTCCAATCATATTTAGTAGATATACTGGGTATTTAGACACAAAGCTTTGCACTATCATGTGATATGCGACATCTTATGACGCGAAATCATAGATAGGTACATCGCGACTTCGGCGATGCATAATTTACATAGACATGTGATTGTGAAATTCGTTGCCGTTGTGCTAAGTACCTACGACTTCGTCCTAGGAGAAATATTAACGGGAATTAAAATTGACTCAGCGGGGGTTGTTTGAACAGCTCGAGATAATTTCGATCACGTAACTAATTCCCCAGATACAGACAGGAATTGACTCCTATCTGATCGATTTATATCGAGTTGACTGATGTTCGACTCCACTTGGTACCACAACTAGGATGGCGGCTACTCCGTCCAAGTATCGAATTCCGCCACTATCGATGGTGAACTCCTATAGGAGTAGGTATGATACACGTCCAAGTTCACTTTCCACGTAGACTCGTATAGGAGTCAACTCCTGTGTGTAATCACCGCTTAAGGGTTCACGTCGCGCAATAACGGAAAGTTCGAGATTTTGGAGTGTTTGAAAAATTCGGATATGTTGATTACTGCGGTTCTAATCGATATATTCGACTCCAACGATATCCCGGCGAAAAAACCCGATCGGAAAGGCTGCGTGAGAATATTACGAATGTAGTATTCAGGTTTCTGGTTCTGCGATTTAATTTTTTAATATTATGCGACAGTTTCGCCGTGCTATGCTGCAGGCTTCGTCGGGCTTTTTAGAACAACAATGGTCTTTTTCAAAAAGTAAATAAACAATTCCAGCAGTTGATGATTTTGAAAAGTAAAAAACTTAATTTCGAATAAGTCTTTTCCAGGTATAAGGGAGTTTATATCTCTCTATTGATGTTATTTGGTCTTTTTTTCTATTTCAATCGCCTCCCTTATGAGCCGTGGAAAGTAACTGCTTTCTTTGTGTAGTACTCTTGCCGTCCCGATGTCAATGGCGTGACCTTCCTCTAACGTAGTGTGCTCAGCCACGGCAGAGTGATACCAGTCTTTCTTCCGGATTGCACGTTCATGTTCCTTTAATCGGCATCCTATAGCTCTCTTGGTTTGCCCTACATATGATCTACCTGAAAATAATCAAAATCTAATTTTCCTGATCTTGATTAAATCGCAGAACCAGAAACCTGAATACTATAAACATGAGCTGCGAAAATCTTCAAAAAAATATTACGAATGGTTTAAATACACCAAATTCTCGAACCCTTCGTGATTGTTCCACGGGACTCTTTATTTACTAGCTTGGAGTTATCTTGAACGGTTAAAACACAACTACCCAGGCTGAGGGTACTCATATATAATAAAACATTTCCTAAAGACATCCATGGATAAGAAAGGCAAAACAGTATTTCTACCAGATAACACAGGACATTCTACGTTGATATTCATGACGGAGTAAAACATCAATGAGCGTTAGGTAAACCGAATTTTTTCACCCTCAACGCTCGGCACCAAAATTTTCGGGAACGAGATCGCAGCTGTTTGCTTGTTGCTCCGTAACTGTTGCCCGCATTCCGGCCCACGGATGACTCGGAAACCGCATAAATTTCCAGAGGGATCGGCACGCGCCCTAATTAATGGCTCTATTTGTTCCCCCTATTCCCAACAAAATAACATGAACGCGATGCCATTCCACAGAGTGGAAATCACGCGACCAGATTCATGGAATTTGTTTTTGTTGCTGTTGAAATTGAGCTACAAAATGAGTCGTAATAATGGAAAACATGCATCGTCCATGGGTGTAAAGGAAGGGAAATTTCTCTCCACTCCAGGTAATAACAGGTGTAGAAGCCAGAATAAAAATGAACTGTATGTTAGGGAATATTTATTAGATTCGCGAAATGCCTCTACGAAAACAAATTAAATTCTATTCCCATGAGGTCGTATAAAACTCTAAAGCCTTCTGACGACAACTTTATGATTGAAACATCTGTCTTCAGTATCACTGATGAGTAGTCACTATGTACGCACTGAATACGTGGTGATGATAGGATTAATTAGTTTACCAGCAACAGCACGCAATTCAGCAAAAAAATTTGATAGTAATACGACGATACTGGTAAAAAAATCTGAGAATATGCGGCCAAAAGAAATTAACATTTAATAATTAATTAGAAACGAAATTGGTTGCAATTTTAAATCGTTTTTATTAAAAAACTCCAAATAATCACAGTGCGCGACTTAATAAAACATAACCTGTTTTCTCAGTAAGGGATGGTATTTCTCACTGTTAAAGTAATAGCTGCTGTATCTAAACAGAGGCAAACATCTATGAGTTACTAAGCCCTAACATTCATTGTCGAAATATACTAAATGCAAGAGACACAATACCCTAGCAAATTCTAAATTTATGTGCAAATCATTATGTAAAGTGCTTGTACCACGAGTGCCATCTTCAACGATTATTATGACTTCAAATTGAATTCCACACTGATGGGCTAGTAAAGGGAGTTATCATTCGCAGGTTCCAACTCAAAATCTATAAGTCCCAATGAGACATCAGCAGTTGAAATAATAACGTTGGTACATGGTAATGCCACATAAATTATTTCCATTTCAATGAACGAATTTTCAAAGAAAAATATTTTTAATTTTTCCATTATATCTTCGGCAGCTAATGCAACAAATAGTGAATTAATACAAGATAAGTGTAATTCCTTCTGACTTTATATCTGTCATCTGCACTCTGATTTTATTGATTTTGAAAGTAGTATAATGCTATAAATGCCAAAAATCAATTTACACACTACACCATAACACTGTCAATCAAATGATAAATATCGCAGGATTTATTTCAAATTTGGTTGAAAGTGGCAAAATTACAAAGACGGTCCTACGCTCTTTCCACATTTATATAGAGTTTTCAATACATGAAAAGCCCATGACGTTATAATTGACGGTGAGAAAAAAACATAACAAATTTCACTAATTTTTTTTACTGCTGTCGACCGGTTTCGACGTATAAAGCGTCATTACCAAGGCAAACAGCTGTTTGTCTTGATAGTGACGCTTTAGACGTCACAACCGGTCCTCAGAAATAAAAAATAGTGGAATTTGTACTTTTTTTCTTATCATGAATTCCTTCCCGATTATATCATCCAAGTTTTGGAATTCATTACCCCCCTCAATAAAATGCTCCTCTACTCCGGATTCTTTTAAGAGGAAATTGTACGAATATTTAATACAGTAGCACTGTTGTTTTGAAATGTAAGAATCCTTGTGTTGATTAATTTGAATTTTGTTAGAACCTTTGTTTTCAATTGCTCTTGTGTTTATGCTATGCTTATTTCATAATTATTGTATTTTGAGCAGAATGTTTTCTGTACTTATATTTTTTTTCTTATTTGCTCTTATGGGTTTCCCAGAGCATCAATAAACCATTCATTCATTCATGAATTCTATCAATAATTTACTCCAAGTATCGCCACAGTCGATTAATTTAATTGTAATTGACGATTATTATTAGTCTCATTAAGCTAGATAGTAATTACAATCCCAGAATACAGCGAAAAGTCTATTACCAATATCAAAAAGTTCAAATTATTGAATCATGATACAGATAAAGATAGCTAGGCCAACAATACGTAGTGAATTCACATACGTGGTTGGAGAAACTTCATCTTTCATTGAACGTTTCAAATACCTGGATTTTCAAGAGAGTGGATATGAATAGATTACAGCCACTACGCTGAAAGTCTGAAAAAAACAAAGGAAACATGGTGAATGTAGAGATTGGAAAACCTAAGCCTTGGGCATGCAAGGGAAATAAAGGGATGTGGATGAGGAAGAGAGGACGTGGCACTTCGTGGAATGTAGAGGAGTAAAAAGACATCGTGCCGAAGTACGATATAGCGTTAAAAAAATCAGGGGCTTTAAGTGTGAAAACAGCTTAGAAATAGTTCATAAAAACTAACCTTTTAAAGAGAGTACTAGGAGTAATAAAACTGGTATGGAGTGGGTGGAGATACTTGACTTTAAGGCAGGAGAGCGCACAAGTATTAAAAAGTTTTGCTTACTACTAAACTAAAGAAAAAGAATCTGAAAAACTAAAGAATAGCGTGCGTGCCTTGAAGCACTTCTTGAACATTGTCACGCGGGGAAGCATGATGTGTAAACACCTCATCAATTGCATGGGGGAAGGAGGTTTAAGGAGGTGGGATCAGCCTGGAAATAAATAACTGGAGGGATCTGGTGGGAGAAGGAAACGAGGAAGAATACTTTGGAGGTGTCAGAGTGGGAATACGCTGAGAGAGTGCCGAAAAGGGAGTTGGAAGGCAAGAGAGAGAGACGGAAGCTAACAAAAAATAACAAAATCACATAAATTCGCATGAAACCCAAAATATTTTCATATTTCGTTTTGCATGGTGAAAAAATATCACATGCGCAAAAGCATACACATACCCACACGCTCTCGCAGTTACGAAAGGCAATTCGCGGTGCAGGAAGCAGTACAAGCGTGGGAAAATAAAAAGTTAAAACAACATTTCTCCAGCATCCAGTTCTCTCCCCAGGATTTTTCTCTCCCATGCTGTTAAAAAGGCTTACCGCAGAACAAATTTATGGCTGGTAAGGATACAAAAAGTAGATTTAAATGCTAATTCGTTGCGCCACTGAGGGGAGAGAATAAAAACAAGAAAAAACAAAAGCACGCGTAGGCTGGGCCTAAGGAAGGCATGTGGGGTCCTCGGATGAGCCGGAGTGCCGGGGGAAGCAGGAGAGACGTTCCCGTGGGAGAGGCGGAGACATCCCCGCGGGCAGAAAGTGAAAGGGACCCATGAGAGAACCCTGGCGAATTTCAAAAATTTAATTTTTCATACTACAACTTCATCAAAAAAATAACAAGTTTATGCACTAATTCCGTTAAAAATGACTCGTTTTTACATGCGAGGGGACGAGGCTGCGGTGAAAGTGTGGACAAAACGTGACATTATTTCGCCCTCAGGTGCTCTTCCTTTTTTTCCCTGCTTTAATTTTTTTTGGGGAGGGATCGAGTTTGCTTAAGTGTTTCATAAATTAAGCATCGCATGCACGAGGAGTTGGCCTTGTATTAATTTCATCGCGTCTCCCCGCAACGATGCCTGCGTGACTACACCTACATACTACATCTCCCTCAGCTGCCGCGAGGACGAATGGCAGGGAGTGTTGAGGCTGCGATATTTGAGAAGGAAAAGTGCAGAAGGTGAGATGAGCTTTGATATATTCGTGTCTCACTCTATTTTGGATGTAGTCATTCATTGAACGAGGAGGGACGAAATTTTAAAGCATTCATTTGATTTATTGATGATGCAAAGCATGAATAAAGCATTTCATGTAAGTCACCTGCTGAGGGATTACTCATTAACGTGTGAAATTTAAAGTGAAAAAAAATAATTTGCCAAGCCTGAGATTCGCACTCCTACCCGAGTTTAGCCGAGTAGTTTAACCGATTAAGCTAATCTGCTTCCGTCCTATTTCATGAAGATTGAAGGTGGTAAGAGCGATTTTTTGTTTATCAACAGATTTGCGTGAGACTTTGCATATGTGTTCTCATTTGTGTTATCGATAAATAAAAGTAAAAAAAATGCATTACACCAATGCAATGTCTTTTTGCAATGCAGTGTAATTTTAACTCGTAGCCTTATGGCTCATGAGATTTATTTCGTAATAATTCAATTATATATGATCATATTTTCTTCTAAACTCGAAATGATATATTTCATCTTATTGTAATATTGCTTAATAATATGCAGAGGCCATACCGAGTCAAATATTCGAAAAAACATATTTAACTATAATTTTCGCCTAAGCGTCGGATAGAGCGCCCAAAAAACTCAAGTAATAACATTCCTTAATTATGGCAAATATGTGAAATATAGTTCTTTTATAGTTTCCATGCGCGTATGGTGAGTTTCACCGCATATATAGATGTACTCACGGAAATGCGGTCCTAGAATTTTCTTTCGACTAATATTTCGACTTATATTTTCGACTTTCGACTTAAAATGTGCACTTAACGGCCCACGACTACCGCTACAGCCACCATATAAGGAATTAGATCCCCACGCAAAGCACTGTGAAGTAGGTACAGTGAGATATCACTATTATTGGCATATAAAAAATAGATGATTCTCGTACATATGTGTTATAAAGAGCAGTTTTCTTATATCATCGATTTATTGTGTCATAGAGCTGAATTATCGGGGTAAATAAAATCTTGTATATCCCTTCGATACTAGTGTAACATGATTTTTCAAGCACACATGAGACTTGCACGTATCTTATTGTTAGTACATTCAATGGCGTCACCAAACCCGATAATTTTATTACTCGTGTTCGCTCGAAGCAGTTGTAACGAAACGTGACTTTTTTTTAGCATTTTTCTCAGTTTGCGAATGGAATCTTCCAGTGCAGAGTCCAAAATTCTCCCGGCATACTTGAGATTTGCCCTAACTGGAGCTAAGTAAGAGCGTGAAGGCCACTGAGTGAAACCCAGGATTCCCATGTGACTTTATAGTTAAGTACTGTATTCATTGTACGCCAGGGAACGTTGGTGCAGGCGATGAGAGAAGTAAATCCACAATCTATCCAGCAAGCCTCGTCAAACCCGTGAAGGACAAGAGCCACTCGGGAAGGAATATTATGGGAATATTAGGCCACTTAAACGTCAAACCCCCTTGGGATATCGTATACTGAATGCTCGGACGTCTACGCGATTGAACTTAGCCAGAAAAGAGGTTCAACGGAGGACAAAGTGATACGTTTCCTTGTTGTTTACGAACTAGTCTAGTCTTAACTTGTTACTCAAGCTGTTTAAACGCCGAAGTACACAAGGCTAAGTCATAAACTAAGCTAGTTTTTGAGTTAAAGCGTTTGACAAGGCAAGGTTTTTACAGATTACAGGGTAGGAGTTATCGAAGAATTTTACCTATGTCTGCATGAAAGAATTATACTCTTTCCTCAACTAAATGATGCAAGTAACCTAATACTTAGTTATAACCATCGTGTATAAGTATTTGAAAGATGTTAATTTACCTGCACACTACCTCAAGTACAAACTAGGGACAAAATAAGAGAAAATATACTTTCTACTCCCTACCATTTCTATGCTTTCCTCTTCACTCCTTTTTTGAGGCTGATGTCGTCACACCCTCTGCCGAACGCAGTTGTAGTTGCTCTCTAGGTAGCATGTAAATGTCAATCGTTAAACGTATACTAATTGTATGGGAGTGCAGTGTAGACCAACTGCTAGACGTGGCGGTGTGCTTAAACCACGACGCTAACTCGGACATAAGTGCTTTCGCTATTCCACTAATTGTCTCTCACTCAATCTTGTTACTTGGGCTAGTGGGAACAGCGCTGCACATACGGTCCAAGATGTTTGATTACTGATTATTACTACTACTCGTCTTGGAGTGGAGGCTCGAAATTAATATGAGTAAATGCACTACAGCCCACTTTCTTTGATAGAAATCACACCATCACCATATCTATAAAAAGGGAGGGGTAAATATAAAGGAGGTAGTTGAAGTCAAACCTGGGAATAACCTTGACTTCAGACATAGTACGGAGGAAACAATTACGAAGCATTTGTGGCGCTGTATTAAAGAAACTAGCATTTATCAAGGGAACACTAGGAAGGTTCTCCGATGGAAAAACGAAAGAGAGACGCTACTTTAGTTTTGTTTGGCCACATCTCGAATACACCACGAGAATTTAGGATCCTTCACCGAAAGATTTAATTCACAAAGTAAACAAAATACTAAGAAATGTCGCACAGGTCGTTAAACATTGCTACGAGTGAATAGAAAGTGTCACACTGCTGATGGAAGGACTAGGTGGGGACCCGTTAAAGACTCAGAGGCTACTCGCTAGGCCAGGATTACTTTAAAAAAATTAGATCAGGTTAGTTTCAGCACGACACGGAGGATATTATATTGACCCTCGCTATTTCTCTAGAACTAATAGAGGTGACAAAATAAGGGAGAAGCACTGCTAAACGGATAGGTACAAAGGTTCGTTCTATCCACGCACCATTGGTGATGATAGCAAAACAGCATGACACAAACATAAGATGCATCGTTAACATACAGTTCACCTCTGTCCTCTCCCCCTGCTTTTTCCCTTTTCCACTCCCTTTCGTGGATGGTGCCCTAACCGATGCCCTATAGCTAGATTTGGTGCCCTATAGCTACTCGCAGGATAGTATGTAGATATAAAAGTTCTGGTTAGATTAAGCCCGTGTTGTGACATTTGGACCCGATCAGATACGCATGATACCAAGATTACTACTTTCATCGTCTAAGGGGCATTATTAAATCATATTTCTCATTGATTTCTACCTTCTAACTACTAAATATCGCGATTCTTGCATTCAAATGATGCCGATTTTTCAAATTTATTTAGTTCACCATATTGGTACACCTCTTAAGTGTTCAGTAATGATGAACGTTCTTTTTTAGTGAAACTAAAAAACATTAAGGAGATACAATGGCAAATGGCACATATTTGCTGAGCAGTATCAAAGTATATACATATGTATGGTGAATTATGAGGCCATTTCCATAACAAGCGGAACAACCAGTGACATTTTAAAGATGAGATATATTCATTGAGACCAGTATGTTGGAATTATTGGACCAGTATGTTGGTTATTTTTTCCACGCATCTTTCAGGCATATTTCTTTAAAAGAAAAAATGAAGACTTGGAGCGCTAAAGAAAAAAGTATGATATTTTCACCCAAAAGAAGGTATAACCGAAAAATTATGCTATGCAAGGCCTCCAGCCTGAACCAGTCCACATGAATTAGGGAGTACTACATAGCAAAAGGCAATCAAATTTGGCGCATGGTTGCTGAGGAATTTCAAGTTACACATTTCGGGGACTGCAATTGTAGACCATTCTCACTTTTTGATACAACCAGTGGTAATTGAAATAATTAATAATTATTTGTTGCAAAGCAGTGTGACCTCCAGGAGGCTTTCCGTCAGTAACTGTGAGTGATTCAAAATACAGCGACATGCTGTGATTCAAAATACAGCGATTTGGATCGCTGAAGCTGAAAAACCAAATTTATTATAACTTAAAA
Organism: Pyrrhosoma nymphula; assembly: GCA_963573305.1. NCBI lineage: Eukaryota > Metazoa > Arthropoda > Insecta > Odonata > Coenagrionidae > Pyrrhosoma > Pyrrhosoma nymphula. Next base: position 17,155,976 of record OY754335.1, read on the forward strand.
GAAGAAATATGTGGGAAGGCTGCTGTGGAAACGATATTGACGTGACACTTGAATATAATTATTGTGCAGATAAGTCTGCTATGGACGAGGGAAAGGATAAAGCCTTCAACCATCCCACATTGATAAAGAGGTACATGGTGCGTCAAAGCATGAGCGGCAAATATTTCTGATAAACGATACGATGCGGATTTGGTTACCTAACAATTTCATATATCGTATTGTGAGGGTTAATAGGGTTGGTGTGGTCACTAGAAATCTTATTTTCCCATTCCGGATGTCCAGAATTCGAATCCCGGCAGTGGTTGAGATTTTTCAGTGCTGATCCCTACTTGGATGCAATGTGGAGAGCACTTAAAGTATATTACTCCGTCCGTCGGATTGGACGTTCAACTCCGGGCCCTTGTTAGAATTAGGCAAACGCCGGGTTTTTCTCCTCCCTACCTACATTCCCCGTACAATCCTTCCCTCAACCACCTTTCCTCAATGGCGCAAATTAACTCAGTTGCCAATTGCCTTCTCAAGAAAACCAACCAACATAGTAAGGATTGAAAAGGTATACCACTTCCACTGCAAGCAGAGATGATCTGAACTTTGACCTTCCGACTGTGAATGATTTTCCTGGCATATTAAACTCATCTTTCTCTGGAGAAGAAACCACAATTTGGAGCGCTGAAGCAACAAAAAACCAATATCGCCATGACTGACCCACAGAAGAAATATGCGAGAAAAGACGGCATGGACGAGAGGAAGGACAGAACCTGAACGAGCCAGCGCGGATGAAGAAGCACAGAGGGCATCACAACAAACGGCCTTCATTTCCTCCACATTCCATCATTTCCTCCACATTCCATCATCTCTCATATCTCTCTCTTTCCCTACCAATCCCCCCCCCCCCCCCACAGCTCCTCCTCCCGTGAGCCTTCAGCCGTCTGTCTTCGAACCCAAACGTCCACCATTCCTCCCTACCTATCGTTTTCACTATTGAAACAAAAATGTGAGTTAAATTAAAGAATAATATATATCGTCAATAAAAGCAGAGGAATTTAGATATGCATGCATTTCGATCATCCGGGTGACCACCGACAAGGAGTGCTTAAATATCGTGTACACGCACGTGTTTACCGTCTTAATTCCTCTGCTTTTATTAGGTAACGACTTCGATTAATCTCTAATTTAAATTTATATCCTTGTCAACGGCTCTCCTCTTTAAAAATATCAGTCTTTGTATTCAGCATTCCATATTTAGTTGACAGTGTGGATTTTTTAATCCCTGTACACGCTGAAACATTTATAGTGCCAGAATTGGTCTGCAATCCAGCACCTGGCCAGGTCTAATGGAACGACGGCAACCGATAGGACACACCATTTCACCGCGGTGACTGCACGGAGATACAAGCAGTGACCAAGTGGTGTAAACAATTAATATCTGGTGACTGATTTGCGTATGAAATGGACGCTCAAATTCGATTTGCGATAATCAGTGCTAATTGTAAAACTGCGCATTATTTAGTTGAATATATAGTTAATTTATTATCATTATTGACATTACCATGCTTTGTAGTGAGCAACATAGTTGTTCATTATATATTGATCCTTAATTACTCAGAAGAATAATGATGTATCAAAAAATAATAAAATTTATTTTATTGCTCACTGGTTATTTAAATCAATATTTAAAACTTGCATTGCATTTCATTTCTTCCTCTTCGTATAGTTTCATTTCTCCATTTAAAAAAATGAAGGCGGAAATGCGTACAAACTTACTGCCAGAATGCTATAAAAAGTCAACGTGTTCTTACCATTACCAGACCGAGGCAATCGCTAACGGTTCTATCGCAAGCCAGCAGATGGAACGCGATTTGATTGATCACCTGGAGAAATGTTACGCTAGCCACTTCCCGCACCAGCTCTGGCGCCAGAAATATCGCCGTGTTTACAGGACTTTATGGAGATTCCTTTCTTTCATTATTCTCCATTAGGCCCGAGGCACGATGCTGCCAATTTAGCAGCAGGAAACTTAGCGTAGTGCCTTGTCCTTTTAAAAATCATCATCTAGAATTGTTCTTACATACAAATATTACCCCTTAAAGTACCTTTGTAATATTTAGCGCAGAGTTGGATATAGTTTCTGACGTGGCCTAGAGATGAGCACACGCAGCGAAAGTTTGACAACACTGTTCTCCATAAGGTCCACAATGTCAACTAAATGTGGAACGCTCTATAGTCGCGTCAGCGTTTGCTCCTCCACATTCATTTTCTGTCCCTTGAAGACTCGACGTTCGTGGAGGGGAGCTCGAGTGGAAAAAACGTGAAGAATCAAAAGAAAGAGTAACAAATGAAAAAGCCGCTGCGCGGCTCCTGATGGCAGGCATCCCCTTTTCAGAGCGATAGTGACCCATGGAAAGGGAATGAAATAATAATGATATCTCCCTCTAAAAATATCTTTCTTTGCTCCCACCCCTTGGGCCATCTCACACCATTCCTCACCTTCGCCACCACTACGCTACATTTCTTCCCTCATTCTTCTTTCCGAAGGCGTAGCACGGAGCGAGGGAGAAGGAGAACTTTGTTGCCCAGCGGGGGTTCCTTGAAAAAAAAACTGGGACAGAGATTCCTTCTATTCTTCCGTGAAGCGAGGCGGGTAGAAAAACAGTCGCATTCTTGACCGTTGCTCGCTGAAAGAGTGAGTGAAAACAAGATGGCGCCCCGCGCTGTTTCTTTTTTTTTGACAATTGAATGCCGAAAAAATGAGGGCAGGCAGTTGGATTGCATTGGGTAGCCGGTAAAAACACTATGTCATGTACTCTTAAACGAGTTGTAATTATATACGTTTTTTATTGAAATGTAAAATGGTGTTCGGGAAATGGCTCTTGACCAATAAGACGCCTTACCTCCAGGATTTTAGGTTCGAAAATTCATTGGTATTATCTCCGGGAAAATTTGTTAAGGGACCGAATTTTAGACCAGACAATATTTATGAGCCAAATCATAAAAAACATGGGAATCAATAGAGGACTTAAAGGTATATTATTTTACAACTGCATACTTACATAAAATAAACTTAAGACAATAAGACTAAGGTTTTAAGCGAGAGATCATTTAACTAAACATTCAATGATTTGGGCCTCATTATAAAGAAAAAATCTCATATTACCAATTATAAAAAAATATCAGCCACATACCACACTACTCTTCGAGATATTTTCCAAAAGAAATACTATCCATTTTCCATCGTCATTGGTACGAGTAGGCAATACAGAGAGACATTATTTAAAATATGAGGAATATTTAACGCATATATCTAGTCAGAAATTTAATAAAAGTGTAGTTTTATATTAAATTCTCAACTATTTTAAAAATGAAGCAATTACTCACCGCAGTAATTTTTGTAGAATCGTAAACAAGGTAAGTTGTGACTGCGTTTTCAGTGTGCTAAAATTGCAAAACGAAATTGGAATGTGCTCTATTATGACTTAGGATAAATATCGCTCGAAAAGTAAGCTATTGGGTATCTTGTGACAGTGTGATTATCGGCGACGCTCCACACATTAATTTGCTCACTACGCGTAATTTCTTCATGAATTTGCTTTAAAAAATTGACAATCCGATCGAATATCTCTCTCCTATTATCCTACACACTATCAAGCAAGATAATGCGAGGATGTTGAGAACGTGGTCCTCGAAAAAATGTCCTATATAAAGCATAAATAGACTAATAGACTATTCTCAATGTTATGGGCATAATTGAGGCTCTCAGGTCCTCTTTTCCACCTGAACTCACGGTAGGGAAAAATGTAAATTCTTAAAAATACTGACAGATAAGAGGGGTAGTTTTTTTAAAAGTAGATGAAAAAGTATACAAAATAAGGGATTGGGTCCAGCAGCTTATCTGAACTCAACGGGAATACTTCCGGAGAGAATAGGAAAAAAGAATTGGAGAGGAAAAGTGAGGCATGTTTTGACGAATTTAGGTCTCGCTCTGTATTGTCTGCGGTCAGTTATGGTGCATGGAAAAAATAAATCTTCTCACCTGTTTGAAAACTAATCTCACATATTCTGTCACCACTTTCAGTTCTACAGATGCCGCGAGGTGTAAAATAATATCCTTATTGTAAACCTGAAACTTATGCCATCAAAATCATTCATCTACATCAACGAATTACCGGGTAGGCCATCTCGAGTGTGTGCGATACGGAGTAAACTTAGCCACGAAGCCCATTAACTTTTCGTCCACACACAGCTACTAGCCCACAAAAATCTACAGGAGTATGTGGTATGGGGTGAATCGTATGTTAACGCAATATCTTGTTGCCACACACTGTTTTTGTCACATTAACGATGCGTAGAAAAACAGAAATTCGTACCTATCAATTTGGCAGTGTATCTCTACTAATTTGTCACTTCTATTAAACCTAGAAAAACAGATCGGGGTCAAAAATAATATCTTCCATGACATATTGAAACTCGCCTGATCTCAATTTTCCAAGAAATATAATCATGCAACGCGTCTAGCCTCTTGAATCTAGCGGTTTCCAACCGTAGGTGTGTATAAGTAAGGAGTATTCGGTAGCCTTAGCCTCGCGTGTACCTTTTCTCTTCACCTGCAGTAGGTTTTAAAGAGTTACTACTTGCCTTGCTATTTCGGTAAGACCAGAAGTTAAATCGTTCTGATGTGAGGATAGAAGCTCTGGTTTAGCAGGAACGCTCCGAGTTGACCAATAGATACAGAGAAGGCGGTATTAGCGGTCGCTGTTGATGCCAGGTCAACAGTCTTCAAGAATAAAAAGATCCGAGAACCAAAAAAGTGAGATAAAAATTTACATTCAGGTGGGAGAAATATTGATGATAATGAATTAATATACGGACATATCGATTTTTTATTTTTTAATACCCACCCAGTTGTTTGTTGTTTCAACGACTTATTTTCCGGGAAACAACGCACGTGATTATTTTCACTACTCTTAATTCCCCGATCTGCGTCGCAAAGCGAGCCGGGATTTTGGAATGAATTTAGTAAAAGATTTCGCTCACGGATTCTCCCATTCCAATCCCCAACTCCAGAATCAACCGTCTTTAATTTTGAAAAAAGGAGGCCAGTGCGGGATATTCTATGCGTTTTTATGCGAGCGAACGCAAGTGCGCCTCGCCTAGATTTATTTATATTTTCTTGTTTTGGTCTTATAATCAAGTCGTCGTAAGAGTTTTTCTCCTCTCGGGCACTGATGTAATTAAGTTTAGAGGATCCCGACTCACTCGCTTATCAAATTAAAAAAATTCCATTTCACCGGGCGCTCGAATCGGAAATCGGGTTCTCAAGAAGAAGTCGTAACTCCACGCCTCCACTTCCTAAAATACGCAGCGAATAACTATGTAGCGAGTTTATTCATTTATAATTTACTCTTCGTGCTCTTCCTTTTTGGACGCACAGGTAAGATTTTTTACGATATATATATGCATATTTACACATACATGCACGTGCATATTTTCTTTCCCGAGATTCAAAGTTCGAGTGCCGAGTTGACGTTTCGAAACAGCCAGAATTACGGAAGCTAGAAGAGCTTGAATTTTTTTCTAATTTTTTCTCTCAGTCTCACCGTAGTGAATTAAATTATTCCTTCGAGGAGTGGAGTCAGGCATAATTGCTTTTCCTTCCCGAGAGAGTGTGTCATTTCTTCGTAATTTGATTCAATGTTCCTCGCACTAACGTTACGTCTTTGTCATCTGCACTCGAAAAAACGTCACAAGCACAGGACATTCTTGGAATGATAATTTGGAGAAAAATACCAAATTAAAATACCTACCGAAAACAAATATAGCGAAAACTTGAGATGAAAACATTTAGTTCGTATTAACCTCCGCTTTACATTGGATATGGCTTGGTGGTTTAACTCACTAACACACCTGATAAAATATTGGGAGGTCCTGGCTCAAAGCCCAGCCAAATAAAAAGATATTTTCATGGTTACCATCATCCACTTGATGTTTAATTTCCCTGGTTTCATTTAAAATTACACAATAGTTATAAAATATAATAACCTTTCCTCGAAGATCCGCTCAGATCTTGAAGAAGATCAGAACATTCCTGATCGAAAATCCGAAATGTTTTAACTCTTTAACCTTTTTTGTCTACGTGCCATACATACCTAGTGGCTCACCTTACAATGGTTATCAAATAACTCTCAAAAGCGATCCAATGACATTTATTTCTAATATTTAGAGATCGGAGTGATGTAGTGAATACACTACTCTTTTCTGATTCCAGGGCCATTTTCGAGTCTCGGCTGTGGTGTTGACATTTCGTTGAACTGAGTTCAACTTTGGAGCTATATTTTGAGCACTTCTAGCGAACTACACCGACCGTCTGACAGGACGTTAGACTGAGAACCCCTAGGCGCCTTTCCTGACGAGTAGGAAAATACCAATGGTGAGTATATCTCCTCCTTCCCCATATTCCCCAAAAAATACCCTTACCAATCCACCCACTTCACCTAAATGGCCACAGTTGTCGGTTTTCTACCAACATAATCACCACACCAATCCACTCTTAATATTTTCTCTTCTACGGTCATATTTTTTCAATTTTATTAGCATTTTTAATTGCATGCTCAGTTAATAATGTGACGGAGGTCATATCCCTTGCATTTAAGATCATTCAGGACTCATTTAAACGGTTGATACATAATTTCACAAGGATTGCATCAGAACTGAACCAAACTTCATATTTTAATAATCAACATGGTATTTTCTCATTTAATGACTTGTTTCATCGGTGAATAACCTCTGACACGTTTATTGCACCGGAACTGTACTTCAATCCAAAACTCATAATAAAGCATGAACTCAATTATTTCTCGTTTTACGATGTTTAGTGCTCGTTTAATAGTTGTATAACCTCTTTCACGATTAATATATGGAAAAAATAAACTTCATTTAAGTTTAAAAGTTGTTTCCAAATTTAAAATTATTCAAGACATATTTCGTCGACGCTATAAAATAACCTTATTGTAGAATCATTTCGCCGTTCAAAACCGGAAAAGAAGCACTTCCCTATCATCTTCACGGCTATATAACCAAGAAAGAGCGTAAAGTGAGTTTTGAGAGGCTTAAAAATAAATAGAAGGTGACGGGAGAGCTGACAAAAATGACAAATACGAGATGGAAAAAAATAAGGAAAAATGATCCAGCTCGAAGCTCGGGGAAAAGGAGGACGACTTTTATTGCTTTTATATGTGAATTTTATGACCTTTATATGCGTGCGTGCTATTTATTTTTGGAAGGCAAAGAAATATGGTCCGTGATCATGCATTCTCCTTTTTTCTGCACCCTATCCCCCGACCATCTCCGCGTCCGAGAGTACATTTCCCATTAATGTGCTTCCAGGGCCTCTCAAGGAACGAGCGAGGGCCGCCGGGGTCGTTGTCCCCACCGTGTATTCTGTTTTGTACCCTAAGCGGGGTACCACCGCGAGAGGGAGCAGTCGAGAAGACGGGGTGCAAGGGCGTAATTTCCCCTTTTTTTACCGCCGCATTCCTGCGTGGGGACTGATGCAGGTCCTTTGCGCCTCAAGCAATTCAATTTATTTGTGCACGATTTGTTTATTTTCTTTTGAGCACAGAATGCGGAGGATAAACATTGGCATGAAGAGATCCGGTTTAAAATACGAAAAAAAAGAAGAGATAATCATGTTTTATAAAGGAGCTAGACAGCGTAATTTGCTCTTAACGAGAGTAAAAAATACTTAGCAATTTCCCAAACAATTTTATTACTGATGACAAGTTTCAATAAACGTGAATACGACTAGCTAAAGGAGCTTGCATTCAGCAAGCAAAGAACGTATTTGCAGAACTGTAATATTGGTTCAGTGAGGGATATGTATACTTTCCCATTGTACCCTACTTTTCATTTACCTAACTCTAACCCAACAGAACTGAAATTATTTCATGTGTGTCAACGGATAGTTGACAGCCACTAAAGATGAGTTTTTTAAAATTTAATTGTTTCGCACCTCAAAATCCAAGGGAAATTTTACTGCCTGGAATAAAATATTAAACTTAGTATACGCTGGATTCTGAAAAAAATGTTTAAAAGTTCAAACGATTCGAAATTATTATCCCTTTTAAGGAGGTCAATAATTGTAGTGAGAAATAGCGTTGTTCACCAAAAAAGTGCTGAAAACACAGCCGTGATAACACTCTTCGTTCAAAATTTTCGCAAGTGCAGCTTGTGACATCGTGTCCGGCAACAGTGGATTTCTTTATTTCCCAACTTTTACATCTGGAATAATAGATAATAATATACGATTTATAACATTGAATTCGGTAGGATAGCAATGATAAAATAAAGTAAAATATTAATGATAAAAAATATTAGCTTCCCACCCAAAGGGTCTGGGTGTCATCAAGGAGAAGGGTAAATAGATGAAGGAAAAATTATTCCAGTACACGAATCAACCCTCCGATACACATGTAACAGTTTCAATTCCCGCAAAACACATCACCCTTATTTTATTCTCCATTTAAAGATAAGATGACTTCCTTTCAACATTTATTACACCAAAGCTTTCCCGGTTTTAAAAACTGGAGAATACAAATTCAACGGCCGCGATACTCCATGGAAACTGATGCATATTCTCCGCCTCAAGTCGTTCTATTTTTCGTGAACTAATAGTTTCTCATTTGTAAATGGAAGATACTGGGGGAATACTTTGGTGACGAAGCGGAATCGGCCCTGCGTGGTGATAAAAATACTGGCTCTAGCACCCTGAAGGCCCGGGTTTGAATCCAGACAGAGGCAGAGATGTTTTTAATTCCAAAATCAGCTCGGGCGATAGTGGAGAGCATTCAAAAGAAGTAGTCAATACGTCAGATGGGACGTCAAGCATTAGACCTTTGATCGCCTTTCTAATGATTAGCCTAATGCCAACAAAATATTTATCTCTACCCTTCCGTCAATGCCCTATAATATTCTCGATTACCAACTTACCCATCAATGCTGCATATGACTCGAGTTGTCAGTGGCCACCACGGACTCCTTTCTCCTGTTTTTCACCCCGCATCCCAGCCCGTACCTCTTGTTATGTGAGTCTGCAATACATCCCCAAATTCCGTCTCTCCACTTCCCAATAATTCCCATTACAGTGCCTACCCTCATCATTGAATCCCTTTTCTGACAGAAACCCTACCATTGATATTTTCTCTTCACGCAACATCATTTCCTCCTAACTGAAATGCACTGTTCAACATTTTTCCCTACCTCACACTGGATTAATTGTTTATTGTTGAATAATGTTGTTTTTATTGTTATTTTTTATTTATTTTTTATTGAGCCCTATGTAAAGGCATTAGTCGTTTTTTTGTGTTTAAACAAAAAATTACATATCTCTGCGGACCTATGACATTAAAGTCTAAATGTTGATGAAGGGGACAAGACAAACGGGAAATATTACCTTCCTCTAAATTTACTTCTGATCGGGAGATATGTACTTCATATAAAAATACCCTTGGATATATAGCTATATGTTTTTAGGCTCTTTAAAAATGATACTTACTCTTCTGTTTACCCTTTTTTATGCTTTTCTCCATTTTCGAAACTAGAGCGACCCCGTCCATTTACCCTCCTCCTCCTCCCGTCCGTTCCACCCCACAAACCGTCGCGCGGCAAAAAAGTAAACATCGAGGCTATCACGTAATGCGACGATTTCTGGGAGGATTTTTTTTAACATGCGGTTCTATTGCTCCAGATTTTAATTTATTTTTTCCCCCAGGCTCTCAAAATAAATGATGAAGGATGATCCTCTCCCCCAAATAGCACGAGAAGTTTTGCATAACACCCAAGCAGAGCCACCAACAAGGGGGGGTTTTAGGTCACCATACTGGGGATAGGGAAGACGGAGACATGCTTGGCAATATAAACGTTTGCTTCCGAGTTTTTCGGTCGACAATCATAATCACACCAAGTGTTTCAATTACTAATCGTCGGAATTAACTTGGAACGAAACATTTCCTTTTACTGCGCCTTAATACAGAACCCGGTTTTGAAGATACGTGACAATTTTATACGAGTTACGCCTCAAAATTTCATATGGAAAATCTGTTATACTAAATTCACTTCGACAAATCTATTAATTTTCCGCAGATTTAATGCCAAGTATCCTAAGATTGTGTGTTACATTGTTTCTTTCTTTGATTCTAAGATTTATTAATCGTTTTTTCAAATCTGAGCATGTCGGCCTTCTCCTCCATTTCTCCCTATTTGAATCTAATTCTCCATAATCCAGTACTTCTTCTTTCCTCCGTTCCTTTTTATTCGATTGACGCACGTATCCCTTGATGTTTATTTTGAGGTCACAGATTTCTATTTGTCGAGCTGATGGACTCAAGTTTAAGAGTGAGGGGCGTCTATCATGCTCATCTCCGTCGTACTGCGCTTCGTGTGGACCTTTCCGTGTCTTCCTCCAACTGAAGTTATCACTAAAGATGTCATTTTCATCTCCAAAATCCGCAATTGACACCGGGTATTAAAGCACTCTATCATCATTTTCAAACGGAAAGTAAAGGTTTACAACAACATGAGTCTCTGGTTCATAGAGAACGAAAATACAATGGCATGTATTCACACGCCGTTTCTATGCCTCCGACTATTGGTATAAATTCTTTGAGCGCAAATGCTGACTCGTTACCATAGACTAATTACCTCGAAGGAAAAGGCCTTCCACGATGGAAACACTGGTTCCCGATCGGTCACTCAAGTAAGGCATCGTTCGGCTCGGCTCGAATTTGGAGCGAAGCTCCTCCGATTCGTCCGAGTGCTGTTGACCCTGTATGCACGTAGCAGACCTTAAAATGGTCTTTGTCGTCGAAGCACGTTCAACCAAAATTACTAATGTTAATTAATACGAGCTAAAATCTCTAAAATCATGAAAGGAAAAAACAAACACTCCATTTTTTCTGTACGACCTTTTTCAATTTTATCTCTCTGATAAATTAAAGTTGCGCCATAGCTTGTTTATTCCGAATTACGAGCAAATCACCCTTGATATAAGAATTTAATCCCAATGTGTACCCTTGAATATCACAAAGGAAAAGCTTTATTAACAGTCACTTTCAAAACTGAGAAATCAGTTTGCAGAAAATTCATTCGCGGATTCATCTCTATATTCCTAAGGTTGCATTTCTAACTATATATATATATTACTTCCTCAGGACAGGAGGATGCGCTAGTAGTGCTGATGAGTGTGATATTACTAAAGGAATGTAATTGTAAAAATTAAAATAAAATCCAATCACTTGAGGCAGAGGCCAGAGCTAAACATATAAAAAATGAAACCATTCGAATTACGAAAAATAAAAACTATCAAGCACATCTACCGCTGTATATCTTTGCGAACACTACACACAAACAAAAACTGATGATCTCAGGCCTGACCTCGTGGAAATTATTGATATACATGATGAGAAAACCACCTTTGTTAATTCCAAAAACTTTCTTACGCTGGCACGACGTGCGTTTCATCACACTGTGGCATAATCATGTGCATTTAGCGGAAGGTTGCGTGGGAATATATAGCCTGGGCTTGCGTTGAGGACAGGAGAGGGGGTGGGTGGGGATGGGGGAGGGGAGAGATTTTCCGTTAAGTTTAAAAATGAGTACCAAAGATGCTATGGGTTTCTCAGAAGACTGCTAGGCGACTCCGATGGCTGGGGGGAAGGGGAGGGCTGGAGTGTTTAGAGGGGGTTTCTAGGGGTGTAAGGGGGAGGTGTAAGGGGGAGGTGTAAGGGGGAGGTGGAGGGGGTGAGAAGGGGTGCATGGTGAAGGAGGATTTGGGGACCAAGCGCTTGAAAAACCGCCGTGACCACCCTCTTAAAGAGGAAAGGTCTAATTATCACTAAATAATACTACAACCTAATCTGCTACACGCTCAATTGTATAAATTAAAACAATCAAAATGTAATTGACAAACTCTGAAGAGGAGAAATCCTAAAGCGGGGGCTATTGTTGTAAATTATATAAATACATGTGCAAATCTGTAAATATCTGTAAAAATGTATAACAATAGCAATAAACACCTTTTGAATTGAATTGAATTGAAATTATCACTAACAGAACTATATAATACACACACATTTTTTAAAAATCACCGTCATTAAGGTGTCCGACTTAAACTTTACACAAACAAGTAAACTAATTCTTCTCCCTAACCAACATAATTATCTAGAGTTAATGGCTTACTGGTAATAAAACTACTGTTAACTAAAATGAACCACACTCGTCACTTGCACACAATGTGTACAACGGATATTTTTCGAAACATTCTCTTTTCTTTACTTTCGTCTAATGGAGTTGCCCTTAACAGTTCCAAAAAACCGAGTTACTAATCCTAAACTAATTAAAAAGCTATCCCTTTGCGCTGAGAAAAATGATGTGTCATCATAAGAAATTTAATCATGAGAAAACCAGCATTTTATAGGCCTCGAAAGATGCCTTTGGTGTAAAAATTACATTGAACTAGCTCCAGCGAACACTTGAATATCTGGAATTTAAAAAAGGTCTCAGCCTTCTTTTCACGCTCATTACATTTCGTTTGACGCCATTTACGTAATTCCAGATACACAAAAGGCTGTAAATGGACACGCATTGCCTACGTTTCAGCTCATAAACTACAACGGAGGTTTGCATTTTTCACAATGATTCATTGACAATTTTGGATTTGAGAGCAAAATCACTCCACCTGACCATAAAGCCAAATACGACAGATCATTGATAATACCATTCAGTGCGAGATTCATAGAGCCGTGAAGTAATCTCTCTCGATGCTCACTAAACTTCTTGAACTGGTGAATGTTGCGCAGACTGGAATTTTGGGAGTCACGTTTTATCGATAGTCACGAGAGAGCGTATCAAACAGCGAAAGGAGATGAGTAATATATTCGCTTCGTTTGAATTCGCAAATAAATCAGAACCACAGTGACGCGAATGGAGCATTGAGAAGGGCCACTTGCTGAGAGGAATTAAAAATACTTGCTCGTCGACATCACAAAAGTAGGTCGGATGTATCCTTAATCTATTCACATGACGTCCCTCCGATACACATTGCATATGAATAGAGCATAGATATGACTACACCTGAGCTAATACATTCTCCCTCATAGCAAAATAAAAACTCCCATTCCATCGGTCAAAAGGCTCCTCCAGATATTCTACCGGATTATTATTCGGAACAATGGAACGAGAATTTCGATAGGAAAGAAAAAGAGAAAGAAGTCGACCCGAATGTAAAATATGGACACGTTTATTTTATTGGGTACTCAGTACATACAATCGGCTGTGTTTTTCCTACTAGGAAATAAAAGATAGATCAATATTTCATTGGTGAAAGATATACGAGGATTACAGGATTTAGTGGTGTATTTTATCCGACATACCAATACTATCCACGCCAAATTATAAAAAATGCAGTTCCGTGGAACAGAACGAATTACTTTACTAAATTTTTACAATGTCTCTCATAAAGCTATTTTAGAACCACAACAGACACTTTCGGTGTTTAAAGCCTTATGCAATCATAAATATATCGCTTCATCTACAACGATTTTCTGATTCGAAAATAGCGCAATTGACGATCAAAATTCCAAACACGTTCTCGTTACAGAGTACATCAAGCTATTTTTTATTAGATAACGACAAGCTATCACTCAGGCTGTATCTCAATTCTATTCTATTTAAGACGAGAACGCGAATTAGTGAGTTAAACGCAACTACTATATGAACTAAAGGGCTTCACTTATCAGGTTGAAATTTCACTGAACTGCATTCTCTGTATTAATCTGTAGTTTGATTTTTTCCGGATTATATTCTACAGTCAATTTTTTCTTCGTATTAAAAGCGCGCACCAATGAAGTCCACAAAGATCCAATTCTGCTGATAAAATTTGTAACTCATAATTACTATCGTGGATTTTGGTCCACGCACATACTAACGTGAGGCCATTTTTTAACCTCAACTTTAATAATAAATATATATTTACGAGGTTTCATTCAAAGAATTCTGAATTATGTCGATCAAAGTGGCAGGATAATATTTTTTGTTAATTATCTTGCGATATATGTATTTGAAATTTTTTATTAGTTCAGAGTAAGAGAAGTTAGGCACAATGGCTGCCAATTATTTGCAATAGATATTATTAGAAAAGCATGTTACTATTTCAGTGGATTTAAAATAGTTAATTTTCACCTACATCGAAGGAACAAATACAGCTACCTAACAATTTTTGTACTTGATGCTGCTGTGTCAAAAAAGATAGGAGTTGCTGTGAGTCGATGAGAGTCTCGCGAGAAACAATTAATAATAGGAATAATATTCTTATAACCACAAAAAAAACAAACTTGCAGCATAGTATTGATTAGGAATGGGGAAATTATTTTAAGCGATATAAATGATCGCTATAATAGCCATGGTACACGACCTCCATCGCCGAATAAAATTATGTCTCTTGACGCTGTGAATCACTTACAGGCCACCGCAATTAAAGCTGTGATGTTTTCATTACGATCCGCTAGATAGAGAGAGAGAGAAAATCAGGAAAAGCAGCCATAATCGAGGAAACAAATAAAGCACACACAGCGCGCATATATATTTTTTTCAAGCGGGCATTCAAACGGAAAGAATTAATATTTGGCGAAGCGCTTGCATTTAACGAGCGAGCGATGTTTTTTCGCCACGGGCAGCGGTGAAATTCTCATTGACGCCACTGCTTTATAGAGGGGAGTGGATAAACAGAGGTGGTGCGAGTAAATAACCCTAAAAGTGCGTCGGAAATGGACGAAAAATCTTCGCGCTCCCATTGTCCCCTCTTCTCTGAACGCCGCTGACTGCTAAAGACTACTAGTCCGGTTTCACCACATCCACGTGCTGTTTGCATATTTAATGCAGAGAGCAGCCCCCGACCACGGTGAATGCGGCCGGCTTTCCTTTTTATAAACCATAATTGGTTTGAAAACAGTCGAGGGAGAGAGAGAGCAGTATTTAAGGCCCCACCACTCCCGTATGCAATGGACGGGATGAAAAAAGCAAACACTTGGCGTGTTTCAAAAATGCTTTTTCACTAGCATCCAGCATGGAACCTCATTGTCCACGGGAGCATGTGGTGGAGTGGCACAAGCGGTCAGAGCGCTATCTCTCCGCTACCAACCAGTTAGGAAATTCCGGGATGCAGTTTTAACGCCGCGTGAAATCGAACGTGCATATTTCAAACGTAATTACTAACCGTGCAGAATCAATGCGACACCTTGGCATTCATCCGTGCCGGTCGCGCACATTAAAATAAATGAACCCTCGTCAAAACGTTGTGTGATGACATTATTTACATCAATATACATGATTTTTTTGCGTGCTTTCAACCTTATAAGTCCTTTGTTAACTTGATCCATCCGAAGAAAAATCGTACGGGTTGAAAGTAGTATCAGATCAAATATACAAAATACATGTAGGCTAAATTGGGAATATGAATACTTTTTTGTATCGATTTTTGTCTGAAGCACGTATTCTTATATCTTGTAGACAAAAATTTTGTCGGAATACATTTTTAAGTCACTGAAATATTTCTTCTTAACAAAATACTTGGCGACGTGGGAACATTACGTCATCGGGAACCCGGGGGATGACGTCACGGAATGGTATCGCTAATTGAAACCCCGTATTTACTTGTGAAGGTAGGCTAGTTTTCCGTGACGAAATTATCGTTTAAATTTTATTTTGCGGAAGACAACAAACTAGTTTGGTTTGATCCTTCACGTTGAAATACATGTAGATTAGAGAAGCGATACCGTGCAGTGACGTCAAGCCACCAAGATGCATGATTTAGAAGGCTTTGTAACCGGGTCAAACTCTCCTTCTGATACAGTTTTGGATCACGTGACTTTTTAAAATATTTATGCTTCTTTGCAAGGCATTCAATAATTTCTGTAGCTGAAGAACACGCATATATATGTATTGTATGAATGGGCCCTTGAGGAGTTTTGTCGTTTACACTACTTAAATATGAGAAAAATCTTATGCATGTATGTTATAGTTTAGTGTATAACCTATTTAAGCTTCTTTATCCGTAGATTTTACAAGTTTTTCAACCACTCCCCTTCTTTTGTGGACGTTTTCCCTACGGTGAGTTATTTTTACTTAAGGACTAGAGCCAAATTCCTAATTTTTTATGGCAAAGTTGTTTTCTCTTTCATATTTTGGTAAATATATCATGTATTATCATGTTAGTTCATATAGAGTAAACTATATGGCGTGCAGGACTATTTGTTTTACAAAGCCCAGTATTTTGTGTTTATAAATATTTATACAGACAAAGTGTATACAGTTGAACCTATATTTGTGAACTTGATATGTTTTCCTTTTGTGTTAACATTTTAGACTGTATTTCATGGGTTAATTATTGCTTGTATGTTGGTCTGCCATGTGACGAGGTGAATGCGAATTAGGTGGAAGAAAGGAATCTTTAAAGTATCAATTTCTTCCCAAGTAAATATTTATTAACTCCCCATTTAACTACCTATCCATCTATCTGACATACAATGGACTCATGTATGCTTCTTTCGATTAGTTACGAGAGATATTATAAATTATTGCCTCTTTCAAATTAATCTATGAATTCCGTATCATTAGATTCCCCGTGATGAAAGTAAAACTTCAATTTTAAATTTACCATTCCGTAGAATAGAATAAAGTTAATTTAAAATGCTTTCTCTTATAGTACATACAACTTGAAAACCAGATTTAGGTGATACAAATAATTACTAAAAGCAACAAACTGTCATTGTCTATACCCGAAATTGCAAATTAAAATAATGGCTTGCTGATAAATTGCCAAATGATAATGAATTCGAATACGACGAGTATTCAAATTAATTAGGACATGAGGGCTCTGATTAATGAATGAGAGTAGAAAAATCTATGGGTGGATATTTCTGCTCTTCACAAGTCTTGCCAATAAGCTCTAATTATGCAAATCATAATTTGGTATATTTTCAGGAAGTTGCTAAGCTTCAAATGATGTATGAAGCCACATAAATTAAGCACCGTAGACAAAATACGGGGCATAACTAAAAGCTAATGTTACCACTAATCTCGTTAAAGTGAGATAACACTCACTTCCAACAGAGGCAACGGTGAGATTAAGTCATAATTTCATACCATAATAAATACTAAACGTCCAACGACTAATCAATCATAACGGATCTTGCGGCATCATGGATCATATGAATTACAGCTAACCTACAAATGTTGCCATAGAGACAAATTATACCCTTCTCCTATCAGATCATGTATAGTTCACAGCAGTATAGGCAGCACTTTTACCAGTTCTCAGGTCACACTCAATACGAAAAACAGTGAAAAGTACTCACAAATGCCAAGCCGACAGCCACGATGGTCAAGCCGAACTTAATTGGGATGGAGTCCGTGTTATTGGCGTTTCTTTGATCCCAGGCGCCACACACCGTAAATATCAAGATGGAAGTGGCAATCCCTTCGGCCAAAAGTATTTGGAATATCGACAGGGCTCTGCTGGGAACTGTAGTGCAGAAGCCAAGGTTGGGGTTCACCAGGTCTGGAGCAGTTAATAAGTCGCACGGTGTGATGAGCTATGGAGGAAGAGAAGTAGAACATAGGCAATACAATTAAAACGCTACATCAAGGTGCTCACGTCTTCCAAAACTAAAATTAAATATGTAAAAAATGTCATGAGAAAAAATCCACTTGCACTTGGAATTAAACAAAGGACAGCTTGCAAAGCCAAACCTAAGTGGTAATCTTCCTGGTCCAGAAGAATATATTTTCTTATCACCATATTGTTTTCATCGTGGCATTTTCTACATAAGTGGCAATATTTTAAACATTTTCGAAAGGAAGTTTGTTCCCATGAAATCATAAACATTTTACTAAAACTCAAAGCATGACTTGAGCAAAATTATGCAGATATAGGAAACTATCATGCTCGCTATATTGTTTCCAATGTATCAGCTCATTGATGATTTCCCCAGTTTATAGATTCTTTTTTTTAAGACATTTTCTCTCCTGAATCACAATAATTGAGCTATTGCAGATGAAGTCGGAGCAGCTCCTGCTCAATAATTTAAAGTACACATGGCGGAGCATATAGATGAAGTAACGACATTTTACTCCCACAAGTTGTGGATAACAATCCCAAGGATTTGTCTATTTAGTAGAGTTCTTAATGTCACACAGACTAGTGAACCGAAACATTTTGTGTCCAAAATGGTGTTGTTCCTACTGTCCCCAGAGTTTATCAATGACAGCTGGTTCATCCTTTTCATTTTCTAAAAAAGACATTTTTAATAACTTAAAAATTTCCTACGGCTAATTTTAAGTTGCCTACTTCTTATCTCAGTGGTTATTATTATGCAAGGCTACCAGTCACTTAGTGCCCGGACGGGTCTTAGTGACGCACCATCCTCGATGTGCTCCTCCAATTACTGACACAATTTTTCTCATGCAGTATGTATACACGAAACATTCATTCACACCAATTCACGACTCATAAACAAGCATTTAAAAAGAGGCAACGTTGTGTTCGAATATTTCATGCAAACGATGCAGCATAAAACGTCCCCATAAATTCGCTATTTTAAAAATCTGACATATAAGAGCCATGACTTGTAATGCTCAGCACACGAGCGAAACAAAAATATGTGGATTTAAATAATAAAATACAATAAATACGCCGGACGAATAACTCACACAATTAGTCCCCTGAAAGGGCATGCACCGCAGTGTGTACCACTTAAATGAAATGCCCCGAGCCACCATAGAGGCGTACAGCAGGTGTTAGGACACCAGTCATGGAAATGGGGAGAGAATAGGAAAAAGAAGGGGAGAAAGGACAGAGATGAATTGTAAGTTAACGATGTACCTTATGCTAGTGTCAAGCTGTTTTTGTTATAATAACTAATGGTGCGAGGAACGAAGACATTTTCGTACCTGTCAGTTCGGCAGCGCACCTCCCATATTTTGTCACTTTTATCAGTTCTACAGATATAGCGCGGGGTTAAAATAATACCCTCCCATCCCACTGACACTCGTCTGATCAGAGTTTTACATGTAACCTAAGCCTGGCGTGTAGCCTCCGAATCTCTAACTGCTCCGAAACTAATCCTTCCATCAGCTTAGTGACACTTTCTGTTCCCTCGTGGCAGTTTTTAACGAACCGTGCGGATTACCTTTGTATTTTATTTACTTTGCAGATTAAATCTTTCTGCGCTGGGTCCCAAATGCTAGCGGAGTATTCGAGATGTGGCCTAGTCGGAGCAAAGTAGCATCCAAATACTGGTCAGCCATCCGCTGTAGGTGCGTGTGGCAAGGGATTGTGAGGACACCAGCCGTTGTAAGGAGGGAATGGGGAGAGTTATTGGAAATGATGATAGAGAATTGTATGCAAACACAGTGTCTTATTTTAACGCTTTTTTGTAAGTCAATGATGGCGAGTGGGGAGAATAAATTGTTTAATACCTATAAGAAAACTAGGTCTTACAATTAAGATTCAGGGAGGATTTGCTATAGTCTCTCGCGATCATTTTCTCATGAAGACTTGGAGTTCATAATTAAGACTAACGTTGCAAAATAAATTTCACGTCGCTCGTTATTGAGGATTGCTCGGAAGTTATAATTATAGCTCTAAACAAGTATGTAGCCCACAAAAATGGCAAAAGGTGTGCCAAACACATCGGTTAAATAATTGTTTTTCCCTATACACAGTTGTTTACCAGAGCAATAACAGACCACAACACAGCGAGCTTTTTTTCTCCCTCCTCATAACTTCTTATTTATAGGTGCATCAAAATGCGCATTAACGTTATTCAGTTTTTCAGGTAAAGTTCTGACACATGGCACAACGAAAACAATTCTAATGGATGAAGACGCATTTTGACGCAGAATACCAATTGCAAAAGAAAACCAGTAACTTTAAAAAGGAAGCACAATTCATGCGTACATATGGTTTCCGAAATTGAACTTTTTGGACGGATGAAAAAGCCAAACTTGTTTCCAAATGACAACTATGCCTTGAAGATCAATACCTCCTACTTTCTTATAGGTGAAAACTTTGGACCCGTCATATAAAAGTAGCAACAGCAATAATAATCTAATGAGCCACATTCAGTGATAGTTAATGAAAGAAAACACATGGATTAACAATAAGGAGAACATTTTATATTGTATATTGAGTTAATAGATGAGTTGAGTGAAGGGTTGTTCTCTAATATTTAAGAAACATGACATTAGCCCGTGATTAATTAAAGACGGAGCAATTCGAGTTAGGATAAGTTATTTACCGTTTTAGATTTTCAACTTTCACAGAGCATGCGGTTTACCGCTTTTGCTAGTGTCACGCAAAAACAAATATAATAAGGAAAACATATCGCGGTCCCTAGATATTTCTTCAAACTTACTTTGACTATAATCTGTCTAGGTATTCCAGCTACACTTAGGTCTCCTCAGGTGATCCGGGTAACTTTATTAGCCCGGTTTATTTTTCCAAAGAAAGAGAAATTTTAACGACTAAGGCCCATGACGCCAATGAATAAGAACCATTTCACATAATTCAGCATTAGGGTCATGAACTTCAACGTTACGTATCAGCTTAAAATACTTCAGTTATTTTGATCGTCGCAAAAACAAATAAAAACGTGCAAAATTTAGAAAGAGGTCACCAGAGGCTTTTAAAATGAATGCCTGCGGTGGGATCACGGTTCCTTCTCTAGCGTTTTCGTTAACGTTATCCAAAACGCAACCCTCTCTAGAAGAACAATGCTCACAGTTAATGCCCTATGAACGGACTATTTCGATAAAAACTGGTGATATAAAGAAACTGACAAACGTTGAAGAGTGACGATAACGTTTTCGCTCTCATAGGCGCAACCAAAAAATAACAATAACGCGAGCACACGCGTTATGAAGAACCGTGATCGTGCCCCTGAACTGCTAAGAAAGTTGACCTATAAACATCCAATTCCCTCAACATCAGATTTTTAATAACTATGGATTCCTTAGTACCTACATCTTTCCGCGATCAAAATTGTTCTACGCAATTTTTTAAAAATCTGCATCCTGTCCTCACCCTTCAGCTAATCAGTAATCTGATTTTTTTAAATGACTTTGAAGGGTGGTAAACGCCAGCTTTGAAATACCTGGGAAAGCTAGTTAAAAGAAACCACATAGGCACATACTAATATGACCCACTAGGTATCATCACTATGGCAGCAAATGAAACCATCAACGACAAGCTAAATAAACAATGACAGGAGACTTCACTGTGATCGTTGTGAAACGAGTTATTTTGTATTGCCATATTACTGAATCATTAGCTCGGGGTCACATGTTTCCATAATCTGCAAAAGTTGCATTTTCTCTCTACACAGTATTGAGGCAAGTTGTTTAAAAATTATACCCTCCTTTTGTACACCAAGTTCACTATCTGAAAATTTGGTTAATGGCTAGCTTTATTGGTTGGAAGATAGTGGAGCTGATTTGCTTTTGCGCCTGTTTTCATTCCGTGTACTATAACACAAATTATAGCTTATTGTTATCAGCCATTTAGATTGAATGATAAACAGTGCTAAAATACTTCTAACTTTCTAGATTCTTAACACCACTAAAGGAGCCTTAGGAATTTAGTGAAGAGAATCTGATAACCATAACTGATACAAACTAGTTTATATTTTTATCTTTTGAATAGCTTGAAATAAACTATGAGAGGTCAAATACTAGGCATGAATAAATTCATTTTTCTCGTCCAGACCACGATTTATCTCGTTGAGGCCAGTTCACATTCAGCATGTAAACGCAACCTAAGAACGTAACTTAATACAGCTTAACATAAGTGATTCAGAAAGCGTTCACAACGCGCCTAAAGATCGTGACTTACGACGTAAGATGTCCTTCAGTTATCTCTGCCGTTCTGCCAACTTCTGGCGTAAACTTTTCCAGTTATAAAGAAGAATGATTTCTTAAGTAGAGCAATTAGAAGATATCTTAACAGGTGTACATGCGTCACCAGCATTGAGAAAATGGAATGCAGAAGTAAACATGTGTTATTAAGGATGGAGTCGTCCTCTTCATGGTCAATCGGGAGCGACCGCATTTGTACACTAAATGGGATAGCAATTTAAAAAGTTCCAAAAAAGTCCCTTTATTGTGTTAAATCGGAAGTATTCTTGACAAACATTACATTGTCGAAGAAAAATTCCAATAGTTTACTTAAGGAAAGAGACAAAATTATTATCAAAGATTAGCTAGAAGACAGGTATCTGAAGATTGAGCACAAATTACGCAATATTCAAGAGCGTTATTATTCACCAAGTTATTCCTTTGTTCAATTCCAAAGCGGCCGCATGTCATCACATTAGGTGCCCCAGGAATGTAGCTGCAAAGGGCGAGTCAGTCAACCTAGCATTTGGTCTGTGTCTTCTCAATTGCATAACCACAAGGATGCAAGGATTTGAGTCCAACGTCCGTCCTCCATGTCTCCCCTTTCCATTCTCACAACCAGACCGTGTATTTCATGCTGAGTGCAGCACCATCTCCCGCCGCTCTCCGCAACTACTTTAGCCGAGCCATCCTCGTGGCAAATTCCGTTCATTTGCTTTCATCGTTATCTGTAACTCCAATATTGGCATGATGCCCCAATTAGTTGTCATTTTGAGTCAAGATAAAGCTCGTTTCGAATACTGTATTTTAATTGCGAATTTTGGCAGCAGGTCGGATATCCAGCCCTTAAAATTCGTGATAGGAAAAAGGAGCGAACTTTAATTGAACGACATCATAAGCGGTTACAGAGAAACCGCGTTGAGTTGACGATTATCGTTTCGCGGGGAACTGGAGAAAATTTCTAACCTTAGGATACCTAGGGTAACAGGATAGCGCAACCATCTACGTTGATTTCAGTAGGCTACAACTTTTTCATGATGCTCGACGGAAGTAATTGTATAATATTTTGAAGCAAAAAAAACTATAAATTTTTTACAATCGATTATTTGTCTATGACTGCATTAATTAAAATCAACATCACAGCCTTTATAAACTTCGGTATAAATATACATCACACAACGTAAAAACTACGTAAAAGGATTCTCGGGAGGGAATTTATGCGAGACCGAGTAAAATTCTGATAGTGTAAAATGGGAAATTTAGAATGTCATGTCAACTTAAAAATAGCACGGAGGCAGGACGAAAAAGATGAAAAAAGGATACCTTTGATTTTAAAATTTTCACATAGTGCACTAATATGTCAATCAAGCCAGCGTAGAACATGAATTCATCATGAAGACGTATTGATAATACTCTGTCAAGCATAATAAACATGGTTAAAAAATGCGCACTGAGTTACCGACCTAATCGTCATATTATAAAAAGAACACTGATTACCTTACGCACGAGTCGTTTTCTTTACACACGGCTTGGACGTTTTTCAGATTACTGGTACTTTCTATCATATTTCTGCAAGCATTAAACAGAAAAACATACTACTGGGAGTTTTACTCCATAAACTTAATTACCTACGCTGAACTCATGCCTTGTGTATGACTATTACAGCATCAGGTCAGCCTCTACAAACAATCTTGTAGATACATACATCTAGTACGACCAACATCAAAATTTAGGTTACCCTTAAAATGAAACCATAACAGTTATGAGTTTAAAAATGAAATCATTGTTGCAATGGGGCAAAATAAAACTTCTAAAATATGAAAACATTCTTGATGGTACATATTTCTCCTAATTTGCAGCTGGCGATATATCTTCCAGACACATTTTTGGCGAATGCCCTAAAAAGGTTAACAAGTGGTCAAACAAACGTCCTCTGCTGAATTAAAACGCAAGGATTCCATTTATTACGATGCAAAAAAAACCTTCTACATAAATAAGAGAAACGTATAAAGTTGAAATTTATGCACAACAAGAAAAATTTGGTGGAAAACTGTGTCAGGGATGAAAAAAATACGAACAATTCAAAACGTTTGGGGTGGCATGCTGTGTCATAAATTAAAAAGAAATATCGAACAAATTAAAGCTTTTTCCGTGTCGACCGAATATCTCAATATTAAGAGGCGAAGAGGAATTAATTTTTCCCACGGATGCACGCAGAGCAGCATGTTCCACGCGCAGTGAATTAACAACGCAGCGGAGGAATTTACGAGAGCACGCAGGTGCGTACATGAATTCCGGATGGCAGTGAAGCGGCTCCAGGGAATGGAGGAATGTATGCACTCCCAAAAGGCAGCATCGCTACAACCCACTCTCTTGAAAAACGCAGCGAACATTTTCCGAAGCACGTAAAATCAAGGAAGAGAGAGAGAGAGAATGGCAAGAGAGAAGCTCAAAGAGCATTTGCAAAGACAGATACGAAGCACTAAATACGGAAGATAATATTTTTAAAAAACTCCCTGATTCGAAACTCGTCCATCTTCGTGCTATATTGTTTGGATAATTTCTATCGTATTACTAAACTTTCAATAGTAAATCACATGTATTTTATTGGTAGTGAATTGAAAAATAAACTAAAATAAATTGAAAAAGATTGATCGAATAATGTTTTTAATAACCAAGAAAGATCTGATTCAATTGCGCATGTATTTTGCATTGCTGGAAATATTTATGTTCATGAACGTTTATAGTGACGATAAATTTCAAAAGCAGAAAAAATTTATGTTTCAATACAATAATTGCGTAGGTAGATGTTTCACTTTTAACAACCGCGACTCGTTACATTAATATCATTTTTTTATGCCCTAATCCAAAGTCTTAGTAACACCTGGTCACAGACTACGTCGTAATTTTTTATTGATACTTCAAACGCTTCACTAAGCGAAGATTTATGCTAGTATTTTAACCATCATATGGTCAGCCATACGGTATGTACGCGAAGAAAGATAAAGAGACCTGGAGCGCAGGTAAAAGTTTTTCGTTTAGGCATTTTTGATGAGGCTTATTCCCAATGTCAAGGAAATTATTCTGTAGATGCACACAATTCTTCAATTATAGATATAAAACACACAGCTCATACTGGATAAGTGACTGGATCAACATCCCTGGAAAGTCACTGGATAAGTGGCAACACAAATGCAGATGTTTAAATCCACAAAATAGTGGAAATTCAGTCCTGAGATTCACACCTGAGATCTTTCAACATAAAATTCTCTTTCTAAAAGTATGCAACGAGACGGCACACTATCAATGCAATTTTACAGGTAGTTATTCTACATTGGGGAAAATGCTTTTAAATTGTTATCAGTCAAACAGTTAGTGAAATGTGTCAATAAATGTGAGAGATATATCTAAAACGTCCTAATATTTTGATTTTTTAAATGAATTCACTTAGAAAATTGATAAACTATGACAGAAACTGACTTATATTACGGTTACGCTTACGAAAATGTAGTTCCACTTTGTTTTTGATACTATTTCTTTCAATGGTCTTTTTTTATTCGTGTATTTCGCTGATTTTTTTGCTTTGCAAATTGTTGCTTTGATTTGCTGAATTGCTGAAGGGCCTTAGTTATGTATGGACTGCGCTTATGAAAGTGTGAATGTTTTATTTTCATAATGACGTTTCCATGTTTTTGTGAAGTTTGTATTAACTTATGCCATGTGAAGTGGTTCATGTGACTTGCATTTATTGCTTCTTTGTAGAGACCATATGCTCGTTGAAGTATTAATAAATAAATAAATATATGTACGCTGTTAAAATAAATAATGCTGTACTTAAAATTGATTGAGAAAAAACATAATTCTTCCAAGAATAATTCCCTAAGCAAAACAAGAGATACGAGAGAATGAAAATGATATTCACTATGATTTGGTGTTCTATTTAATCCCCACAAATGGATTTGAAGAGATCATGAAATATAATATCTCTCTTTCCCCGACTACGGAAAGCTAGAGAAAACGAAAAAAAAACATGAAAGAAGATAATTTCAGTCGGCTGAAATAAATCTGTCGTGAGTAAAGCAGTGGATAAACTTGAGTCAATATTTCGACCACGACATGTCCAAACAAAATATTTTAATCACTGATACCCAGGAGTTTGTTTTCCATTTTCCAGACAATTTTTGCTGGCGTAAATTTATCCTTGACAGTGAGAATTTTTATGCGATACACAGAGGATGGTCGGTACCAGTTGAGCTCGCGGTGCGGCAGTGAATCAACGACCTCCACTTCATAAAGGCCGTAATTATCAATTCATTTTGACGCAGGAAATATTTCATTTGATGCCGTACCGCCGCCACTGAAGCGATACGAAGTCATCCTTATTAAAAGTAGGGAATGTATTCTACTGGATATGACCGCACTAAATAATTCTAAGTATTTTTCGTTCATGCGTATTTGAAACTCAGTCAATATTCTGATTAACTACACAATATTTAGAACAAATACAGTACCTTTATGATGCATTGTGTCATCTCTAGAGAGAAATCTCGCAGAAAATGTTATTTTGTCAGTTCCCGTCTTCCATTTGCCCTTCGCATACTACATACATTATTACAGCCTGCATCCATAGGATTTTCTATAGAAGTTAATAATTCATGGTAATCTTCCCAAGAATATTTCTTCACTCAGCCTACATTTGGCGATACCTAAAAATTCAAATTCAGTGGCCAATATGGTCTTGAAAAGGAAATTAATAGAAGAGGAATGAGTGCCTTGAGCAATACACAGCTCCGGCATTAAAAATATGAGTATATTGTCCCAGGTAATTTTTGAATTATATTAAATGATTCTTTTTTTAGCTAACAATAAGTCTTAGCTTAAAAAGTAATAGAATAGTAGTCCACGGGAGTTGGATTGGCTTCCAATCTCATACTCCCGGGTTCAAGTCCCGACAATGGCGGAAGTATTTACTAGAAACCAAGATCCCTACTTGAGTGCTATCTGCTAGTATATCTAGTGCTATAAATGATGCCACTTCAAGTGGAGTACAGCTTTCCTCAGTAGGTTTTTCAAATTACAATACTCTTACGCTCTTCAATAACAATTGGCTTATGCTGAAAATGCGTATCTCTCCAACATCCTTCGTCAACCAAAAAATCTCATAATCTAAGTACCTACCTATCCTAGAGATAAACTGTATCATTATTCATATACTGGGTTCCAGCTGCGTATGTCACAGTTAAGCCACAACTTTTTATCTCCCGGGAGAGTACCTCAAGGCGTCTTCAGGTCACTTCGACACTATCGTGGCTCAACGCTGACCAACGGATGGATTGTAATAGGGATTCAGCTATTCTCTGATAACACATGACGCTACGATAGTCTTAGTTCTAATAATAAAATTAACTACTTTTTCAATCGTTTACCTTTAAAACTTCTACGACCATAAATCAATGGATAAAAATTTGCTGAAATCACTCCCATCAAAGCCTTGAACCCAGGATTCAATCCGAAGGTATCTTTGGCCACCAGAGGCAAAGCGCCTCAAGTGCTACGCCCATCAGAGGTTGAAGTTCAAATACATGGTAAGAGGAGGCAACGCCTTTCCCTGTGCCGCCTAAGGCTTAGCAGAAACATTTAGTACTTAAATACAAAAGGAATCACACATATTGGATTAATCTTGACCCGTCCTACTAGACCTCTAAGGGACTGGACCCCAGGCTCATCGATCAACAGCCCAAAGTATGACCAACTGGGATGCCATACCAATACGCAATCGATTGAGCGAATAAAGCATTAGACATGGTTACGGAATAGCAATGCAATCGGGATGATCCAGTGTTTTGAAAAGTGATGAAGGTCCCCTGAGACTTTGAAAAATATTTTGAGATGTAGATGTGACAAAATACGGAAGAGTAAAAAAATGTTGAGGAGGAGAAATTTGGAGGAGGCAGCAAAGGTAGGCAGGTAGCGTAATGATAGTTGCCATATTAGCTTGAATACCATATGCATCTACATCTAAGAAGTACCATGCAAGCCACCACTAGGGTGTGTGGCACGGGGTGATTCCACACCAGGCATGCAGCACTCGTCCCAGTTCAAATCGGGGCCTCGCACGTTCTCCCGTCCACTAGGCGCAGGTCAAAAAGAAGTCAGGAGAACAGTGCGCAGTCAAACTAGCAACTGGGGGAGTGCTACCCTTACAAAAATATTTAGTCCTTTTTGAGTCCCAAGGGACTAGTCCCTCATCAGTCTCACTGCCAAGTTCCTGCTCTGAATGATATACTTGCGGGAACTAGTCCCACAGAACTGTGAATGGTACTGGTTGAAAATGGGTTTCCAATTGATCACTACGTTTACCAATCGATCTCAGATCGAGCTGACTGGCTCAGCTTGGTATGGTAAACGGAACGGGCTGCCCAGATCGATCTGAGAAGCGAGCCGAGTCAGCCCACTTTCCCAAACTGGTCTGAGATCTCAGATCGATCGATCGATCGATCTCAACGTGGCGCTCTTCGTTCTTCTTTCGGTTGCCGATGGTAAAAAAATATAATCGATATCATTTACGGCATGGCTTGCGTTAAGAAGAGAAGGGAGAGAAGTGCGCGGTTGAAATAAACAAGAAATTTCAAAATAATTCAGACTACTGAATTCGATATTTCAATATCGATATTTTCAGATCGTTTTGGTAAACCAGACGATCTGAGTCAGCTCGCTTCTGAAGTCTCAAATCGGTCTGTTCCGATCGATCTGAGATCGATTGGTATAGGTAGAGGATGAGGTAGGTAGTCCAGAAATAATTACGGTACTAATCCCCTAGATTGACTCCGGGACTGGTCCAGGGCAAAAGTTGTTGCTTCTATCGAAATAATTTCCATTCTTGGATTCAATAGTAAAAATGTTATTTATTTGTCAAAATATAACACATATTGATTCATACTGCCGATCCTCGACGTCAACATGGAGATATGGAATCATTTTACCTACCCAATCGCATAGTTAAACGTGTATCTCATGTCTACCTACGTTAAGCAACAGATAATTGGCACTGTTCTGTATCATATGTATATCTACAATCTACCCTGCGATCCGTCGCAGAGGCGTGTGGCAGGGGAACGGAGAAGGGAGAAAACAGAGGTGTAAACCCTGTATGTTAACCCTGTTAAATTGTCTTATTAGTGTCACATTGTTTCTGTTATAATTACAAATGATTCGTGGAAAGAAGGAGTCAGTTCGGCAGTGTATCTATCTTTTTTGTCGTTTCTTTCAGTTCTAGAGATATAGTGTGGGGTCAAAATAATATCCTCTGATATGTACTGAAATCCGTATGATCGGAATATTTTAAGTATTCTAAGCCTAGCGTGTTGCCTCAGAGTCTGTAAAGGATCCCAGCGCGGTTACTTTCGGGGACACTTTCTGTTCTTTCTTAGCAGTTTTTAACGAATTGTAAGGCATACCCGCTTCCTTCCTATTTTATTTACATCACGAATTAAATCTTTCTGTGCAGGGTTCCAAATGCTCGCGGCGTATGCGGCCTAACAAAAGCAAAATAGCATCTCTGGTGCATTAATCTATCATTCAAATGTTGCAATGCCCATGAAGATGATGATTACTTACCACAGACTTTAGAGACAGGCTTTTTCATTGTACATAATCTGTCGAGGTCTTAGTTTTTGCTCCGCGAGGGAGAGTCGGAAATATATTAGCCTCAAGCTCAAATTCCAATCAGTTCCCTTCACTACAGAATGCTACAAATTTCATGTCAACGAGAAGCTGATCGCACACAATCACAAATCGCCCACTGAAATGCAAATCTCACCTGAGCACTTCGGTCTTTTGCCCATCGCTTTCCACCGGTCTATCAACCCACCGGCTAATGTGAAGACAAATTGACTCAGTTTTTGTAGCCATTCTTGTTTCTCCATTGTTCTCCATTGTAGCCATTATTGGTTCTACACCGCCGTTCATTTCAGAATTTCAGTTCACCCGTTTTGTTAACGTTCGAACGATGTAAGCAAAATCGTCGTGACATTCGCCTAGTGAAATTCTCCACGATTCAACTCATATGATGCTGGCCAGTGGAAATAGAAAATTTTCGATTTCACTCAAAAAGTGATTCTGCCTCATACGCTGAAACAACCATATTTTATTGCATCCTGAAACAGAGATTAAAAAAGCGCAATTTATGAACTCTTAAGTTCGATCACCTCGTACGATAATAAGAAAGGAAAAATCAGTTTTGCGGGAAGTCTAAAAAAAGGAACTCTATATCGATGAACTAAAATTAAAATTACAGATGAAGGTGTACATGACGGCCGATCCAGTCAAAGAATACTTACACTCTTTTCCGATAATCTTGAGATGAAAATATTCGCTAATCAGCCAGTACAGATAATACAGTTTGTATTTTAATACATTCGTAACGTAAATTACGTTAACGTAACGTATGTTTGCATTATGAAAACATTATTAATCCGGCTAGTTCAAGTCAATTATCATATTCGTGCGAATTTTTTACCTCCATTTAACCTTGAGCTTCTGTTTCTGAGTCTATAAATCTTGATGCTTGGATTTTTGATTTTTCCCAACCTATTATTTCCATTTTCTTAATTACTATGAAGTGCTTAGCAGAAATGAAAAAAAAAAATATTTTAGTATAGAAAATCAGTGTCTTTTGGCAGAAATGTTTAGGAGTTGCAGTACATTCGAGCAGAGGACGTAAAATCAAACATGCGTAGAGCCGAAACCAGATTTTAAAACGAATCCTTCACTTTAGCCATTTTCACGACTGTACGAATGATTGGAAAACGTAAAATTTCATTTAAATGATGATTTAAAGATCTAGTTCTATTTATCTCACCTTAATTCACAAAATAATACTGAATTACTTTCATGCATTTAATATATTTATCCAACACAATCTACGAGTATCATTGGAATGGTTATATTCTTTTACTTATTATAGCACCTGAATTTCAATATTCAACTAAACCGAACAAAGGGACGGTGAACTTATAAAACCCATTGTTTTTTTTATGTTACTTATCTGTGTCAATGCTGAAAGAAAACAGCAAGAGCATAAGCATGCAAAAATATCTTCTAAACCTGCGAGAAGAAACTGTTCTATTAATTTAGGATGCAAAACTGAGCTGAAAATAGACTGAAGAATAAGGTAATTAACAATTAGAGAAGATTGCAATATGACCAGGGAGGTTTTGAATTTGAGTAAATATTTTGAACGCTAAATGAGTTCTTAAGCAAAATCAATTACTTGAATGATGAAAAACATAGCATAATGAAAACAGTGCACCCTGTTGAAGAAACCACGAAGGTAGAGATGGTTTATCTTCACCACGTACGTTAATAATATGAAAGTAGCATTAGGTAACATTCATACTCGTTCGTTCAACTTGCGTTGATTAGCGCCATATAAACCGTTCATAAATAATTATTGCATAAGAACTTCTTCTCTTTTATTGACCACAATATTATAGCATAGAATATAATTTTTGGTTAATTGGTCTTTTTCTTTTAATTAATCAATGCTCACATTGTCATTGCCAACGTTTCCTTATTTTTTATTCACATTTTCGGGGCTTTGTCCTCAAAAGCGTGAGCCATGAACAAAATGATGTAGTGAGAGCCAGAATGACAAACATAATGAAAAATTCTTTAGCTTGGTAACGTATCGTAAAAAATAATTTTTCATTATGTATGTCATTCTGGTTCTCTCTACATCATTCTGTTCATGACTCACGCTTTTTTAGGACAAAGCCCTGAAGATGTTAATAAAAAATGATGAAACGTAGGTAATGAAAATTTGAGCGTTGATTAATTAAAAGAAAAAGGCCAATACTTAAAAAATTTTATTCTACAATAATGATAAAATTTTTAAAATATTTAGCAGACTCTAAAGAATATATGGTATCCATTAGGATACTCGAAATTCACAGCGACAACCAGTATCAACCTAAACTGGGATCATTCACCTAAATCCTTTGGATTCACACCACGTCATTTAACTAGTTAACCCAGCCAACTTGTTACAGTACTCGGCGCGAATTTAGGAGATCGGGGTTCGATTCCCATTTGAGGCGAATGCTTTTTTCCATAGTGAATTTCGTACATGCGTAAGTCTCAAAGCGATTGACTCACGCTCATTTATCATGGAATATCGGTTATGAAAAACAATGAAAGGTTTGAAGCTATGTCATGAATACACCTGTTTTACTGATTTGATGTCCCAAAGTAAATTTTTTCAAGTCTAAGGCCAGTTTGCATTGTGAGATGAGGTCATCATAAACCACGAGACCCAAAAGGAAAACAATCGCGGAGCTTTCGGTGTAACATCCTAAAATATCCAGGCGTAAGCCTCATTTAGTCTCTCGCAGAGTTTATCCAAGTATTGAACTTTGTTCCTGATATTACCGCCCGTATCAGCTTACCACACTAATTTACTAAGGCCCGGTTTTATAATCTCTGGTTGTATATTTTCTCGGTATGAAAACCGACGCTATTACGTTCTGCCATCGATAACGCTCACGTCAATTAACCGAAGACCTGATGACGCATGAAAAAACAAATCTCAAACAAATTCAGTAAATGAAAAGGCTACATTACCCTTCAGCCCTTCAGTTTACGTAAACCAAACATTATATAACTGGGCCTCGAGAAATACTGAATTACCAAAAAAAAAACACTTTTATCTGAGTAATTACAGAAACAATGCAATTACCGAACAGACATCTCAGTAGGTATCTAGCTGGTAGAGATATTTTCCGAAAAGGCTACGTCATCCTCCTGTTTCCGTTATACAAACATTATAAAGCCAGGCCTTGAGAAATAATAGATCTGTTAATTATTTTTTGTGTCCGAGTAATAGCAGTAGCGATGCAATTACAGGAACAGAAATAGACAGTTAGTTAAAATCAAGCTAACTGAGATTTCAGCAGCAAAGCCTGCGTCATCATGCAGTTGAGGTTAACCAAACACTAAAAAATCGGGCCTTTAGAAATAAATAATCACAAAAATAATCACTTCAGTCCAAGTAATTACATAATCAATGCAATTACAGAAACAGATATCTCAGTTGCCATTATGTTACAGAAAAGGGAACACCATCCTCTGGTTAGCGTAAGTTGCACCCATCAATTTTAGAACAGCTGTCGTGGAATTTACGAAGGGATGAAAGATGCGAGTAACAAGTTCCCCAAAAGGATGCCTGAATCCACCGTTTCACCACGCACTAAAGGCATGGAGGAAAAAAGATATAACGCAGCGTTCAACGTGATTTGTCCGAGGGATTGGCACGCGGACGCAGAGCAAATAAACGAGGTGACGCAATCAAATCCAGCATTAATACATCGGAAAGTGCGCTAAAACGCCAGCTAGTCAGTAACCGCCGCTGCACAAAAAAGCCAATTTCCGCCTAATCGGCAAGCCGCTGCGGCAACTCTCGGCTTGTCCAACTCGCCGTACATAACGTGCTTCGTGTTCACTTTCCGAGCCGTTTAATAATAAATTGTACGCGCAAATACAGATTAGTTTTTGCTTTTAATCGAATTTTCGACTGCCGCCATTTCCCCATTGGGCACTGATTATTTTCAAGCATTGTTTTTCTTTCTTATTTTTTCAACCAAGCCACATATTCGAGATCTAAGCCAAATAAATTTTCAGATTTAGGATCACTAGAAATTCAATTAAAGTTCTCAAATTTAATCTGCATTATATTTACAATAAATCGGACGTGTACACAGAACAACTTAATGCCTTTGTAATGCCGTAACTAGTGTTGAATAAGCGCAATGTAAAGGCAATTATTTGGATTTATAATAAAATAAGGTGGCCGGCTTCCATTTCAAAATTCAGTCACGTAGTGATAAGAATAAGTACATAAAGCTGCGTTTCTCTCTCTCGGTAACGATTAAGGGAAGGGAATGTATCAGTAGGAAGAATTTTCCTAGGTTTGACTCTTCCGTAGCAAAGGTTTGCCAACCCTTTTCTAGTAATTCACATTCACATCACCCTTCTTCTGGTATCCATGGCCGTCGACGCACCCATCTTCTTAAGAAATACTACCTTCTCTAGGGTACGCGGAGACAAGTGCAATGACACAGATGAATTTTATGAATGGCACTAAGTTGCCCCACGGTTTTAAATAACCTTTGGAAGGAATGGAAAAAGTTAAGACAGTCGGGAAAAGCAAAAACTCCAATTTATACCATCTTCAAAAAAGGTGATATATTTCAAAAGACTAGAAGATTTGAAAATAAAGTAAAAACTCTGCACATAACTAAAGGATATGGATAAATAACAAGGAGAGTAACTACATGTAACTAGGAAAACTTGAGAATAGTAGCTCTAGAGTCTAAGTTCGTGGACACATTAATTTTGGGAAGGATTTATTTTTTATTAATGGATGATATTATTTATACGAGTTATAATGAGATAAAAATTTAAAGGTGTGGAAATATGAAGCATTTGAATGTTAATAAATTCCTCGTCTAATTTAATGTTTATAGATAACTTTTTACATAAATACAAGAAAATTGATATTATACAATTTTTCTTTGAATGTTTTTAATCTTCTATTTCAGGTGTACTCTTTCTATAGTTTGGTCATTTGAGCAAATTGCTGTTATAATTTGCATTTATTTGCATCTGTGTGAGCCTTAGCTATGGATGCATGCATGCATTTCCAGAGGGCTAATAGGGTATCTCTTATGATCTTTCTATTTCATAGGAGATATCGTCCTTTTGATTGTTTTCATAACTTATTTGCAATTTTCATCGTAATTTATTTTACTTCCCAGATGATTTTTTATACGTTGTTCGTCATAAATTATTTTGTCATTACATTCTTATTTATTAAATTTTAAGTGTTTTCTAACCTTATTTTGATATATTTTTTGTAGTAAAGTTTGGTGTTTCCTTTTACCACTTTTCTGGACGAGATACCATGCATCATATCATGTAAGGGATTTCTCTTGAGTTTTGATGCATGATTTTTATTTAAAAATATATATATATCCCAGCTTCAACCCAGTGGCCACACTATATCAAACATCATCTGTGCAATCATCTATCATATATGATATTTTTAGACCCTTGAGACATATTGCTATTACATCAAACAAGGAAAAGTATGTTTGATATATCACTGATTCATTAATGCATAGAGTCTACTTAAGAATTGATATCTGTTTCATGATTTCCACATGCAATTTATTTCCAGCAGTCAGTTGAAGTAGGCATTCACAAACTATTGGAAAATCAGCAAGTCTTTAGTGCAAGTACATTTATAAGGTTCCTGCTTTCATTGGCATACCAGGGGAATTAAACTTCATATCTTGACCAAACTTCTGCAGTACCAAACAATTGTATATTTTGCAGTAAAATTTTGTCATTTCCGGGCTGTACTTGGAGTCATAATGCAACTGAGTATCTTCCTGTCATGAATACATTACGAGAAATAACACAGTACAAATTCCACTATTTTTTTATGCTCTCGACCGGTTACGACCTCTAAAGTGTCATTATCAAGACAAGAAAATCTTTTTGTCTTGATCATGAGGCTTGTCATGAACTTAAATGGCGATGTCGTTCTGCTCAGCTAGTAATATCATAACAGAAAATTGATGTTTTTGCTACCCCATAGATGTATTCAGGCATTAATTACTCTCTCTACGTATGTTGAAATATTAACATGATTCAACTTACATGAAAATTGTCGCTGTTTTGTGTGTTGTTGAAAAAAAGGATGGGAAATGTGTTATAATAATATGAAATAGTAACAACATGTCTGTCTATTATGATTCCACTGTCTATTCATATAATTTATTCTTAATTGTTGCTGATTTCTGGACTTAGGATGCACCATGGTCAAAAGCATTTTATTTCATATTATTGAATATATATCGTATTGATGGAATTTTCTGATTTAAATTAATATTTTGTGAATACGTACCTACCTATCAATTGTAGGAACAATAAAATCATCAATTTCCTTAATATCAATATCCATATTTAATGTGATATTATTTTACTATAGCCTGTTTTGTTTCCCCAAACTTAAATTTCTGTCAATCAGCTGTTCGTTGCTTATCCATTAGAGTAACATGCAAAGAACCATGGACCATTGGAAGTGGAACCCATGACCTTCCTGGTAAAAGGTTAAAACAATCCTAAACTTCATGTTAAAATGGTTAATTTCTTTGTAAAAGTTAAATAAAAATAGTAGTCCTTCGAGACCAACTACTTTTGTTTCCATTTATGCCATAGACTCGAGCCGTAGAGCTGTAGTCCAAGTTTTGAAGTGCATTTAGGATAGCAAAAATTTCATTGTGCCTCTTTAGAGGCAAAAATCGTGTTCCTCGTACCTCTATGCATGAGGTGCGTTTTCGAAAGGCGTTTAGGGCAGGATTAGAATTTTTTCCTGAGTCGAACTGGTGACCGTAAACTTAAAATTCCAACTATATTACAAGTTATTTTTGTATTGTTTATGAGTTCCTAATATTTCATAGCTCTACGAGGTAATTAAGAAAGAAAATTGTTGTTCTATGTGCCTATGCACGCGATGCACTTAAGTACGAAGTTAAGAGCCATAGCTGGATTGCCAATTTTCTCAGAGTCGAACCGAGGGCTGTAGACTTAAAGTCCCATCACGCTATTCATTACCAGTGTATTGTTTATGAATATCTGAAATTTCGTAGCTCTATAATGCTAAATAAGAAAGTAAATAGTGGTTCTTTGTGTGTATGCACGCGATGCGCTCAAGTACGAAGTTTAGAGCCTTATCTTGATTTACAATTTTTCCGGAGTCGAACCACGAACCGTAGACTTAAATTTCACCCATGATATCTGTTACCATTATATTGCCTATGAATACTTAAAATTTCATACCTCTACATCACTAATTAAGGAAGAAAATCGTGGTTCTTTGTACCCATGTTCTCCGTTTATTTGCACGTAAAATTTGAATTCCAGCCGCGACGGAGACTCAAGGTTGCACATTACATTAGACTAGTGCGTATCATGACCTGTCCTTTAAGGACCTTGGGCAAGGTCACTCTACCCTAAAACGTATAACTGTAGGCCTGAGGAAATGGGGTGATGATGGCTTGGGGCGCTTGGGGGAAGTGAGAAGTGAAGGCGGACGGGAAGGAGAGGCGATTGACCGACAAATGCACAATGACAAGAGCACAATGAGTGAGTCTAATTTACTGACTGGCAGTTTCTTGAGCCTTTGTTTAGGTTGTCACTCTCGGCGCATACCGATATCGGTAAATGAAAGTAGGCGGTCGGCTGACATTATCGGCGGCTAGGAAAAAAAGATGTGGTGAATCTTTAGCCAAGTGGAGGGAAGAAAAACGGTAAATATTGTCATTTTTTGTGAAAACTTTATTTGCATCTTTATGTAACGATATATTCATTTCTATGATGCAAATTTCTACTATCTGAAACAGGCGTCTCAAAATAATGGAAACAGAGTCGAACGTAGAAGCAACTTCTTGCGCTATTGAAGAAAACCTGTCCACTATTGACGACTCATTGTCAGTAGTGGGTGAAGCATTGGATGATTCATTTGACGATATGGCAATTGCTAAAGAAGGGAAAACCTAAATCATATCTGGTGGAGTAACGGGAAGAAGAATTATTGATTTAAAATATTTTATAGAACAAATACAATCCATCGATCATTTTCCTTTTTCTTGTTCCTTTAAGGACTTGAAACTGTTGAGGGAGCGTCGTCTTGGCTTGAGGTTGTGCTTGGTATTTGTATGCAAAATTTGTCAAGTAACAGATAAAATTTGGACTGAGAGCTAAGACTCCAACAAGGCAGACGTGAATTTTTCGGCCGCTTCTAGTGTCATGTCATCTGATGGGGGGCAGTCTCAGCTTGAAGATATACTGGCAGCCATGAATATACCTATATATGTAGAAGACTAGAAACTGCCACATTTTCCCAACGTACACGAGCGAACCTAAATGATAGCACAGAAACTGGCAAGACTGCTGCGAGCCACTAAAGACAAGATCGCACAAGCTTCAGATTTACATGGAGGAGAAAATACTTTACCTACCTACTACATCTGCAGGACAGATAAGAGGTATTAACTTTTAATCTGGTAACAAATAAGAGGTATTAACTTTCAAATAGACAGGCATAAGGATTCTTTCAACAAAATAAATGATGAAATTAATCCATCACAAAGCCTGATAATTTTCGTCTCTTCCATATTCACTCCTCTCTTCATGGCTGGTGTCCTCACAACTCCTGCCACAAGCCCTTGAGATGGTCAGCAGAGTACTACGTATATGTATTCGAAAAATACGCCGAAAATAAGTCCCTGTAGAAAAGCAAGAGCTGCGTTTTTGCACATAATATTCGCTGATCGCATCAAAAAGGATTATGTTAAATAAAAAATACAATCAAGTAGTTGTGTAAACAGTTGTGAACTACTGAAATACCACGATTGGGAACTATAGCAACAATGTTGAAAATAGAAACGAAATTGGACGATCATAGGAGTTTCGTCGCTATTGATTCGAGAGCCTTCGGTGATCGTTGAATCTAGACGAGGATTAAAGTGGACAAAATGTGAAAAAATATATAATTGAATGTGGGAATTGAGCTTTTAGTAGGAACAGATTTTGTTTTCAAATATCGGGATTGGATAAATCGATCACATTGATGTCATACTATCTGACAGAGTCCCAGCCAAAACAAAATAAAAAAGACCGGCCAAAAATATCCAAAATATTCTTAGTGACATGAGACATCACATGGAGCGAAAGCTTTCACGTCGATAATGAGAAATGAATAATTCATGAGCAATTAAATTTCTGATTGAAATGCAATTTCAATGCCTTTTAACCAACCCTGTGGATGGGCTAAATTTAACCCTCGAAATTGCGTTAAGGTAATGAGGAGCAAGGGTTATTTCGACGAAATTGCTATGAATCGCATTACTCTGCAAGGCTGTTCAGCTCCTTCCGTCTCCCTGTCAATATTAAAATTTTAATTTTTTTTCGGGCGTACCTGATTGAAGAATCTCTATCGTACAGCAAACTTAAGGGCTTCAATTATTTATTTCGCGATACATATGAGTAACATATTTAGCAAAATATATCCTGCCCTTTTATATCATATCTTTTTACTGAAGATACTCTTTGAAGATTATTTATTACAATTAGTAAATGATTTTTAAAAGAACAGGAAGAGGGATTGAAAGCAGAAAATCCAGTAGAATTCGCCAAAGACAAGGTATTTGTCTGATAGTCAGCCAAAGGACTGTCGTCGCGTATGAGGGCGTGGTAAACAAAATATTATAGGTTTGTTAGGAAGATCAACCGTAAACAAACAAAGGCAAGAAGGATAAAATAACATAACAAATAACGGAAGAAGTATGACACTACTAAAGTACATGCTTACGAAAAATAAAGTATCAATGAGGGCTAAATTGAGTAAAGGCATTAAGACACCATCTCAGGCTGTGCCTAATGAACTTATGTCATTGTGTAACTATAATAATATCACTTTGCCCTTCCACATTAATTTATATAATAACATTCAGTTTTGTAACAGAGTAGAACACCTGAAGATGTAACTCTTTTACGAAACCAGTCGCCATTAACTTAATCAGTGTGAAATTTCAAACTGATATTTTCATTATTACCGTGAGGCATTAGTTTTGAACCGAATATGAAGCGCAGTTGTTCATAGTCCATAAAAATTGTCGCAACGGAATGAATATGAGGGCAAACTGGAAGCTTTTCAGGAAGTGAAGAAGGATGGAAAGACTATACTGGTTGAAGAGGAAAACATATGAGGAAGTGTTTTTATGGTAGGTGCAGACATAAAAAACGTAGCAGGTACTCAGTATACCAATTGTACTTTTTAAAGAATGATTCCGCATTCCTTTTCAAAAGTTTACTTTATATTCTTAGTAAATTACATTTTGGTCACCTTTCAATCAAGTTACACCGGATAGTGAACAGAAATATTTTTTTCATACCCATAGCAATGTTATCATACTCGTGTGACTCACAGGAAAATGTGACCTCTTTCTGCAAACTTCAACAAAATCCTACATTCCCACACCGTGTTTTCTGTTTTATTTTCCACTTTCCAAGATAAAGTTAGGTGATTTTTTTATGTATAGGATTCAAAACGATTCAGGCGTATCCGTGATGAGGCCTTACTGAATTCAATGACCACCACCCATTTGTTTTTCAACGGCGTACTTTTCAACTGCAATCCAGCTGACAGACAACAAACTGGATTCAACACGATTTCCAATCGGCCAGTAAAACCACGGCGTGGAACTGGAACGATAATTTGCGGAAACATCAAACTGTCGCGGCCAGAACAGTGTGCGGAAAAATACTGCAGCTCTCCTGCGACGTTGCAGTCCAGCTGTCATCCGCAGGAGTGCGTAAACCAAAGAACTCACTTTCCCATCCTCTTTACTACTGTTTCAATAAGTCCTTAAACGCACAGACCCGCTACCGTGGTAATACGCGGCACGACATTGGTCTAGACAAGCTTGTAACTATAGGTTTCTCGGATATCATCTTTCCTGAGTCACACACCACGTCATGGCACCTGTGTTTACAAAACAATATATATAATATGAAGAAGAAACGTTATAATTAGCTTTCGATCCCTTTTCTTCTCCTACAAATGTGATAACAGAGAAGCACGTAGATAAATCGCTAGTTGCGTGCATAGTAAAATTCCAATTACATATCAAAATGTTCTTAGATGTAAAATTAT
Organism: Pyrrhosoma nymphula; assembly: GCA_963573305.1. NCBI lineage: Eukaryota > Metazoa > Arthropoda > Insecta > Odonata > Coenagrionidae > Pyrrhosoma > Pyrrhosoma nymphula. The sequence continues at coordinate 17,196,693 of OY754335.1, forward strand.
CTATCATTCCACAAGGCATGAGCCTTATCAAAAAATTGTAATTAGAATTCAAATTAAATTTACAATAGCGCGCAGTTTCGTAAAAATTTTGACGTGCCTTCTTACGGTTTTATGACAGAAAATTCAACCGATGACCTACAACCCCCCTTATAGCAACTAGAAACTAAAAGATTCATGTGCTTTCTAAAATTTGCAACAGGAGGCCTTGAACCCTTTAAATTAGTTTTTGCATTAATCACGAAATTTATCACCACAACAGGGGAAGCACACTTTAAATTTCAATTCCAATCAAAATTTAGGCAAGCTAGAACAAAAAGCCTTTTCAATTTCTCAGTTTTCATCTATTTATAAGTATTTGGATAGGTTATGGGTAGACAGGACTACCCTCTCCAATTTACACATAGATAAAACAGATAGGTGCCAATATGATAAAACTACTAACTATTACTATTTAAAATTTAATAAATACCATTTTCAGAGCTATGAAGATATATTGTCATTGGATAAAATAGATAAGTAAAGTACGTTCATCATTTTCCATAAATGTATTATGTTTAACCAAGTTCACTGAGTCATTAAACAGTCAAATTATACGTATATTTACTTAGGGTTTATTCTCGTTTGTGTTGACACATTTTGACATTATTTGATTAATTATTTGGAGTCATGGATCCAGTAAACGCAAATGACAGTAGAACAAGGCTAGGGTATTATAAGCATATCAGATATTATTATAACTCCTAGTAAATACACCACAGATGAAAGGTTAATTACTCCAGAACTTTTGTCGTACATAAACGTTATTTGCTAACACATGATAATAATAATAAAATGTAGGATTAAGTTATTCCGTTTGTCCAATTACCCAATTTAACCATGGCATATTTAGCTCTACGGATTTTGAACTAACATTTTCCACATCTGCAAACATTCCCATGCATGTCAACGAAATATGACATTTTCTAGAACTGAGTTGATCTATCATTGTAAGAGCTAAGTATACTCGCATAACCAAAGTTGAGGCCTAAAGCATTTTCAAGATACTAAAAATAACATTTTTACTAAACTGAATAATGCATTCGCATAATATGCTGAATATGCTTAATTCTAGTTGCATTTTGAAATAATACAGACATACGAAAGATAGAGTAACTTTACATGTGAATTAATGGGTAAATTACGATGAAATATTTTCACTACAGTTCTTGCAGCGCGTGCGATTTTAGAATCTCAAAAACTAGCAATTTTAGGGAAACTAGCAAAGCAATCCGTTATAGCAGCTTTGAAGTTATTTCTGTTGGCTATTTGTTGGCACAATCTGAAGCTATTTCTAATGTTCACTGTATATCTTATTCTCAAAGTTTGAGTGAAACCCAAAATCAAAACGTTTTTGCAGATATTTACAAATGTGCACATTTTGTCAAAATATGTTTAACCCTTCCAACAGAAAAGCGTGGTAATTAATGCATTTGCATTTAATAAAAAGATTATAATATACTGCAAATTGCGCCACTTAATCGATTATTTTAGCCATTCCAAAGGAGCAGCGTAGTTATTTATACGTTTCCATTTATTAAAGGATTTTCTAAATCTCATATCTCAAGGTCAATGAGTAATAATAATTTTAATTCTAAGATTAAAAAGACGAACAGAAATACTAGAAGCATGCATAAAAATCCATGAAATGGAAAATGAGAGTCTTTTAACTCTGAAGTGACAGGGACCAAGGACTGGAACAGTCAACCTTACGCCTTAAAGAATATGGATGTAATTCCGGCTAAACATACATGATGCAGATACAACCATGAAAAAAATCAAAGACACCTCGTCCAGGGAGGACGAAGGATTCTCTCCCAATGAAAAAGCAACGGTTCCTGAACTTGCAACTCTTTTAGTTCATTCAGCTTTTTAAATCGTTTCAATAAAATTAATTCTCATCGAACATTGTCTGCTAGAAAGTACTTTTCGTACCCTGCGCTGTTTCATAGAATATATTTCAGTTTACTTTACGTCATTGATTTTCAATTTCAAAGGGACGAGATGAAACTATACATACTAACATACAGTCAGCAATGACTAGCAATTACATCGAACCATAACAGAAGGATTCATTTAAATTCTCGAAGACATAATTGATGGGATTGTTCAATTCTTTACAAATTGTTTTGGAAGTTTTTGGAAAAATGAAGGAAAATGGTTTAATTTACAAATGATTCATATAGAATTATTAGTGAAAAATAGTCAAATCTACTTTAATAAACCACTGCATATAATTACAGAACAAAGTGTACATATCATGATTAGTATTCACATAAGTACGTTGAATCTACACGTACATATTTATATTCTCCCAAATCTATTATTTTTCATTCGATATAAAAACGATGAGGTCTAATCGCTTAGTCAGTAGATCGCCCCTCACCTAACCGTATAACCCCGAGTTCAAATCAGGGAGGAGCCACTGTACGACCACAATGTTCAAGCCCCAGTACAAATTAAAGCTTCGAACCGGATTCTAATGGAAAACTGAAACACCGCAGGACAAGACACAGTCCTCATCTCTGCTCTTCAACACAATGCATAGATATCCCCCACAGGGGGGGGGGGGGGGGGGGGGTAAATATCAATGCATGCGAAGCCTAGCTTTCTAACCAGGCTACACGTTAAAGACTTCGGCCACAAGAACTGAATATATACGCCAATTGTTTAAATATGCACGTTGCACCAATACCTCGAAAATTTTTAGTTGAAAACACGGACACAAACAGCAGTTTTCTGTGGACTATTCCGAACTCTCATAATCACCAAGTTTTACGAAAACAGTAAAGCGTAATGACGGATGAGTGAACCACTCATTACTATAGTTATAAACTATCTCAGTTAATCTTTATTCCACGGGTGCTTTACAACATCACGAAATTCAGGTCATATCATTACTGTTTCATACTCTGTTCTCTTCAAGGAGATATTTAGTCGATTTCTATAGAGAATAATATGGTTACCCCATTCGGTTTATCTTAGATCGACAATCGATAAATCTTACCGACAGTTTTCTGATATGTTAGCAGAAAATAAAAACTAAACCCACAACATTTTTTTAATTCAATGACGAAAACTCATTTTCCTCAACAACAGTCAATTACAAGAAAAGCAGGTTAAATCAGGATAAGAAACTGAATTGTTTACTGCCTTTATTTCTATTTCTAGTTTGTATGAAATTGCATGATCTTCTTTTACCATATCAGTACTCGTTCGCACATCACAACCATATCTTCCTCAGTATTCATTTAAACGATATCTGGCAGTAATTTAATGTAATTATCTCTTGCATTGAATTGCACAATTTCTACTGTTCGGTTGCTAGAGGTGGTAAATATTCTTTATTATAACACTGAAATCAATCCAGATAAAATAACCTTTGGGCTTACGTGTTACATTTTGCAAAATAACAATTGGTGTGATTAAAAAGCATTGATGAAAGACAGTGAGTAATTCTTACCAACAAAACTGGCAGTATTTTGATCTTCAATTAAATAACGCTACATACAAACGTAGTTACAAAACAACAATTTAAAGTGAAACATGGTCAAACCTTTAGTAGACGGTGCATGTATTTCCCTTAATAATTATTTGTATTTCCATTTGTAATTATTAACCATAAATATTATAATGTATTTCCCATATATAATGACGATATTCAGGGTAGATATAACCAACAAATAATGTACGGAAAATGAAAAATTATGCAAGCCTTATTTCGCGAGACATTCTAATTAGACAATCAAAAAATCCAAACACAATTTTCAAGTAACTACGCATTGCCTTCATCTATTTCTATCACTGCATCTTCGAAATGAGTGTCGACCGACGCACCAGGTTAATTTGTATCCTACCATACGATTTCGCGTTCTTTGTATGCATTTCACCGTTATCTCTCCTCAAGGGAACCGGAGATAGTATATTGCATTGAGCCCTTGATCATATTTTCATGCTTATCCAAAGCTGCAGCATTAATAGAACGGGGTTAGTGGTGGACCGATAACAGAGAGATTACAGTTGTGCGCAGCTTTCGAACGACAATCAGCTACAATAGAAACTCTGATCGCTAATGCTTTCCCCAGAATGATCGCTTTGTAGCCTGCTACGTATCACAACCTGGGAGAGACTTATTGAGGTATCGATACCATCTTTAAATCCTAAAAGGTAGGGGATTCTCCATGAAAATAGGCGCTCCCAACAGTTTTGAGGCTCTTGCTCTCAACATATTTCACGGCCTTGGGAACAATGAGCCTAATAATCCCAGATCGCTAAATGTTGCGATCGTTTTTGAAAATGTCGCCGATCCGTGGTGGAAGTGGGGTGATGGAGAGGTATAGCGGAGATGAGGAGTAAAGAGGTCAATAAATATAGAATAGTGGCTCCAGATTCAGACTCCGACTCCGTCATACCCCAGCCAATTAGATCATGAGCATATAATTACGGAATTAAGACAGCCGAATAGACAAGATATAAAGGACGTTTTATCCTTCAGCAATTAGAAAACATAATAGGAGCAATTAAGTCTTTCTGAATAAGCTGTTCGAAAGATGAAGGCCTGGATAGTAAATTTTTCTGATTAGTTTTATTATTAATATGCAAACTAGAACTAACAGCATGCTACGAATGCTTGCTTTACTTGCAAAATTCTAATACCCTTCTGTACGTGAGTATTTGCATAATCCATTTGCATTGTTGCTTAGATCACAATGCGTGATTTAGTGAAAATTTACCCGATAAATTTAAGCCTGAGATGGTTTGGAGGGAATTAAATAATTGTACATGGAATGGTGACGAATAAAAAGGTTGACTCGATGGTTATGTCAAGTGGCAGAATACAGACGGAAGTCAACCCAAGAACAGATGTTACAAGAGAAAGTGAATTATTTGAGAAAGCACAGAACGATAAAATTTACTCAAAGATAGTTAATACATACAACGGATTTAAACATAAGATTTAAGCAGGTGATGAGAGTGATAATAGCTTGCAACTTCGAGAAATTTACTGTGGATCCTAGGAACTACTGCCCGGGTAATGAGCAATACATGGATTTTATTAGATTGAAAAATACTCAAAAAGATTTCCTAGCGAGAAAGAACTGGGTGTATGACGCAATGTTTTCGAGTTCTAAGAAATTTAGGGTTTTAGCCATGCCACGCGAAGATTTATAAGCGTAAAGGTAACGCCAGCACTTTAAAAATATGCATTTTAAGACGACCAAGAGGTATTTGTTTTACCTTATTGGATAGCATGACAAGCGAACTATTTTAACAGAGAATAAACACTAATGAATTTATTTATATTCATCAATGGAAATATTAAGGATTTTCCACAAAATTGCTACTTTTTTAAGCAGCTACTATTAAGCATTTAGCTAGTTAATCACTAACGCAAAACCATTTAAAATTGATATTTGTTGATTAAAATTGCTTAATACTGCACATGATTGTGGGCAGCTGAATACTAAATGCCTGAAAGGTAATATCGTTCCCTAGGTACACGAGTGTAACAGCATCAAGTGTTAGTAATGAGTCACCCTGAATTATCAATAATATGGAATGCAAATTATGAAAATTATAGAGCATACAGGCAAAATAGCAACATGCTATTTGAATTTGTAGCTACAATTATAAAAAGAATTGAATCTTTAGCTATATCAGTTTCGTGAGGCATGAAAAAACTTTTAACGAATACATGCTAATTGTTTCTAGCATCTCATAACATATACCGTAAAAAATTATTTAACCCATTATTGAAACTAAAAAAGTTTCCGTCATAAGAATTTTATAGCAGTAATGCTATATATTTAGAACTTAGAACAGGAAAGAAACTAGTATTGCGTGAACAACTAGGAATTGTGTTATCCAGAATACATGAGCCGTTGGGAGTAAAAGTGGTGCCAGTCAATTTTGCGCCATATTTTATGTGCGCTGAAGTATTCATTTACCTAAAGCTCTAGATTTAGAAAGTACGTATAACTTCAACTGATGCTGACTCTACTTGGTGAAATAGTAGCATGTTAAGAGAAATAAATCACTTTGTAATACTCCACGAATTTTTATTGTAAATCCTTTGTTATTTAAATAAAAATTGGTTATATTGAAGGGTTTACAGTACATATTTGTGGAATATTACAAACTGTTTTATTTCTCCCAACATGAGAAAATACGGACAATGCAACCAAAACTGACCTATCCAGTGCATGGAGAAGATAGTGAGTAAACATGTTTCTACGTGAAAAAATGTATTGATAACCATTAAAGCGAGTTTGAGCCATGTTATGCCATCAATTGTGATGTGATACACAGTACTCCACTGTTTTCATGCAACAGATCTTCCCCAATGGTCTTGGCTGTTGGCATCGGTTGGAGACAAACGCTGCCCGTACTTTTCTAATATAGAGCTTTACCCCTACCTGATGTATGTTTTCTGTATGGATAGTGTGAGTCTTCAGTGATTTTCCACTATAAAGCAGAAACTCAGGGTTTATTTAGGTATTTTCCTCATTTCTCGAAATCTGTCAATTTCGACTTACACCGCTTTCGCTCTCAACGGCTCATATGTACTCCTTTAATTTAATTAAGATTCGAAATGAAATGACAAGCGTTCCCTACATTGGGTAGCACACTGTCCTTTTAATTCATGGATATTGTTTCACTGTCACGGAATCGTAAGGAAATATTTGTCTCCAGCATAAACCACTTCATAATTTCAGATATATTTACTTCATAACGATCATATCGATTCCACAACGTTGCTTGAGCACTGTATATCCGAAACTAAAACGCAAAACGGCGAAATAGAGCCATAATTCTAACGCACCAAAACCTCTCGCAGTAATCTATGGGAAAAACCGATCCACTCTTCTGCAAAAAGTTATTTCCACTTGCATGGCGCCTTCGTGTCAGAAGTTAAAGCAGAACGTAAAATCGTGCGTCTTTCCCTCCCCCCGTATTCAACACAAACTCAAACAAAAATGAAGTGATATTCTAAATTAACCAGCCATTTTAGTTCGTGAAATGTCAAGGTTATATGTAAAAAAAACAATTTTGGAGTTTTGGCCAGCTTTTTTACGAATTCGGACCACTGTATGGCGAGGCGAATGTAAGACAAATTAGTTTCACGAGACTGCAAGGGCGTAATAAATTATATTCTAGAGTTATTTGGGTGGTTACTTAGGGAAACGACCGACTACTGAGGTATGTGCGCATCATAGGTAATGCGAGTGAGTAGGAGTAAGCGAAGGATTATTTGGGGAAAGGGCGAAGAGAGACCCAGCGTAGATATAAGATTACTCTTGACGAGAGGCGGAAAGGGGACCATAGTTTCACTTCGTATCCGATGGATGGAGTACTTCTTAGGAGAGCTCGCCACTATAACCAATGCAAGGATCGGGATTCCACCAAAGTATACCCGCCACGGGTAGGATTCGGACTCGACCCCTCAGGATGGGAAGCCAGTTCTTTAGCCCCCACACCATCCCGATTTCCATATTCAAGGGTAAAACGCAAACTGGGGCAAAAAGCATCTCAAAAGTACAATAGCCAGTTATTTAGCCACCACACCATCCCGATTTCCATATTCAAGGGTAAAACGCAAAATGGGGCATATCTCAAAAGTACAATACTTAAAATACGATTAAACCACTTGCAGTAAGCACAGAGAAAATATATTTAACGCAGATAGATTTAACGACGGGATATGAGCTTTCCATACTGCCGTGTTCGTATTTCTTTATAATTGAAATTAAAATATTTGTACATTCCACATTACCAAGTATTACTAACGACCTAGGCTTCATCGCTGAGCGACATCATCAGATGAAGTACGATGATGGTGCTCAACGACGATACCCAAGTCGTTAATAAAACTTGTTACTCTGGAATACACAAAGTTTTCATTTAAATCATGAAGACATTCCATTAAGTTGTGCCTGAAACCATCACCTTATTCAAAACTCAAAATTCTGCGAGGTGGTTTCACTATGGTACCCCATCGTAAACACGTAATTGCAACGTAAACACGCTTGCAGCGACTATCACAAAAATAGAAAGACGCCAGATCTGTTTCTACGACATAATATGAGCCCCTAGTACAACTTACTGTCCTTGGATTTAAACAGAGCGAGGTATTTCCGCTATATAACATTACTGCAAACCCCACCAAACATTTCGCCGGCAGTAAAAAGTGAATTCTTGGAATGGCATCAATTAGAGAAGAGAAAAATGACGACTCTCCAATTTCGCCTCCCGTCACTCCCTCCCACGCCAGAGATACACAAGCGGCAAAACGGAGACTTTTCCACTTCCAACTCATTTAAAAATCACACGATACACGTGTTTCGACGAGGCACGGGGCGAATGTCAACCATGTGAGCTCGACAAACACGAGAGTAAGAGACCGCAACGGGTTTCCAAGGTCCCCGCTTGCTGCCGCTGCTGCAACAGCCAGAGAGCACCACCATCGTGCGCCCCCAAGAGGATACGATCATGGACACGATGGACCCGGACGACATGAAAACCGCACGCGAGGAACGCACCCTTTTAACCATCAAGCACCGGAGGGAGGGGGGGACCGATAACCCGCCCAACCCGCAAAACTCCACTGCTCTCCCATTTAATTTCGCGGTTGATCCGCAAATTTATGCCACGGACGCTGAAACAAGCTCATTATTCGCCAAGGGGGAGGGTTGGGGGTGAGGGGGGGACGGTAAAACAAAAACCGCTCGATCAGTGCACAGTCGGCTCGTCCGTTTAGTCGCTCCGTTCGATCTCTTTCGAATGCGGCACCGACGACGTCCGGAGATAAATATCCGCGAGAATTACGACGCGTGCACTAAAAGCGTCCCGACCTATCTCTCGGCCGCCCGCCCCGAGGACAGTAATTGAGTTATTACGGGCAATCGCGGCTCCCTCTCCCGGCAAAAACTACCCTCCCGACGGAGCGTGGAGTGATTACACGCACCAAGTGCTCGGTCACGGGACGCGGCACTTTTTTAACCCTTCATCTACATCTACGAAATACCGTGAAAGCCACCTGCAGGGTGTGTGGCACGGGAGGATTCCACGCCAGGCATGCAATACTCGTCCCAGTTCGAGAATGGGCCTCGAACTCTTCCCCGGCCGCTAAGCAAGTACCAGAGAGTAGTCCCGAGATCAATGCAAGGCCAAGCCAGAAACCATGGGAGTGTCACACTGACAAACGTACTAACATACAGTACACGGATTAACACACCACTACTGATTAGTATTACTAGCTTTTATTTCGTGAAATTTGTTGCATTATCTAATGAAGGGAGCATATTCGCATTCGTGCTTGAGGCTAATATGTTTCCGACTGTCCCTCGCGAAGGAAAAAAACTGACTACAACGGGTTCTGCAAAGCGGTAGAAAACTGTATGCCACTATAGTATGTGGTTGGTATTCATCGTCATCATGGGTTTTGTGACAAATGAATGGTAGGTCGGTGTACCGTCTCACCCGTAAATTCAATGGCCGCGGTGAGTCTTCTATAACGCTTCCTTCATAACGCCAAAAAATTGCCATGCGAAGCATGCAAATGCATATAGGTACAGTACAGTTATCACTATCCCAGTCGGGATCTACGGATCTACCAATGTTTTGTATTATTGGCGCTTATGGACATACACTTATGAACATATATTTATGTTTTGGTTGCACCAGGCCAGTTCAGCTCAATCAGACGAACGCCAGAATTTGACTATGGATTCAATTTCCATTTAGTACGTAGGGATCACGCCATTATTTTATCCTTGATAAGTCACAAACTGAAATGCGGAACAGTATAGAAATATCTTAATTTGTCGTAAATGATGCTAGCCCGTGCGCCTTCCGTATTACCCTAGTGTTTTATACTCCGATGTGGCCTCAGTGCACAAAACCTAGAATAGTCAGGATTGCACTATGCACCGAAAAATATCAATTTTTTCAATACTAAATACTTCTCAAGCTCCCCGTACCTTCTGTCCCTATTAATTATCCCACAAAAACTACGGTTTAACGGATTGTGTAGAGCGGAAGAAGCCTGTATTTCATTAATGTTTCAAAGGGGTTTTCAGAGGACAGGTTATACTGTAAAATAGTATTTTCCGCTATACGCAAATGCCAATTTTTCGTAGAAGAAGTGTAAGAAATGGCATTGGAAATTTTTCATGGCATTATAGAGTTTTCGATGATATGAATGTGCTATTCCATGTTTCGTTTTCAGCAAATTCATGAAGTCTAATGCAAAATCACAATAGAAATAGCACTATGGTCAGCTCCTCGGAAGTAAATGTTTTCATTAAAAACATTCGTCGACTAATGTGAATTTTTAGTGCCTTAATCCCACTTCTCAATGACTATGGTATTTTAAAACTTAAAAATGAAGGCACTAGTTCTTAAGCGACAAGAGCGACAACTTAGGCCTTCTCAACTGCTTTCGTTAAAAAAAACCTGAATCCATCTCCTCATAACATGCGTTGGATGCCTTAATGCCTTGCCTGGCGTTTGAATGAGTGTCGAAAATAAAATAATGAGTAACTTCACTAAAATAATGCCAAATGTATTAAAAAGCAAAAGTCACCAAACACTACGATAATTTGACGAATATATTTGTCGGTGAACAGTCACCCTTACCAAAGGAGCCAAGTATAGCGTCAATTCAACAGATATAAGGCATTGGTGTTTCTTACTAACACAAAATTCTTATAATTGTTTTTTTTGCAAAAAAACATTAGATTTCAACATTATCCCCCGAGTTTCACCTTCCGTTGCCTGTAAGTTCGGTTGATTTCAACTTTATTTAGTGATGGATGTAGTGTGGTATTGTGTAGTGATGATTTTAATGAGGTTGCAGTATAAAGGACACGTTTTTCTACTAGTAAAAATAAAAAAAATAGATTTAAGAAAAAAAAATTACGAAATTAAATCACGAGAGACGGAGATGCACTGAAGTGCGAGAATCACGACAGAAATTCCTCAACCACGTTCCCAATAATTAATCTCAAAGCTCCATTTGGACATATTCATATGGTGCGTCCGACAAAGCCACAATGGAAACTCTCAATTTTCAATTTTTGTTTTAATGTTGAAAATTGATTTTCAATCCTCTCACATCGATGACATTAAGTTCAGAATTTGTAGAAATAGCGTTGTTCACGACAATGCAGGCCCTTTCACCTCTCATTTATGATGCAAAAGGGTGACAAAAAGTGTTGAGGTTTAGAATAGATACCAATCATTTTCGGCGAAACCGCTAACTGGCACCGTTTTGTTTTTGAACGCAAAAGCAAGACTTGAAAATTCTCGTGAATAATCCCATTGAGGGCCGGGAGTAATGCATGGTGTCCGTTTCACGAATTGAATTGATCAAATAGATGAATAAGCATTAATGTCTAATTTCAGACTTTCTTTCCTCGTTTTTTGAATCAGCTGTCACAGTTTCTACGATTAACTTTCAGTTCTAATCTTAAGGGAGGCTGCAGAGCAATCTTCACTAAAAACCTAGGATTTTTAGAGAGATGGAAAAATACTGTTCATTGAAGGTGAGATTTAATAGGCAATAATTTAAGGCATTTAATGCACCGTAATATTTTAAATTCAAACCACCCGTGGACATTATGTTGGGCTTAATTATTCTTCGGCATAGAAAGAAGATTATTAACTTCATTTTTAATGCCAAAATTGGTTTATCGATATATGAAATCATTAATGTAAAATAGAATATAAAAAAGCCTGATCTGAGCCCATATAAATAAAACATTCAAAGCATAGCTTTAAACTATGGCAATTTATGAGAGAAAGTACCAGTTTATCCGAAAAAAGGGTAACAAATATAAATACTTACATATGAATAAAATATACAATATTGAACATTTTCAGCTTGAGCAGGAATTGGTTGCAATGAAGGCGGCGTTAGAATGTTACATTTTTTACTTTGATCTTGCTCCTCTAAGCATTGGTCCTCATTTAACAACCATTTTTGTACGGGAAAAGGATTATTAAGAATAATATTCACCGTCTCAGGCGTCACGTTGTGCAAGTGAGACTTATTAGGTAAGTAAAAACAGTAGCACCTTTCCACAAACTGGGGTAAAGTGCTAGTGTTTTAACTTACCCAGAAGTGTTTAGAGACAACAACTCCGCTATAACCAAAACACAAATTCTGGAGATTTTCTGAATTACTTATTCCGAACTATTCTCATAAAAAATATTGACGCTTTAATTAAATCTGAATGATAATAACAAGTAAACCGTTATTATTCACCTAAATATCCCTAGGCGTTAAAATTAACCTATGCCTACAATATGACAAAAATTCTATTACTGAATCTTGTTTGTAAAAATTGATTCGCCAAAGTTGGTCGTGTAGAAGTGCTATAGCACGAATCGTGGACAATTTTTCTTATATTTACAAAACCTTGCATTATCTACCGATATTGAATCTTTTGAATATATGAAGGGAGGAAGAAAAAAGAGTGAGACTCTGAGTACACTGTTTCTTACCTTCAAAACTCCATACCCGAAGATTGCTCCTAGGCACTGGACGATGATGTAGAGGATGGCCCTTTGCCAAGACAGCATCCCCACCACGACAGAACAAACGGTCACCGACGGATTTACGTGCGCCTGACTGACATGCCCAAACATCTGAAATAAAAGATGAAACATATAAGAGAAAATATTAAGAGATTTTAGCATACATACCCTTAACGCACGTTCCCTCTCGGGGTAGGCACTGTCAAAAATGATTAATTCTCGGTGATAAGACTGTAAAGCTGACTGTGCTATCATAATTTACTCCAACTTTCCCTACCTATGCATTCATCTTTTGCTTCAGTTACAGTCATGCGTAGCATATTACATGCCCACCTGTTTTTAAGTCTCTTAATATTCCTTTTCTTTAAGAGTATCATTCACAATAATCATCCATGAATTTCTTCGTCCTTTCTCTCACACCATTCACTCCACTCTCGTATGTCTGTTTCATAATTTGACTATCATCCAATCTCTCAACATAGCCAAACCAACGAAGCTCAATCCTTTCATATATGTCCATTACTGGAGCATCCAGCTCACATTCTTTCTTGACCTGTTCATAGATAACCCTAAATACTCTTTTCTTGCCGCAAACATATATCTTAAAATATTAATGGTGCATATGTCTGTAAGATGAGTTTAGGTCAAATAATGTTTTTTTTAACTTATGCCGACGTTTCGGATTTTTATTTATCTATCTTCAGGGCTATAAACAAATGATACATGATGGTAAATGTAATTCTCGGTTCTGGTTCGGTATGGAAGTGCACGGTTGTAATTCTGAAGATGGATAAATGAAAATCTGAAACGTCGGCAAAAGTTAAAAAAAACATTATTTGACCGAAACATTTGGACCATATATAAAAAGAGGTCGAGAATAAATACCATTTGATTTCTTAAAATATTATGAAAGCCGGATGTAGTTCTCTATAAAATACACAAAACTCAAATATTCAAATAAAAAACAACGAATAGAGGTATTAAAAACAATTGTATTCACCGAATCCCATTAAATAAGGGTTTCAACAAATTTAGGGGAGGGGCGCCGATTCACACATTCCCTCGCAGTTAAAACTCGATAAGAATACGTTATGAAAAGTTTGAGATTTACATCCGTAGAACAAAAACTCCTTCGTTCATTTCTACATGAATTCGTAAATTCGTACATCGTATGGTAAAGGTATGTAAAATAAATTCGTACATCGTGTTTCACAATCGCGATTTTTAAACTCTACGAAAATCATTTAAATAATGTAAGCAATCCATTTGATAGTTTCGCTTAGCGATAATGACTGCCTCTACAGAAATGCAAGTAAAAAATAACTCACAACATTAAATTCAACAAAAGATGACCTTCCCTCTCTTCTAAACGTACAAATATCACTTCCTCATCCCCTTTCACCTATATTACTCAATATCAACATATTAGCCATTTGGTAATTTTTATTAAATCAAGATTTTATCCATAAAGTAATAGTTAAGATAAGTTCCTAGTTTTACTATATGAGGTCAGAGACCTGGATTCCCCTTAGTAAAAGCTGACCAGAGTCTCCACCTTAGTAAAAGGTGACCAGAAAATTATATAAATAAGACTTCGACGCACTGGAGAAGGTTGCTGAAGATGTAACTGACAAGTAAAATGAAAAGCGTGGAAGTATACAGAAAAGTTTAGGAAAAAGGTCCTTTATCAAGTAAAGGAAAAGGTATGTAAAACTATATAACAAAAGAAAGAGGAATTTATAACATGTGATTGAACTAGCTCCAAACAGGTGATAGTGGAAGCTGCCGTTCACTATCCTATTGCAGAAACGCTGATGATAACGGTGATGACGACCATGACATTTCTAGTAGGCACATTCAAAAGAGTTTCCAGTCAACGGATCTGGACATCGTCCTCACAAATGAAATGTGAAAGGATGTCCAGGTATATTAGAAAATTATTGACCCAATGCGTCCATATCTTCCATCTACCCGTCCATATTTCTTCATCCAACTCAATTCCTCCCATTACTTCTTCCTCACGACTACTCTTCAACTCTGGATCTAACTGTGACCCATTTTCTCCTCCGTATAAAGACTTCCTCCATGCAACAGCATCTGGGATCCCTAATCGTGAATACGGGGAGCCGTGATTGCGAATGATTCTGTCGAGCCCACCCTCCCTTCGTGCCCTCCTCTAATTAAAAGGGATTCATTCATTCACCCTTGCAGCGGATTACAGCCAGACGAATGGCTTCGACGCACTTGGGCTTAATTCACCCGTTTCACGCGGACAATTAAGTAATTTATAATGACCGAGAATTATTAAGTCTGGCGCGAAAGGGATTTGGAAAAAAATTGACCCGTGGAATGTGGGGGGGGGGAATATAGTTCCAAATTGCAATGGGGTTAAATGGACTAAAAAAAAGAAAAACAAGGGAGCAAAATTAGTACAACAAAAATATAATTTCCTGGAATTCACGAGACGAAAATCCCTTTCCTCACCGCGCATCCTTCTTCATTAGCTAAATTACAATATTATACCGCCCAGCTTTGTAGCGTTAAAGCATAATTTAAACGTTTGATGATAATTTACGTGACAACTGGCAACATTATACCGATTAAATCGTAAAAATTAACTCAAGCTTTACAAGTGAGTCAAAATGTTCTTCATTTAGGTAAGTAATGCTTTGGCCATGGACGGATTATTTAGTGCCAGAAAATGATAATACATACAATTACCTGCAAGTTTAATAATATTAATAATAAAATACGTGTGATTATATTTACTCTTAACTTATACAACAAAGCACAATATAACACTGTGAAAGTCACCTTGAGTATATAAAACAAGGTACATATCCACAACACACACTTTTAAGCAGCGCATGGAGTTATATCCACAGACCTATCTCGTTACACCATGCATTACACCAGTTTCCAGACATTTTAAGTCATCTGTCTAGTAAGTTATCAAAATAATATCCAGTTTCCTGAAGAAAAAAAAACTCGAACGGGTTTGCTGTCAAATTATGTCGCTCGAAAATCAAAGTGCACTCTTCCGCTAATGGGAAAGATTTACAAACGAATAAAAATCACGGCTATTCAGAAGAATTTAGCAATTGGCTGTATGTAGTTTTTAATGGGAAAATCGCCGGTGACCATGAAGTTGACGCAGTCCATCAATGTTTACGGCGTTTTGGAAATAATAAAATTTTACAAATTGCAAAAATGAATTCCCCTCCAGGATTAAACGACCAATTTGTGTTTGGCAGCTAATCGAAGAAAATATGACTTTAAATCCTTCACGCACAACCTTGTTGATTTTGATGAAATGGCAGGCTCTAAATCATTATTGAGGCTGGAGTTGGACTCTCAAATCATAAATAAAAATGAAACCATAGTTGTATCGTTGCTGGAAAATTAATTAACTATGAAGATAATTAATTACCGTTGAGGTTTATTTCGTCATAACAACAGCAAAAGGGAGCGTTTAACTTTTTAATGAAGTCCCTGCATTTATATCTGAGTGGTTTTTAATTATATTGCATCCTTGAGTTACTTACACTTATTAAAGCCTACGTTTAAATAAATGATCATTGATATGTCAATCAGGATTCAAATGTTTTAAAACTCTCCCAATTCATTGCGAGGAAGTGTACCAAAGTTCCCAGAAAAAGGTTAAATTGAATTAATATTTGTTAACTTTTACAGGGAGTCTGTCATGGATTGATACTGATGGAGAAAAAAGCAAATAAAATTTTATTCCGCAATTATTTCAGGACACTTAAAGCTACTTTGAAAGGGGAAAACGCATATTTGCATCATGAAAACGAAGAATTTTAATCTGTCACAAAATATTAAATTTATCATTTTCACTTATAGTTTAAGCATAAACATATACTGTCATAAAAACGTGTCCCTGGCCAAAAATTCTTTCAACCTATGATAAATTGTACTCAACGCGAGAAGAATTTATTAAGCTGCTTTTCTTCAAAAAAAGAGGGACCTTTTCATGAATTTCAATGTAATAAATACATGCGCAAGTGAACGATAACTGCATTTATTTTACATTTTAAATCAATCATATCTGCCAAATGGAATTCAAACCTCAGGGAAATTCATCCGATGGATCTCTTACAATTAGAACGCAGCAATTTTACAACCGTAAAATAACAATTGGCAGAAATATCAAGAGAATATGTCCACCAAACTTAATTCATGAGACCAATGAACGTCTCCACCCGAGCCACTTTCGTAGTGGAGTTCTCAAACGAATTATACCAAGTTTAATCACACTGAAATGGAATTTTTTATTTATTTATTTCTTTAACAACACCCCCAAAAATAGCCACTTTAGGCCTCTACATCGGGTGTATTAACTATTAATAACGAACAATCATAACCACCCAAGCTCTGGATGGGAAAACCCTACCCAGGCTCGGGACTCGAACCCGCGACCTTCGGCTTGGCAAGCGAGGACTTGACCCCGCCGCCACCGAGGCCCACCAGCTATGGCGCGAGAAGTTGCGAAACAAGAGGAGGAGGACATAGTACAGAGGGGAATGGTAGGTCCTCGATACATCGACCACGATATGTGACATGCGATATTCATGAGGCATACCACGATGCGATTCAGAGCCATCGAGCCTTTCGAAATATCACCTTGACACAATGCAATGTGCGACATCCGATATGGACATGATGATATGAAGGATATGATGAGTAATGCCATACGATCTTATAATGATTTAAAGATGAAGTTGTGATTTAGAGAGATCCTGAATACAGAGTACCGAACTTTCATTGTGGATATCAAAACCATACAGAGTTAAAATTACATAGGTATCTGTTGCATGACGGGTATTAAAAGTAATTAATTCGAGAGAATTTTTTCAGAGGACAATAGCTGAGCACACGGATATCAAGAGAAGCATTAGAATTATGAATATGTAGGTGTCCGGGGAAGAGTGAGAAAAATAACAGCCTTTCCGTATGAGACGGAGGGAGGTACGAAATGTGACGCACTGGGGAAACGTAGTAAAAAAATATGTTTCCTCTGTTCAAGAAGCAGAGGAGTATGATGGTTCATCAATATCTATCTGAACCGATCTTATTCCTTACCACTTCCTCTAATAACAATGGCAGATTACACTAACCCTTGGTTAAGGTAGGTTTAAATGGATGAGGGTAAAATTCCTCTCCACTTTTACAGGCATACCTCTCTATATACCTGCACAATTTCCATTTTCATTCATTTTTCACAGCACACTTCCTACCTCTCTTCATCCCGTCCATAAAGCCTATTTTCTTCTTTCTCCTTCCCCGTTTACTCAAAATCCTACCCTCTATCACATTCTTCAGCATCCTCCCTCACTGCCTGTTCCAACCACCTACACTGACTCCTCCTTAACATCATCCTGAAGTTTCCTCTTCTTATTGAGATATTGAATCCTCGCGATATATCGCATCTTTTGGGATTGCGAAATCAAATTACAAAATATGTATCGACAGCCCAAGATTCAGGTCAGGTCAGGAGCAAATTTAAGATTCAGAGGTCAGGAGCAAATTTAAGATTAAGGAAGAGTTCAGCGAATAGGGAGAAAGACGTCTAAAGCCATGCACCAGACACCCGCCAGCATGTTGAAATAAAAGAGCCAAGTACGAGATTGCCTCTCTCTGCAACGCATAATCTCCGGATAGACCCATTTATACCCGGGCACTGCATTTTCAATTCCCGAAGAAGAGCAGGAGAAGCGACGCCACCGCCTCAGGCAACGGCGGCGGGGGAAGGAACTAGGAGAAGGAGAAAGAAGCGCACTCTGATGAACTCATCCCAAGAGTAAAACTAAAAGGAACGTCTTAAGGTTTGGGTCCTCACTGTCTTTGTCTTTCTTCTCTCTCCGCGTATAACGTGCACGGCTCAGTGAGATATCCCTGCATGTGAATGCCGTCGACTTGCGTGCGTCTGTTCCCCTTTCTCGTGAGTTTACGGTGGGCGGGGTGGGTTGGCGAAGAGGACGTAGGGGAGGGGGGGGGGGCTGAGGAAGACTGGATATGAATGGACTACTCGAATCCAATTCCAGAGCAAAATCCCAACTTTACACGCGGTGCCGATGTGAGCTACGGGAAGAGGCTGGGATAATGAAAGCGCAGCCGGTGGGAGGTAAGAGAGCCGGTTCGGCTCCGGGTAGTGATTGAAAAATGTCGATTTTTTGAGCAATCGATTTTTAATCGAAATGAAAAGCTCGACTTTCAAACAAAAATCGAAATTTGAACCGAAATATCGAATAATCGAAAAAATCGACGGTTCTTTTTTGAAAAAAATACAGTGGGTACAATAACGTGTTTATTATTCATTCGAAAAACGCTCATAATACATATTTGAATAGTATAAAAATCCCTAAAAATGTAGTTAGAATACATTCTTGAATTATTAGTAGTAAAAATTTACAAATGCACGTACGTTAAAGTTTGGGGATCACCACTTGGAACCATTCAGCTTCACTAAAATTTTTAAGAAAGATCAACTGATTGAGATTCTTTCTTGATGATCTAGGTCGTGCCTTTCCAATTTCACCGGCCTTAGAGAAAAGTCATTCACATGGGACGGATGACGTTATCATACTCTGATCGCGAAACGGTACGAAATGGTCAAAATCGAAGTTGAAACATCGAGTTTGGATCGACACTCGAAGATCATGGCTCGATCTCGATTTCCTCGATCTTTGACAATTAAAACTCGATTTTCGATTTTAATCGAAATCGATTTTTCCATCACTAGCTCTGGGAAGGATGGGAGTCGCTAATGCAAGAGAGGAAGACGAGTGATGGGCAAATAATAAAAAGTCTCAGTTCTTCGGAAAAAATAAAACTTTTTCATCGTTTGACATTTCGTAGAGTTCCTGAGGAAGTCATCATTTTAGCTTGTCCACAAATATTTGTCAATTCAATTCTGAGAATATTTATTCCAGTTAAAAAAATACCCATTTCAAGTCCCAGCATACAGAATAATGTTTGATAGTAGATTGTTTACAATATTTCCTGAGTGAAAATTACTTTAATTTACAAGTGCACAGGAAGAAGAT
This sequence comes from Pyrrhosoma nymphula, assembly GCA_963573305.1. NCBI lineage: Eukaryota > Metazoa > Arthropoda > Insecta > Odonata > Coenagrionidae > Pyrrhosoma > Pyrrhosoma nymphula. The sequence goes on from OY754335.1 coordinate 17,216,336, forward strand.
TGTTATTGTAGCAGGCATTGCGTGAATCAGAGTAGAATAATAATTTCGTTTGACAAATGTTTACTGTACAAAATGAATCTTGTAGCCAGATGAAGGCGAGATTTATTTAGAGCGCATGACTATTGGCAATTTTTTAATCACTTTATTTCTCTTAAAACACATTTATCAGCGTAATGAAAGTCATTTTTGCATAATATCTAGATTTGATATGAGTGGCATTCTAATGTCGTGCAAACAAATGCGTATTCTATTTGAAAATTCATTTTATTCTTAAGGTAGTTTTTTAGTCAAAATTACAATGTTTTCGTCATTTTTGCTGACCATCACCCGGAATCAATCAAAGGGCTTAAAAATTAAGGGTTAAATATAATTAATAGAAACTTAAATAACGTAACGTATGCCATAAACTAGAACCTAGCAGGGTGTGCTAAGAAGACTGGATCAGCACTTAGAAGGAGTCAATATTATAAAAGAATTTAAGACTCATGGCTATGAAAATATCTTTTTTTATCAAGTCAAAGTAATTTTTACAATTTTTCACTGCATCTGATTAAGATTCAGCCCTTGGACGAAGGCCATAATATGAAGAGTGACTAAGCTTTTGTGAAACTAGAACCCAGCACGGTGGACTAAGAAAGCTGAATCAGCACTAAGGAGATCATATTATAAAATAATTAAAGACATCATTATGAAAAAAAAATTTTATAGTGAGTCAAAGTAATATTTACAATTTTTCACTGAATCTGATTTAGATTCAGCCCTCAAACGGAGGCCATAATATGAAGAGTGACTAATCGTGAGGGTAGGTTTAAAAAGTTATATGATTTTTGATGTTTTTTTAAATAAATATACGAAAAATACTCATCCGTGAAAATTATGTTACACATTGAATTTAAAATTCTCTGGAAAACAATAATGACTAACAAACAAAACTTTCTACCACACCGAAGTCATCTTATGCTCTATATGTATCCAGAAAGCATATCAGAAACCTAGTGTCACTTGAAAATACTTGAAGAAGTAGAAAATAACAGAAAACTACGTTAAATCTGTAAATGTGGCCGATTGTTTAATTCGTCAATCGAGATATATTGGGATAGAAGCGACAATTGACGGAATGATTTCCGTATTTTGTCTTCATCTTACCACTTGAAATAAATTATTCTTACCGTTATAAATAAGGTATAAGGTATGTGCTGATTATTTTATGCGATTGCCAATCTTACGGTGACTACGCATGGGGACTAATGTGCAGTGCATATTTTTGTTTTGATTCTTTACGATATTCCATGTTGGGATAAGTTCATTTAATAATCATGGACGAAAATGCGTTTTTTTCTGTTTACATTTTTTTTTGGGTATGAAAACGCATTAAGTTGAGTTAGCATAACTAGTATTCACTTATACACTGATCAATATTTATTGTGGCATTCACAACCAATTTGGTACGCAGCCACGCGCTCGGGTGCAAACATATTTATGAAGGTCATGGGATTCACCGTGAAGAAAAATCATTTGACTTTACCAGAATTTGAATTCGGAACTCCTTTTGCCGTAAAGAGGTGTTAAAAAGGTTTTACAAGGCTTATCTTTCTCAATCCACTATGTTGGGTTTATCTTCCGCTTTCGTAAACACGCCAACGCCTCCTGCGCTACTATTTCCACGGTAGACTAAAACACTAATTATTTCGTGGAAATCTCGTCCCGAAACTCACCTAAGGGAAAATGGATTGGTTTGGAATTAATTAACACACCTGACTCGGAACTAGGAGACACGGAGTTGGATTCAAATCGAGTCAAAAGATTTACTCATAGCGAATACAATCACATCTTTTTGCATTTATCAATACTTTGAATGCAATAATTCATAAATAGAATGTTTTTGAAATTTTTTTTCGTTATTTGGCTATGCAATTAAATTAAACGTGTTATCTGGAACCAGGATACACGTATTCAAACTTCAGTCAAGTCTAATTGTTTATTCAATGTGAATGCTATCACATTTGGGGGCATTTATTACATTTTCCATGCATTCGTTCATCAAGAGCATGTTATCGTTATATTCCCGAAATTATTTTCAATATTTTTGTAAGAACTGACGGAAGATGGGGCAAGTTTCCGAGGGGTTTCCAACATATTGTGGTATGAGATAGATGCACAGGAATGGAGAAAAAAGTGTAAATCACTCATCCCAACTCACATCCCGTTCTAATTTCCCGTGACACACCCTCGAAGCCAAAACCTTGCACGGATTATTTCTTTCCTAATCTATTTTCCATCACCTCACTTCCAAACTTACTCGGAGACTTGGTTCCGCATTCTGAACTCCCGTGCAAAAAGAACTAGAGCCACGATTATAATTTCGCCCGCAAGAATCGCTGAGGGCGACGTTAAATTCTTGAGCGCCAGGCATGCCGCGTCGACCTATTTCCTCTTCTTAGAAAATTAATTATGAACTAATTAGATTGATGGAATCCTTGACACGTTTTGCTTAGAGGTAGATAAATCTTAGTGGGGGGAAATATTTCACGCGCTTGGCTCTAAAAACGGATTCTAATCCCTCTGGGATCACTCTGATAAAAAGTCTGGAACGTGATCCCGGATAATTCTTTTTCATACTTGATTCACCGCAGTAAAGACGAACATATCCAACATGTTGATGCTCAGGTATTTCTCCAATAGATTCGAGCGAAACAACATGAATAATAAGAATAAATCGTATATAAATATTTTCTTCTAAAAGTGAAATATAACATAGTATCAAGGTTTCACGCGCGAGTCCAATATTAAAAAAAAACATGTTTCAATATAATTTATTCTAAATTTAGGATATAGTGCCAAAAACTACTGTCATAACATGCAGCATTTAAGGAAATAAATTTAAAATATATATATTTTATCATTTTCATTACCTACTGCCTGTATGTTGAGTTACAATGCATAAATAGATGAACTTAAGTGAAATGTGGTCAAAGATTTATTTTTGACTCACTTGAAAAATTATTAAAATCCGCTCTCAATGACCAACGATTATAGCTCCGGCTACTTCTAAGTGAAACAAACACATTGCAACATGAATACTGCGTGGCATGAATGCCGATGAATAAAGCGATTCGAGGTAGCTTTATCGAGACGTTATTGCATATAACATGAAACAGGCATTATTCTAGTGAAAAAGATCTCAATTTTCTCATGAAACCGAAATATCAGTCACTTATCGCTCTAATTTTCGAGAAACCATTTTTCCCAAGCAATTGGAAGCGTTTCTATGGGATTATACAGAGAGACATTGTTTAAAAATAATAGAAGAAGGGTTTGACGCGTAATTCGTATCAGACAAATAACGGTGTGCTCTTAATACGTTTTTTTTTCAATTGTTTTAAAAATAACTTTCAATCACAGCAACACCTTTCATGAAAAAGCAAAGAACGCTTTCGGTTGTAAGGGTTTATTCAGCGTATGGCGAGAAACAAATGAAGTAAAATTCTCGAACATATATCTTAAGTAAATTACTGAGACGATTTTGCATAATAATAAAGTTTTTTGTGTAATCAATATTACTATAGCTGGTTTAGGACTCTTCAAACTGCTTGGAATTAAAATTGAAATTTGAATATAGCCTCTATTATGGCTAGTGAAAAGCCCTGGTAAAACTACCTTGACGAATAGCATGTCATGGCACGTTAAGAATGATACCCATCCCATACGACGTCAGAACGCATTCGTATGGCATAGTAACGGAGATCACATAATATCACACATCAAATTTACATGGCCAATTTTATGATATACTATGTAAATGTAATTTTTTCGCGTTATATAGCTCAATATCCCATCCCAATCTCATATTAGACAGATTTTTTGTCACCTATCGCACTTGGTAATCATAAATGAATATCATCATGTATCGCAAATTTTAAAAAGTAGCAGCAACAGATATTACTCATATCCTTTCTAAACACATTGTTAAACCTTTTTGATTATTGTAAGACTACTAAGTTGGGAAAGAGATTTTAATTGGTATAAAGCCATTCAAATAAAATGTTCACCAGTGAGATTGTGTCATCAAATTTAAGCTATACTATTAATTAGCAGAACTGGAGAGTCTTGTGGAAGAGAGGAAGTTGTGGATACAGTAACAAGATCTTCAACTTGAGGTGGTTTGAGCGAGATAGTTCCCCAGTCAAAATGGAGACCATATTCAAATTTTATTTTTTTTATTTCAGCGTCTGTAAGAAGTATGAAATAAATACTTTAGCATTAATGACGCAACGATTTTGTTATATAATACTAAAATTCTCAGTAATTAAATAAATAAAGCTACATAAGTCTCTAACTTGACTCATTTTATCCCGCCGTACGGCTGAAAACCCTTCAAAACAGCAGGTTTTTTGCGATTCTGTAAAAATTACTGTGGTGAGTAATAGATTATTTTTTATAAATAGTTGAGAAAACATTCAATCTACACACATTAGTTTTTTTATGAAATCTATGTGCTAGAAGTTCCTAATGTGTTTAATATTCTCCCTCTGGAGAGCATAGCCATAATCTATCCCATATAAGACAGCTAATATTTACAAGCAAATTGCTCTATAAGTAGTTCGGCAAAGGGTTGATATTTTGATATCATTGGAAAGATGAGTTTTTTTGTTTAAAATGAGGCCAAATTCATCAAATTCTAGGCAAAGTGATTTTTCGCTCAAACTACCTTATTAAGGGTTATAGGTAAGAAGACGACCCTTAAATACTAGATATGCTACCATTTAACCTTTGCAAAAGGGAAGATAAAACTGGGTTCACATGGGTGCGGAATCTGCGGAACGTGCGGACTGAGAAAAGCCATCCAGCCAATCACAGTGGGGGAGTCTGTTCCGCAAGGGGCGGGGCTTAAGCCCGCGGAACGTGCGGATGGAATATTTTGATATTTTCCGCTCTCCGCAGAGTGAACGTGACGTCAAACCCCTCAAAAACAGTCGACAAACAGCCGGCACGAAATGAAAACAACGTAACGAAACTACTTTGTCCGCAAGCCTTGTTGACAACGGCCGTGCATTGAAGAAGAAAAGTATTCAAAGTAAATGTACCAAATGTGCCAAAGTAGTACCAATTGTGCCAAAGTAGTACCAGAATGACAGAGGAGGATATCGTGAATGATATTTTAATCTCTTATGCTCTGCTTGAGTTCCTTGAGGATTCCATTAGTGCGAATAAACTGGGCGAATTTTGGGCATAATTTGGGCGCTAACGGCGGGTAACATTTAAGAGACTGATGGCATGGTGAGTAGGTATGAGAACATTTAGTAGAAATATTTTGGCTATCCTGTTGATGTTTCAAGTCCTTTCAAGTAGCGTTATCCCCTTCAGTTTAAATATATATCTACTCCAGACTTTAAAAGTTGAGAAAAACAAATTTAACGTAATTTTATTGAACATTTCCGCGACACATTATCTCTGACATATATTTGCTGGGACCCATTATTTAAAAATATGATATATGCCTACTTAACGTTGAAAGATTGGATATTTATTTTTAGGGCTTTAGAAACGGTTGTTTATCTCGCGGGAAATTTGGTAATTAATACGACTGAAGTAACACGCACCAGACTTGCGAAAACTATAGACACTATACTGTCATCTTTTATGCTTAGCTTCGGGATTCTAATGATATATACGTAAAATCTCGGCACAGTATTAGTGTAAAGACTTTTGGGAATTATTGACCACACATTTTGTCAATCCCCGTTATCACTATCTCGAAGGAAAAATAAGACTCCTCTAGATATGTGAGTATTAAAAGTGGTTAATAACAGAATTTTTACTGGTAGTTCATATAGTGTATACTGGTAGTTCCGCTGCCTTAGGGGTATTGTACTAAGGTTTGCAGATTCTAATTCAAAACGCGCCAGGTCAAATTCGTAGGAGAGTGATGATCGAGGAGCGTCCTTATTGACAGTGTTTCACGGCGTCCAAATATTTAGTGATGAATTTTCCCGCCCTTCGCACCGTTTCCGCGCTTTCCGCACCTTCATGTGAACGCCCATCCGACCTTTCCGCAGCTTCCGCTCCGCGTCCGCACTCCGCCAGTCCCGCCGATCCCGCACCCATGTGAACCTATCTTAAGACAGAGAGAGGAGGATTGGAACTTCGCTTCGCTTGGCCACTACCTCACCACCTTCCCTGTTCAGCACAATTGTATGTAGCAAAAGAAAACTACAAAATCGTCTTTAGCAAGACAGTAATTCTTTAGCTGTCTGTCACTTGTTTTCTCTGAATCCATTGAGATAGGCTTCAAATGGTTGTTCTGAAAATAATTTATAAGCAAAACTCACATGTACCTAAATCTCAGAATCAAAATGAGATACTAATAGTTACTAATTAAGATCCTACATTTTTCTCGTAAATCACAATCAATTCATTGATTTCGATCATATCGGGTTGCCATGACAACACAATAGATAAGTGTTATCGGCGACGAAGGAAGAAAGAGGGAATCTGTAGTTCAAATTTCTCCGTCGCCTTCGCTTTAGCTAATTTAACGGGGGAAAAGAAGAGCTAATGCGATCCCAGGTACATGCTTATCTTCGATATTACTTCAATTATTAAAGTTGAAATTCATGCATGCTCAACATTCTTGCTTGATATATACTATTAATTGGAAATGTCAAAATGATGATCTTTAAGGAGTATTTAATAGACAGCTTGACGGACTTCTAACGAAATCTTCTTACTGAAACGCGATTCTACCCGACTTTCGCAATCGATGTAGTACACCTGTACTACCCACTCCTATACACGGAGTCGGGGTTGCCATGGAGACAACGTGTGCGTATGTATGCGAGAGATATAAGACGAAAGATAGAGAGGGAGAAGACGAGACATGGGTGGGGGGGACGATGTTAAGTCGCGATTTCGGGACGCCATTCAAAATGCACACCGTCTTATTTCGCGGAGACAACACGCCCTCCACAGGCGGGAGTGTGAGATGCGAAAGGCAAGGAGGCAAACATCCCCCTTCCACCTTCTCCTTTTGTTTCTTTCTTTCGGGGGGGGTGGGGGGAGGTTTCGGTTGCGTGATTCCGAGAGGGGAGGAGGGAGCGAAGAGAAAAAGACAAACGAGCGAAGGAATGCGACGAAAGTTCCACGGCCGCTTCGCCCGCGGATGAAAGGAAGAAGATCGATGGATTGGATCTCAAAGGTTTGCTTCTTAAAGGGAGATAGTCACTCCAGCCATCCACAAGCCGCCTTCCCGCCGAGGAGCGAAAGAATGAAAAAAAAAAAAAATTTGCTCTCCCTCCCTCGGGATGCATTCGAACGAAAGATTCCGCCACGCTGCTCGGAAAGAATATGTTAATTTAATCAATGCCAATTCCAGCCCGTATGGTTACGGGTTTCAGTGGCGAAATCCATGGACCATGACTTGGCGCTGATACCTGAGTAAATCTGATTAGCGGAGATGGAGTTCGGAATGAACAATGTGCGAGAGTCGTTATTTGCAACGCACACACTGCTGGAGGTAGTTGCATACAATATTGACCGAGCGGCAATAATCACTACGTACTTTTTCCCCGTGACAGTTATAAATGAAAATGAGTCACTCTGCAATATTCATCCAATTGATCATTCTTACCAATAAACGAAAACATCTTTCCGCCGTGCATAGCTGTTTAAGAGTTGCCACCTCACTTAAAACTACTCCAACAGCAAAATCTACAGCTTTAATAAATACCTTTTCAAAGGTTTCAACGAATATAGTCCAATAATTCCACAACCACACAATTTTTCCTTGCGAATTCCACCAATAACTCTTAAAGTAAATCTCCTTCAATGATTAATTAGTACAAAATCTAAGGGTAGTGAAATCGAAAAGCATCAAACACTTATGGTAAACATTCCTTTTAGTTAAAATTTTAATGGAAATGCTTCCAAAATTCACTTCACCAGTGGATGATAAACTAATTGAATAATTTTGTAAACGGTATGCCGATAAAAAAATCCCTTCAGTTTACATTGTAGTTCCTGAAGATATTAATCATAAAAATTTAAAAATTCACAGAGGCTTAAATCAAGTAAGTTTTTAAGTAAAAATGTTGCATAATTTAATTGACGAGTCATTTTTCGCTAAAAAATTAAGATACAGATTTTGTGGAATATATGTAAAGGATTCTATCCTTTGCGTAGGTATATCTGCAATATTATTCATATTTATTTGGAATCATAAGATTTGTTTACAGTTAATATTAACATTCCCCATGAAGCATGTTCCACTCTTTATCTCCTAACTCTCCCCATTTTCAAAAGCCTCTTGCACTTCAAAAACCAATTATTCGTTTTCTGGTGAACGCCCTTAATTGTCAATAAAATAACATAGAAACTTTTCATCAAACCATGACAGCATAGGATGAAGGATGCAGGGAAGTAATATGTTAATCATACGAAATGATTGAATCTTTATCAATTGCACTTTATTAGAAAAGAATTTTGTGCAGGGGTTTTCCACATTTGCTTGCATCTTACAGATTAAGCTATCTATCTTTTAACAGCTCTATTTTAAGGTTAATGAGGTGTCCACAGCTTTGAATTTTCGCAATGACAAAATTATTATTATGAATAACTGCACGGCGATGTAACACTCGTCCGATGAAATTAAAAGACAATGTGATATCTCTATTCTTTAACGTACGCTCTAAGATATATCCAATGGTAGGAAGTAATTCAAATGGTCATTTCATCGTAAATGGAGTGCTGACTTTAGAAATATTTTGAAACGATTCTTAGTTCATCATTTAAAACAAAAACTTGAAAGATTCTCAAGGGTGTTCCACATTTAGTTTACAGTATGGACTCTTTAGGAGATTCGCTTCCTGGTTATATTTCCATAAGAGCGGAGATGCGATGTTGCCAATAGCAGCTGGAAAACTAACATAGTGCCGTCCAGAATACTAACTGTTCATCTTAGTATCTTCCAATATGCAAAAATTATTTTCTGAAATTATTAAAATTTAGCGCGGTGTTGGAAATGTTTGCCTAGGTAGACAGGAGATAAGCACACAGAACATATGTATGGCAACAGTGTTCTATATAAGACCCATACTGTCTATTAAATGTGGAACGCTCTATAACAATCAGTAGGGATATTAATAGTGAAGACAAAACATAAGCTTTGAACGCAAAAGATTTAAAATATACGTATTCCCGGTACATAAGAATTTATAAAACAAATATTGATTCAATACCCGTGAATAAGCGTCAAACGTTTGCCCTTCGCGAGTAAAGGTGCCCACAAACTAGCTGTTTCTAAAAAGAAAGATGCCTCATTTCAATGCTATATCCTCCGAATTGGTAGAGTCCTTGTTGATATCCTTACAAAATAATGAGAGTTCAAACAAGCGTGCCAATGCGATAATAACAATAAAATGCTATATCTTTACATATTATTATTATAGAGAACTCCGTAAGGGTATAAATACTACATTTCTTCCTTAACATTAAGAATCCAACAGAAATGACTTCACACATCTTTAGTACCTATTTACATATAATATATATATATATATATATATATATATATATATATATATATATATATGTATACATATATATATATATATATATATATATATATATATGTATATATATATATGTATATATACATATATGTATATATATATATATATATATACATATATATAAGACCCATACTGTCTATTAAATCCTTCTAGAGCTGACGAAGGACCAACTGGTTCGACACGTTCCGTAAGAACGAATTCTTTATCTTTTCCTATTTCTCCTACCTCCTGTAAGTTTGTATTTGTATATTTGTGGCCGGTTGGCGGAGGCTTCCAAAGATTATATATATATATATTATATGTAAATAGGTACTAAAGATGTGTGAAGTCATTTCTGTTGGATTATATATATACATATATATATATATACATATTTTTATTTATTTTTACACGGATTTATATATATACATATATTCATATGAATGTATGAATTTATACATTCATATGAACATATATTCATATGAATTTATACATTCATATGAATATATGTATATATATATAAATTCATACATTCATAGGAAATGGAAATGGATAGGAACACATAAAAGGACGAACACAGAGTTTGGTGGGGAAGATGAAAATGAGTCAAATCCAGACAGAAAAAATTTCACCTTAGCCGGGATTCGAACCCGGATCTCCCAATTGCCGGTCACGTGTGCTCCCAGTTACACCACCAAGGCTACTCAATTAACTGCTGAATTTGACGGGGTTTTATGTTACAACCCATGCCCAACTAAATCGGCCCAGAGATGGCGCGCAAGGACGGTTTCACCCACCATATAGGCGACAAACACAATTGGAAGGATGAAAGGTAAAGAGGAATACAGGCATATATATATATATATACTTCTTTTCCCTAACTACCAGTATTATTTCTGATTTCGTTTCCTCGCGCCAAAGGGGCGAGGCACCCCGGAACTATATAGCTTGTCGGGCAAAGTTGACGACTTCTTTTGTTTCAGAAGCAATTTGTAGAATTTTCCTCGCCATTCTGCGGGGGACGTCAATCTGATACGCAGTTGGATGCCACGAAATTGAGTGGAGCACAAGGAGCAAATTTTTTCAGTCAGCCTCGGTTGAAATTTGAGGGATACGTAAAGAAATGGTCAGAACCCAGTAGATTAAGATGCCTTGTCATCTTGAAACGAGGCCAACATTCATCATTGCTAATTGCAGCTTGAAAAAAGCAATTTTTTGCGTCCGCAGTACTCCAGCAAGCTGAATCATACATCACACGAAAAGTCAACGGCTTCTTACCGAGTCAATGAAGGTTGGACGGCTAGGAGAGCGTAATCTGGAAATGTAGTGAGCAGGTAAACAAAAACGCGACCTCACTAGGCAAGAGAATCCCAACGGAGTGAAAACTAATACGAGAGAGATTTGGTGCTTGTCCGGTGTTCGGTGGAAGGTAAAACCACAAGTACAACATCAGCGAGGACTGGGATTATTCTCGGAATATCAACGGTGGATGGAAAAATAAAGGATGATATTTACATCTATGAAGCCCCTGTTTACAAGTAAATGTCTAAGCCTGTCATTTAAAAGACGCATCCTTCAACATGCTATTTTAAGTCTTTGGGTTTTACTGTAGGTACGGCACAGAGGGCTGGGCTCTGACAGAGGCAAATGAGATGTGTGAGATTCAAGCATTTTAAATGTGGCTCTACGGATGCATTTTAAGGATCTTTTGGGTATATCACGTGACGAATAAAGAAGTCCTCCGCGGAATGAGTTTTCAGTAATGTGAATGATCAAGCAACATAAAAATATCTTGGACAAAAGACGCGAGGATAAATATAAATTTCTTCAGTTAGCTATCCATAGGTGATTAGATTAAGTGAAGACTTGTCCCGGGTAGAAGTAGAAATTCCTGACTTTCCAATAAGAGAATGTGGTATGCAGCAACATAGGAGATGCTATTCCGAACGGCATCTATAAAATAAGAATCACCATGGTGATAGCCATAATCTGAACCGAATAAGGCAGATGAAGAAGAAGACCATAGATTTTTTACTAAATAAGTGAAATATTCAGGCACCATTTCAGTACTTTATCTTTTGAAAGACTCATGAATACTACAAAAATAATACGCATTCGGCCAGACACGAATTAAAAAAGGAATAACTGGTTTGTTAGTTTACACCAAAGACGGTAAAAGTCACCATGAAAAAATCATTTGACTTGACCGGGATACGAACCCGGATCTCCTAACTGCCGGATAGGTGTGTTAGCCAGTTACAACGGCAAGCAATCTTAATTCTGGACGAATTTCAGCGGGGCTTTATGCGAACAAGTTGGTTCGTTAGTGTTGCAGTAAAACTAGTATTTACTGAAATAGTTTTAAAAAATCAAATCGTTTTGCCAAAACTTTGGGCCAAAACTTTGAAGCTAGGAAGATCTTACATTCATAAATACCATTTATTCACAACCTTGCCAAATAACATGACTATACAGGATGGATTAAGACAAGCTGTAGATGTATGCAATCTGAAAACCGTACCTATGTCAAATTTCAGTCTACTTCATAATGACGGGGAGATGCTGAAACAGGTCGATATCGTAAACACTCTAGAAGTTACAAATTGTATTATTTTTTTTTAATATTTATCTTTTCAAGATATAATGTCTTTTTTATGAATGTATGTTATTTAACTCCATCCACCGACGTTCCTAAAATTTATTCTACTTTATCAGGACTCTCGGAGTTTGCTACAAGTTTCTTTTTACTTTGTCGGTACTTATTATATTTAATATGGTTAAAATCAGATGTATGTACAATTTAAATAGATATTGCAATTGTATTGTCTCATAAATATAAATAGTTAATTTACTATATGTATAAAAATGTCAAATCAAATGTATTAAAAATAATAAAGATTAAAGAGGGGTAAACGAGAGTACATACCCTCAGAATTAACGTATGTTTCCCAACTAATTCATGTTTGAATAGCTTGGGAATAAGGGAGAGAATTGGAACACACAGCGTGAAACGTGGAGCGTGGGGGCCTTGGAGAAGGAGTCATACTACCGCCAGTGTTCCAATTCTCTCATTTTTTTATATTTAACATAGATAATTTGAGAACAATAATTTGGTATTTTAATAAGTACACAAATTATCCATACAATATATAAGAAGAGGTACCTACAAAAAGATAAACTTGTGACACATAGGGGATCCTAGAGCCCTGCAGAAAAAAATTCATTTGTGAATGAAGTAAATAACATCTATTATTTAAAAAACCAAGACCTATCGTCTCCTGGAAAGCTAAATATTTATAAATAAACAAAATTTCAAGAAACCTAACATTTTTTTATTATTTTTAAACACACACAATCTAAGTATAACTATAGACCACCGACAGCCAGTATTTCCATTCAAAGGTGTTAAAAGTAGTGGAATCCAGCCTTGAGACGAGTCTTGAGTGAAGATTCTTTGAATTTTTTTTACGGTCAGACGGGGATGAAACATTTAAGGGGAGCGGTCTCAGGAATTGTTAATAAAAAATCACATACAAAGAGAAGGAACTTCGCAAAAGTGCTATGGAGGTAAAACCGATGGGGTGGTAAAGGTGGTAGGAAAATACTACTACCAGCGGCAATCCGCCGATGATAAACATGATTACAAATATTCTAGGAAATTGGCATTCACGAGGGTTAACTTCATTCAAAGGCAAAGGACACTACGTTGTATTAGAGAGTGATACTAAATAAACGTTTCAACTTCGACACAGTTTCTTGGTAAACCCCGACCGGTTTCAACACTCGCGTGTCATTATCAAGGGACACTACATACATACAAAGGGACAAGGGTATTGTCCCATGATAATGACACGCAAGTTTTAAAATTGGTCGGGGTTTACCAATAAGCTTTGTAGAAGTTACAAAGTTCATTCAATTTCAATCTCTATTATGAACTCCACAAATTCAGCTCGCGAGCCATTGAAGATAAACATTCCTTTGTATTTTGTTTATTTCACGCATTAAATATTTCTACGCAGTACCCCAAATTTTCGCGGCGTATTCTAAATGTGGATCATTACATAACGCAAACTTTAGTTGAAAACCGAGAAATCCTCCGTTGAAAATCCTTTTTTGAAGCAATTTTTAGATTCTTTTCTTCCCAACATGATTTGTTTCAACTTAAAAAAAACAAACATTTTCCCCATTACTTCATCATTTGACCGCCAAATGTTGAAGATGCGATTTTCTCATCCACCAGCAAGCAACCGTAGCTATGAAAACAAACCCCAGCGGTCTGAAAACGTATTTTTTCCATCGAAGAATCCACCCTCCCCCTTTTAACGCGCCAAGGCATCCAGGGAAGAAATTAATCGTGAGCGCGCGAGTAGCACGTAATCGAATCCTTTTATTTACCCGTTAGCCGAAGCATTGGTCCATTCCTCTCCTCCTCCGAAGTGATCCGGTTCCGTGAGCAAGCGATTCGCGGGTCCATCCTCGTGGAAGGACGCGCTGAGGCAGTGCACTCGCTGGCTAACGAGGATACGCACGCGGCGTAAGATTAGGCGTCCTTCATGTCAGTGTTTGAGTGCAGCAGAGTTCGTGTGCGTTTGCCCGTTGACTGGGGGGAGCCGGAAATGGTGGGAGGGGGGCAAGCGGGGTTATCTCTGACGCAAACGACTGACCCCATCCCAGCGAAAAATAAAAGCCGGCGTTTATTTCTCCAGATTTGTGGCATCCTTTGGATGTGCCAAGTCACTCGAGCTCAGTTAGAAGTGAAAGAAAATGAGACGATGGAGGGCTTTAGGAGCAAGGACCGGAGGGTTCCGGAAAAAAACACCTCGTTGCGAGATGAGGAGAATTCACCAGAAACACATCAAAACCTAACCCCTACACACTGAATGCCAAGTAATTATAATTAGTTTGTATATGGTACTTCGTGGTTAAAAAAACCGTGGCCTGCTGCTTACATTAAGTCATTAAATCCATATAAATCCTCCATTAATTTCCTGAATGCTAATAGAATTATTTTTGTTTTAAGGCTTATGTTAAAGAGCATAAAAGGGCGCTTAAAACAGCAAGACAGTGGCAGACCTCGGCTGTCGCTGATCATTTTATGTCGGGATCAGGGCACAAAATCCTCCTAAATGAAACCAATGCAATAGATTAAACAGATTCTTATTATCCACGACTGATTCGAGAGGCAGTTGAAATAGCTGAACGGCCTTTAAATATTAATTGGGACGATGGTTATCTCGTAAGTAGTGTGTGGAAAAGATATATTTCCAAAAATATGGGTGTGATAACCAACCATTAAAGATTTTTCGTATTTTAATTTTTTGTTTTTAAATATTTGGTTTTTATTTATTTTTTTAAATCGGAACAACAATGGTCAGTCATCCAACGGCCGAAACGGAGCCACAGATCTAACTTCTTCAGTCTCCTGACGACGTTCCCAGCATGAGGAATGAAACGTTGAGCCAAAAGATTCTCCACGCAGCAGTTAACCCAAAAATGATTGAGAGTAGCTAATAACACTAGTTTTATTTAACAACTCTGTTATGGTTGATCGAGAAAGAATTAAGATGGTTATAGCAGTTCCATTAGTTATACTTATGGGCACCAAAAATGTAACGTTCCTTCCTTAAAAGGATCACATTTTATCAGGAGCTTTTTCATTGCCATATGAAACTTACGAAAAGGTTACCTTATATAACTATTAAAATGGCATGAGATATTCACGTTAGCCAACGCAATTAGTACCCATAATAAGTAGTTCAACGTCATGACAATATGACTGCCTCCCTCCAATATTCCTTATCTCATGATAATTCTGTTATTTCCTAATAACTATTTTTCATGCGCCATTTTCATGCACTTAACAAAATAGTTTGCAGAGTTAGCGCACATTCAAATGAAAACAATCGCTAGTATTACTGCTTTAGGCGTAGATATAAACAAACACGTACCGGCCGGTTACCGGCTACCTTAGACTGAAATATAGTATCAGCAGAGGAGAGGTGCGGAAGGTTGAATAATTATAATTTTTAGCATTATTGTTATAATTATCGAGCATAATAATACATTATTATTTTTAAATAACACCAAAGAATATCATACAAAATCGTTTAACAACCTATAGGTATTTTTAAAAAAATCTGGCCAGAGATATTATGGGAATCCCTTTTTTGCTAAAATAAAAGTTAGAATAGTAAGAATGATAGCTACTTTCTCTATTCAGTATGCACACATTTCTCAAATCAAATTAAGTTTAAGTTTTACAGTGATATTAACGTCGCATTGGTAGAAAGCTTGATTTAAAAGACCCATCCAAGTCTCATCAAAGCAAAACTATGCTTTTTGAGTTCTGCATTCTCATATTACGCAAAAGGAGTTCTTGCGTTGACACGAGAATACAAATACGCTGATCTGATGCACTTGCATTCGAAGATAACGCAGGCAACTCTGAACCCATGGAATATTTACGCTTGAGTAATCAAATGTCTTCATACCACCACTCTTAGTGGCTTGATTTCCAATAAATTCTGATCGGAGATAAGTAAGCGTGTGAAATTACAAGAAGCTCATTAAAAACATTAAACGTTCACGACTTCATGGTTGCATTTTGATAATCCATTTGCGGCAAATAGTTATGGTTTTGTCCTTCGTCAGCAATCCTTCGAACCCTACATTAAATGTATGATCTGGTTCTTTCCCAGCGTAGTTGATGAATGAATTCTTCTCGGCTTTCCAACCAGGTTAGCATCTCCATTATGGCCGACGCGTCGCGACGCTTTGATGCCCGACTCGTGCTTCGTCATCAGGGCTGTAGATGCTGTCAATCTACAGCCCTAAAGACGATGCTCGAGTCGAGCGTCGAAACGTCACCCATAATGGAGATTCTAACCCTGTTGGAAACCCGAGAAGAATTAATTCCTACATTTAATGTCATATTTCAACATTTCGATCAATTTGCACTTTTATCACATTTTAAATCATATTATTCTAGCTCCATATAAAAACGTCTCGATGACTAACTAACGAGGTAATCGAAGATCGTTATCTTTTGAAACTTTTCGTTATTTCGATTAAATAGACGATTATTTAGGTCTTTTTCCATTGATGTCTACTCACAGTGATATTTCTAATGCAAAAATTCAAATATCCCAACTATCAACCGATGCCAGGAAGTTAAATGACGATTGGACTGGTAGGAAAGATACAAAATAATTTCAAATCTATTCATCCATCCAAAAACCAATCAACAACATCGCTCAGCTAAAAGTTTAAACCTGACAAAATATGAGGAATAATGAGGAGTAAAGTTACCCCTGATAATACACCGGACATAAGAAACAACTTAAAGTAAATGTACACTATTCATGCCAGCCCATACTTCATATTTGTGATTTATATTTGCAGAGCAAATATGAATTGCCAAGTTATGAGGAGAAAATAGGTGTTTAAGGACTGAGTCCTTTCGAAAGTAAACTCGATAACCAAACCATTCCTCTCCCTAAGGCACTAAAATCTCCTTTCCCAAGATTCCCCGGGCAAACACGGAACAGAATCCACTGACCAAAGTCCACTGCGGACCCTCTTCAACGCCTTCTACCCCAATAACCCTTGCCTAACACTCCTTCAGCCGACTAAAGCTTACCATTATCCCAACCCCGTATTTTAAAACCAGTAATCAATTTACCTACAACGGGAGGCGAGTTAAAACAGGGAAATTCATCCACCTTGACCCCCACGCCTAAATGAATTTCCTCTCGCGTAAAGGCATAAAGCTCGCCGGGACACGAAAGGCAACGGCTAAAGGAAGATTTTATTAAGGCGTTATGAGGCGGAAATGAACAAGGACATCCCTTTACAGTGTCCGCCACCTCCTCCTCCAAAAAGCGTAAGGTTGACAGGAAGGTATAAGTAGTAGTGACCCTTTCGCACCGCTCCAGTCCTGCGAAAATCAGGGCCGATCCGAAGGACGAGGCCAGGGGCTCTGAGGCAAATGGCGTATATATACCTACTTTTGGCCCCCCCTAACAGCGGGCAGCCCCTGTTCGCCCGTCTAATACTCACGGGCAATATTTGAGCAGCGGCGGCGGGGTGACGTGGGGTCGGAGGTCCACTGCCACATCGTCGCCGGGGATCCGACGGGGCTTTCGCCGGGGTTGAGCGGAATAAGCCGCGTTCATCCCACCACGACCTCCATCCACACACGCCAAGTCTCTACCGTACTCCGAACCTCTCAGAGCCGACATCCTTAATGCCCATCTCTCCCCAGGCTGTCTCATCGTATCATCCCTAACCGGACTACTCCGCAGGGTTGGAAAATTTAGAAACCGTTGCGTAATTCCAGAGTTACACATTCTGGGTATGGAATCCATTGTAGGATGTAGCTATGGAAAGAACTAGTAAAGTGGTTAAAGATAAATTTTAAAGTTGTCAACATTTAACCAGCAAAATAAGGAAAATTGTAAATTATGAAAAAATCATAAACATTCTTTTATCAAGAGTTCAAAATAAATATGGATAAGCAGTCACAATATGAAATAGGGAATTTGAAAATGTGAGCGCCGTAAAATATCTAGGGCCAGCATTAAGTGTATATGGTGCTGTACCAGGTGAAATAGCAGAGAACTTCTCCAGCTAACAGATTTATTTATGTCCTTAATAAATAATTAATTGTAACCGCTAATATTCTATGATGAAAAGTAAAGAAAACTTTGTAATTCCACATAAATATGATGCAGATGATGACGTGCCACGTCGAAACCTAGGTCGTACATTAAATATTTATGTAATATTACAAAGTTTTCTTTATTTTTCATTAAGTTAAGTTGATTCTATGAAGTCACGCCCGAGACAACGAATTACTCTAATATTCTACTTCAGCAATCAAAACTTAAAATATAAAAAAAACATCCATAAGAACATCCATATCCATCCTGAACCTCTCCATATGCTCCAAATGAAATTTAAAGTGAAAACTTTAACACATGAACCATTTTT
This sequence comes from Pyrrhosoma nymphula, assembly GCA_963573305.1. Taxonomy (NCBI): domain Eukaryota; kingdom Metazoa; phylum Arthropoda; class Insecta; order Odonata; family Coenagrionidae; genus Pyrrhosoma; species Pyrrhosoma nymphula. The sequence continues at coordinate 17,234,872 of OY754335.1, forward strand.
TCGTCTTTGTGCCTTTGTAAAAGATAGTAATCCAAAACCTATATTCCCACTAAGAGTGGCTATAATACACCCGAGTTAAAATATACTATCTCGATATGATAGTCGTGTATGTTCGAGTGGAATAAAAGTATTATTCATTAGCGACGTTGGATGGTGTGAGAGGCATTGGGGTACAAGTGGAGGACGACGAAGAGGAAGTAATTGGTGAATGTTGTGGAAGAAACTCTTTTAAGAAGAGGAATATTTTGAGCCTGAAGACCAAGAGAACGAGTGTGAAGCAAAGCATGTAGTTCGCAGAAGCGAGGGGGGTACACAAGGATAGGGAGGAAGGAATTAATAAAACAGTCAGTTTTCCGGGCCTTACACAGATAAATAAGTTCTTTTGAGCGTGCCTACCCCGAAAGGAAATGATTTCATGGGCTACAATAGTAACTTTCTCGTGAAAAATGCAATTTCACAGAGAAAAATCACTTTTGGAATAACCCCTTCGAACGTATCAAAAAAATGCTCTCCTCCAAGCACGGTAAACTGCTGACCAGGGTGGTACAAATGACAAGTTGGGGTGGGTGTAAATGAAAATAACGGCAAATTGAGGCAGTGAATGAAGTCTAATGATAATCCCGGCAGCGGTGGAAATTTTTCGCTGATTACCCGTTCTCTACTTGGGTGCCAGCCCATTTCGAAGCTCAGCACTATTCTTCAGATGAGACGTTGAATCGTGGTTCCTTAAGCGTCTTTCGTCAAGAACTGGCGCCGAGCTTCTTTGAAAACCTTATACCCCACCTCCCACTTGCATTCATAGGCCGGTCTCCGACGTATTGATGACGGTGATGGCATCATAATGATTTCGTACTGACATTTTCCCATGTTTTCATTTAACTAAGGTTTGTTCCAATATGCACTTTGAATATTATAAGAGGGTATCTACAATCAAGGCAGGTTTTACCAGGAAGAGAGAAAAAAATATCCAAGATATTTATAGACGCAGGCCCTTCTCTTCTCTATCGATTTCACCCTCCAGCTTGGCTTACGTCTTACCTGTCTTCATCGCATCAATAAAGCATCAAGCTCTTTCAGCCTTCCCCACCTAAAAAACGTCCTCCCCTTCTATCGCGGATTTCAGAATCCGCTCGCCTCCCGTTACAACCAACTACTCTGCATCCTTCTAACATTCTCCACCTCCTTTCTTCATAAATTATCCTTATGATACGAGCATGACATCGAACCGCCAATCAATGTGCAGAAATTGGCGAATGTTTTATAGCCAGGTTAATAATGTTTTTCTTAAGTAAAATTTAGGTATGACGATGGGACCTGCATATTAATTATCCTGCAGAAAAATAGGAATGTCTGGTATTGTGAGTCACACGAACACCTACCACAGCTGATGTGAACATTGGCACGCACTTTTTCGATAGGCCTCGTAGGTAAGTATTGCAGGTTATGCATGCCATACTGGAACGGTCCCATAAGCCACCGATCTAAACGATTGGAGTCGCTACGTACGGCTGGCACTGGGCACGCTGGGAGCACTGAGGACCCTGAAGAGCAAGACTTAATTCGCGAAATTAAAAATCCCGGATGATAGTTGCACGCTTCGTGAAAAAGTATTACAATTAAACAGAGAGTGTATCATAAATTATGATAGAAGGACTAGGTTGAGAATCACTAGCGGTTCTGAGATTAATAGGCCAAGGTTACTACAAAACTTCAGAACAGGCGAGTCTTGAGGTGATACGGAGGAAAGTATTTTAAAACCGCACCACATCTTCAGAAGTGACAGACGTGATAAAGTATGAGTGATACCCTTTCCAACAGGTTATTAAGGTTTCTTTCTATCCAAACCCTCAATTACTTATTAATGATCGCTATAAAAACAGCGAGACAATACTTCCGAACACTTTTAACTTTTCGTCCTTTTCATCTTCCATTCCTTCTATTTAATCCCTCCTTTCTTCGTGGTCAGTGTCCAAGCACCCTACGTGCAAGAGCAAATAGCGCAGAACGGATATAAAACCACTCATTTGCGATAAGTTTGGAGGTACGAAATAATTTTTAAATACCTAACACTACCCGACCTGACCTGGAACGTACCAGGGTTGCCACATCCGAAGCATTTCATCGCCCCATCCCCTTCCCATCGACTCGTTAGTCATCAAATTCTCCAACAGATGGGATTTGCGCGGTCGTGGACGGAAAGGGACACCTAGGGGAGCTACTACATATTTGTTCTCGCTTGTGTACGTGTGGGTTTGCGAGGCGAGTGAAGGGCGACGCGCGCGAGGCGTGCCGGGACGGGGACCGTGTGCGCACATGTTTGTCGATGGCAATAGGGGGCGTAATTTCGCTCCTCCGCTTCCTTAAGCCACCGCGTGGGTCGCGCGCATCGCTGCACACGATCAAAAAAGCATTAACGTGGTGTATTCCGTTTCCCCTGAAAACGAAATAGTTCACTCCGATGTAGGATACCGCTGATTCCAAACAACTGATCGAATCCATTCACCAACTACCCGTTTCCTCTTCGCTTCTGATTGCGAAGCCCCGACAGCATCGATCATTTGAAAGAGCGACCAATAGAAAAGAATCAGAGCCTTGCAGAGGTCAATACCCAGCCAAACTTCTATCCAATTCAAATAAGTTCTTGACTTATTTTGGTGATTCTATTTACAATTGCAAAATAGCTCTATGCTCAATGTTTTCTTCTTTTAAAAATAACATGATTTAAAAATACATATAAATGATGAATTAAATCTGTCTTATAACTTTATCCTCCATAGAATGAAGAATTTACCCACGATTACATCAGAACCAGCTCCTTTAACCATGATTTGAAGCAAGAACCAACATAAAAAAGTTAACAGTTTGAAATAAATGCTATGATTTACTCATTTCATTTTCAACTCTCAATCTTTTCAAAGCCCAATTCAAGTGAAAATGAAAAAAAAGAGGAAAATATATCCAAATGGAGGATCAACGATTCTATACCCAGCGTGCATTTATATTTTGCATCAATAAACTTTCATGCTATTTATGAACATCCCCAATTTATTTTACAAATCCCATCTACAAATTAAAACATTTGAAAATGCTGCATTAAAAACCGTCCCCTTGACTGCAAACCAGACAAGTACTGTGAATCCTCGTTATCTTCTGGTCCAAATCAAATTCTCTATTCACTCGGCGATGCTAGAGGGTAAACAAACAAAACGCTCATTATTCCCATACGATTTTTTTTACTTTTCGGCCACATTCGGAAATTGGAATTTTAGAAAGACAAATAACGCAGCAATATCCACCATTGTAATTATAACTTCTTTGAATGGTTATTGACCACTTTAATAATCACATTGGTTAATTTACGGAGGTTTGGTTACGTCCTTTTAAAAAAAACTCAACTTCCTTTTTCCGCCAACGTTGCGCCTTTTTATTAAGGCTTCTTCAGGGCTCAAAGGATTAAGGTGGCTGGAGCGGTAATCGTGAGTCGTTGAAGGCATATTCTAATAACTTTTCAAGCAAGTCGAAAAAAATGTTCTTAGGCCACATTTCACTCAAGTGCACCTGTTTATACGTTGGAAATCACCATAAATGCAGTAATGTATAAGATACAAGAGATATTTCAATTTTTCGCCTTAATTAAAGCATTGTTTTGACTTGGATTTTCGGCGCGAAATTCGAAATTTCCGAGAAAATCATATATAAATACGCTTTTCTTACTCGGCATGATACCTTGATATTTGTTAGCAGCTATCATAAAATTATTTGAAACTTATTATTTCGCATTTAGGAGAAAATCTGTACATAATTAATCGAATTATTCCAAAATATATGTCGTGTACCATAAGAGTACTTGTTAAAATATCATTGAATTGACAGGAAACAAAATCGGTAGCATGCATTTTTTTTCACTTTTATCGATAGATATTACTAATAAGGACACGCATGCAAAGTTTCACGCAAATCTGTACACATACAAAAATCGCTCCAGCCACCTTAAGGGCAGTAAGAAAGTTAATCCTTTGAGCCCCGAAGAAGCCTTAATAAAAAGGCGAAACGTTGGCGGAAAAAGGAAGTTGAGTTTTTTAAAAAGGACATGACCAAAACTCCAATAATAAACAAATGTATTGGAATTATAATCCAAGACTAAGGCTCCTTAGAAAATCAAACTCGTTATCAAATCATCACTAAAATTAACTGCAGAAAGGGAAGCATTGTCGTATTTCGCCTACCTTCCTCAGCATGATTAATTATGAAATAGTTACCCGTGACCATAATTAAAAATGTAAGTATTTCAAACCAAGAAGTTTTTTTTTTAATCAGTACTTAAAATGCATGTGACTATGTTTTCACATGAAGATCCACCCACAATATTGCTCAACCAAAAGTCAGAGAAGTGGAAGATAAAATGTCATATTTTTGGAGCAGTTTCAAACGTCCATTTTTATCTATGTCAATAAATTGAGTCAAGCGTGGTCGGTCGTTCCCCCAAAAACGAAGTAGTAAGCTCCGTCGCAGCTCGTTGCTATTTCCATCCAACTGACCAATACCGTTACAAACTACACGTTTCTCATCCGCTTCACATTGCGACACTGTGCTCCCGAAAAATTCAATGCTTCGACGTAACTACACGCAGTAAGTAGACACTTGCAGTAGTTAAAGTCACCGACCTAACTTCCATCTGACTTAAACGATCGCCAATTTATTTTCCTCGTCCCATTCGTAGATCAGAAAAATAAATAATATACGTTCCACTTTTAAGCCGTGGCATTGACTGTGCACTAATCCAATACACTTTCTTTCCCTCCCAAGCTATAACTCATATCCCATTACGTTCCATAGTTGCTACAGTCATTTGACATTTGTCCCTCCTTTGCCACACCCATAACTAAGAAGGAAAAATAAGAGGATAACTCTGCTATATTAAAAATATCAATTTCCTTCTATCAAGTTCAATGTAAAGCAACAACTTCAGCTTGAAATATAATAGATTTCGAAAATCATGTCGTTAACATTTCCTCTGTTTGCTAATTATATATAATGTCTACTTATTTAAGACTTAGGCAGCTAAGAAGTTATAATAATACATGCATATAGTAAAAAAACAATTAAATTTTTAAAAATAACTAAAATTTTACATTATCAAAAGGAATGTCACGCGTAAAAATCGACTAAAGTTTTTATAAATGAAACTCAACTGAACGATAAAAAAACGAAAACCATGTCATGCCAAAATTTTTGCACTAAGTTTTATTAGTAAAAAGCAACAATAACTATTCACGTAATTGAAGCTTCAACAATCCACTATTATGGATTGAATTATATTTTGCTCATTACAAGAGGAAAAATTTTCCCACCAGATAGTTCCTTATTCGTAAATTCCATTGCACGCTTCCGATGTATTAGGAGTATTTACTCCTGGAATTATAGATACAAAGAACATTTAAGATCTGGTCTTGTAACTTTGGGATATGTCGTTTCCACTAACTCCCGTGCCGGCCGACATTCCGATAAGGTACACTCATTACAAACACGATATTGTCATCAAAATCATGTTTTCATAGATTGATACTTCCGATGCAAAACTGATTTGCGAGGCACCGACGTCTAAATTGCTGCTGCAATATTTGACATCAATTCCGACCATCATTTCCGGCGCATGACCTTTCTCAATTATATTCCACTCCCGGATCCACCAAAAACGAGAGAGACAATATTCATGCATTTGTCTCCAGGAAATAAAACTTTCAAATGAAATAGTCTTAATTGGTTATCAAGCTTCAACAAATATCATATGCTTTATTAGGAATTAATGTGACCAAAAATCACATTCAGGAAATAATTCACCTCTCAAACAATCATTAAAAAGCGAGTATTTTTTAATAAAACAAAGTTCCAATCTATTGTTAAATTCCTGGATGTAGAAACCTATGAGTATGCCATCCATAAAGATCTCGTTGATACTGGTGATGCCCAGGCAAATATGTTATTGAGGAAAGATATTCAAACTTGGGTTTTCCCGAGAATATAAAAATCCTCATAGCGCGGACACAGGAAAAAAAAACTTTTATCTCAGAAATACTGTCTGCGGCATACTCAAAAGCGAAAAGAATTCAGGCAAAAGTGACATTCAAATGTCACTCCTTCACGTAAAACCATGCTTAACTTACTACACTGGCTTTAGATCTTGGTAAAGGCGAGCGTCTAAATCATAGCGTGTATCAACGTATTACAAGAATAAAAAGAGCGTACAGGGTTAAAAATGGCAAATAAACCTTATTATATCGTTTTGGAGCAGATCGTTTTAGGCATAAGAAATTAACGTAGCAGTACTAAGACCTGAGAAAATAAAATTGAAATGAAATCCGTCATCACTGAGCCTAGAACTCAAAAAGAGGACACCTGGAGACACCTGGGGTGGATTCTCGAACACCGCGATAACTATCGTGTGTAAAATTAAAAATGCTACATCATGGTTTCGTCGATTCAGTACATTCTGAGTTATATTTCCCGCATTTGGCAATTATTGCGTGAAATACATCAAGTGGTGTTTCAGGAAGCGATATTTTAACTAAAACGTGTGAAAATCCGGGAGAAAATCACTAAAATTGACCCCAAAACGGCTTTTTTTGTTCATATAATACACTAGGAGGGAGAGGGGGGATGAAGCCCCTAAATCTTAATATTTTTCGACAAAAAACATATTTGATGTTTCTTTGGTTGGAATCGTACCTTTTCCCAATATTTCAAATCGAAATTTTCAAAAAAAAATATTTTTTCGATGCATGGGTATAGCGAAACTTGGTGGCACTCACCAGCGGAGGATTAGAGGACAATAACCGTAAACCAAGCTTTGATGAGTGGGCAAAGTTGTCGAAGGACTCCTACAGGGTCCTCTGGAAAATGGCTCAGCCGCCTCAGCCCACATCTAATGTTTGCTTTCCTCTCCTTTGCGTCATTATCTTCACAAACGAGTGCCACCAAGTTTCGCTACACCTATACATACCCTAATGTAATATGTAAACACCTTGACTTCACAGAAAGAAGATGAATGTGTACAGGTGGGCGTTATAAACGTGAGTGTGAAGGAGAACGGAGAAGCTTCGATAGACGGAGATGAAGACAAATGAGGAAATGCTGGGTGAGTAGAGCATGGAGACTGCGGGAGGAAATTAGGATATGGCAAAGTAAGGTAATAAAGGAAGGTAAATAATAAAGAAGACAATAACGAGAGAGGAGGTACCGAGGTCAGTAATAGAGGGGAGTACGGTGTATCAGTGATGAATTGGGAGGAGTCTCGAAGATGGGACAGAGAGAAGTACGATGCATGTCGAAAGAAGAAAGATTTCGCGAGAGGGGATAAGATTATGCGGTTTTAAAAGATAAGAATATGTAATTTTATCTCCGTGTAAACCAACCGCAATCGACTGACAACGTTAAAGATGAGTGATGAAAGGGATCACCTCTGAGGGTTGGTAAGAATGCAGTCAACGGGAATACTGAACTTATGGTTTCGGGAAATTGGTCGGGATTTTATGAAACTTCTAAGGAGCTAATTGTGCATGAAAATAATTCTTGCGTTTTTTCCAGAGGTATTTCCGTGATTGTGATAACCTTCACTGCAATAGGGTGACTCTAAACCTGCAACTATACATTGATTTGGTACCAGTAATAGTAGAGAGGAATTTGTTTTGCTACTGAATTATTCCTCACTACATTCATTCATGTATTCATTAAAACAGTTTTTGGAAGACGACTACATTCGCCCAGTACCAGTATTTACTATTCAAATCTAAAAGCTTATAATGAAATGCCAGAGTTAATTGAACATAAATACTATCCCGTGGGTACAGTAAATTCGCACCGAAAATAAAATGTGTATCACATTTATAGAACGGTGAATAAACTCAAATCTACCGAAAAACCTCAATGTGAATGAGGCCTGGAGGAATTCAAGTCAGTAAAATAAAATCAACGTATACAATAAAAACTATACGGTTCTTTCTAAAAATGTCCTCATTTTTCTATAAGCATACTGAGTCGGGCGCATGAATGCTATGGAGAACAATTATGCCTGATCAATGAATAACATTCGGGGGTAAATTGCAATTTAACTATCTAAAAGGCTAACAAAAAATAAACAGGACCTAAGATTACTAATGCTGTCTCGTTTTCCAGTTATTTCGAGCGATTTTCTGTCGTCATAGAGAATTTCAAATCAGCCAAAAATAACAAACCATCTGTAAATTATGTCAGCGATCTTTCGGCGTTTGCACCGGGTATTTAGGTCCATGGCGGGCAACACCGATGCTCGAGTCGAGCATCGAAACGTTGGCGGCCATGGACCTAACTACCCGGTGCAAACCCCGAAAGATGGCTAACATAAATCTTCGCCGGGAAAGCCTGAAATCCTTCATCTGTAAATTAGCTTCTAGCATGTGTTTGTACACACAAAAAGGTAATGGTAGCTATGACAACGTAATGATTGTATTCAATTACAGCCTAATTTTAATAAACATCGTATTTTCCCAGAGCATATCATTGGTTTACACTAGCTCATCATCGTATTCCCGGCTTAGAATAGCTAGGAGGGCGCATCAAGTACTCTTCGAACTTATTCCGATAATTTAAAAAAGGTAGCAGCACACCATAACTTGTTACTCGGAAACTTTGAAGGTTAAAATACGTCTTAAAAGAGTATCTAAGAAGAACTCTAATGGTGGTACTGATAGTCGCAAATAATTTCAGATTACATTAAACCGTCGATTATATCTCTGATTAATTTCAGTTTGCAATTCAAAGTCGTACGAAAATCTCTAGTTCACTAATCTCTGTTTCATCAATCATTGTTTTATCAATCGTTGATTTTTCAGTATTAATAGTTATCAAAAAAATTTTGATTATTCTGTATGAATTCATAGTAAAATTATCACTGATTATTTGTCTGAATAATCGTCGATTTATGAACAGAGTATGAAGAGTAATTAATAAAAGTTTCAATGACGGATTCTTCATGCAGTCTCCCAAGCACCTCGTATTGTATGCTGTTGTTTTATAATTAATTAGTTGTTTGATGTTTCAAAAACAACTGTGGACACATTAGCGCTATTGTGCTTTAAATTGAGTAAGGTATTTGTATGCTGTTTGAGTCAGATTAGGAAGAAATTGACAATAAAATAATTCTATTGATGAAAGGGCTTACGCTTCCCACTATCTAAATAACTTTCAAAAGGCTTTACTTAGCGTGCATTGATGATTTTAAGCATTCCAGTAAATCATTAATACCGTGCTTGATACCTATCAAGCGTCAATTTCTCGCTTTATAAGAAGTAATTGAATTATTTATCTCAATACTTTCCAATTACGAAAAGGACACCTTTGTATTTATCTTAATTTACGATACATAACTATTTCCCTCCCAAAGTATGAAGCCTGAATGGGGATGTGTAAATAGAGATAGTTTTCGCGTATAAATAAAGACTCAGGAACTATATAATGCGTGCCAAAATAATTTATCCGAAGCAATGCTTCACAGGCAAATTTGTAGGCATAAACAAAAAGCCATTTGTCTCCACAGTCTGAATATTCCAAGATGGGCGAGTGGATAACGCCCCCCTTTTGAACTGTAGGTGGAATAGTTCGCTCCTCAAGGGAATCGAATTCCTTTTGCCACAACTTCTTTTTTAAGCTCACGGTTTGAAGTACGTTGCTGCGGTGAAAGTAGAAAGATAGGAACCTACGACTGCAATTTCAAATCGGATGCATGAAAATGTATTTTTACCGTCGGCCCAAATGATGGAGGCCGATTTTAGAACGCCTTTTCGAGTAAAAAAAATGTTTGTCTTACTGGCCGAAAAATTCAGTATATTTACTCCTTTTGAGTTCACAAGCAACTTGTTTGCCTCCCCAACCATGCAAATAGCTACATCGTTCTTCTTCCTTTCCGCTCATCGCAGTCTATTCTCCTACAGACCGACTTCTCTAACGCCTCCAGTGTCTTCTCTTCCTCTCTCTTCAAGATCCACGTCTCGGAGCCATATAGCTCCACGCCCCATACCAGGCTCCTCCCTAACTTTTTCTTAGTGTCTTCACTCATAGTTGCCGTCACCTGTATCTCTCCTAATAATGAGCACCAATTTTGCAAACACATCAGTTTCTAACGTGCCTTGTGCCTTGTACATTTGTAATAGATCATTAAGGCACCGAAAAATAAAACTGAAGCAGAATTTTATGGTACGCAAGCGGTGTGTGAGGTTGTTACGGAATAGAAACGTATTAGAAGGAGGTATGGATTCTCTCGTTCTCATCTCTGGGTCTGCCTATAAATCATAGGGTGAAAAAACATATATAATTAATATCGCTGGTTTCTCCGACAAATTTAACGGGCATAGTAAAATTTCACATAGTTTTTCGCAAAGGGTGCAAGTATACATGGGAACAAAAAAGGGAAATCTAGGAATGTAGTTCTCATCAAAAACAGCTTTCGATGGAAATTTAAATCGAAGATTAGAACTGGAATAGTGCTCTATAAACTGAAAACAATGATGCTGACAATATATAAGAAGGGAATCGCCAACATTGCCTTGAATAAAAATCCCTTTTAAAATTAGTATTCATTTTCCCTTATAAACGCATGCATCCGAACAACAAACACGTAAATATATTTTTTTTTATTTATTGAACAACATTCTTTCTTCTCAAGTACATATAATGATAAAAACAACAAGTTCATACACCTCATTGAAATTAAAAATTTGTAACTACACATTCCAGTAACGCTAAAATATGAGAGGAAAATTCAAAGGTACACACAATAGACACATTCGAGAGGTCTTAGTAATGGACGACGTTTTGTGTAAATAATGATAAGATATCGTGGGATGAACTATAACAACAGATGGAACAAAACAAGCCCTATAAAAATAACCTGATTGCCTTGACGTAAAATGCCACAAATAATTCTCAATTAAAAACAAGAGATAAGAGAAAATGATGAGTGGACACAGTGATGCAATTACTAAGAGTAGGACATTTACTATGAGTACATTATCTCGAGTTCAATGAACATGCACATGCTTTTCCAAGAGGATAATACACTATAAATTTTAAAAAGAGGTGCTTATAGAAGATAATTGAAGTTTCAAAGAGATAAAGAGAAGAGACAGCGATATAGGCGGTATAAGGGTGTGAGCAACAGAACAAACATATTATAGAAATGCCATGAACACAAACAATTATGTGTAAGGACGTTACATGGTTTCGTAATTAAGAAAAAAGTATGCCAGTCGAACGTATTGCCTTTAATCGGAGTATATACGGAAACGAATATCCAAAAGGAATGTGAATACCCTGAAATGGGGATATTAACTGCAACGTTTAATGGTTAATTCAATTACCGCTGTGAGTAGCAGAAGGGCTTGCATGCCTTTGGAATTACGTGAAAACATGGTAAAACTGAAGTACAAGAAAATACTAGAGAGATAACACGAAAGCAAAGAAAAACCGAAGGAAGAATGAAATATAATCGTTTAAAGTAATAGGCTGACTAAAATAAAAAAAGTTATTAACGATATAATTAACTTATAAAACATTTAGAGCTCAACTGGTCGATTCATCAACCCTCAAAGAATAGAAATGAAAATATTAAAATTCGATTTAATAGTTTTAAAAAAACAGAGACTATGTCCCTGAACCCAGAAATCTCACCCCTGGTCAGGTAAAAAGCATTTATAAAACATAAACTGTTAGGAAACGAAGTGTTTTACGCACTGGCGAATTTAAAGGTCAACCTCAGTTACGAGCAAAGTCTGGCTTAGAGAGGATTTTAAAAGTAGAGTCGGGTTGAGTTTGAAAGCAAGGAGATCGAATAGTAGGTAGTAATTGGCTTTTCGTGGTGCCCAGATAGAAACGCCGCGCCGGTTCAACTTCGGAAAACCACTACCTCGAAACACAATGCTCACGCCGGAAGCGGGGAATAGACAAATGAACTACACATTAGCCCTCGAGAATGAACCGAGCGTACTGGTCAGGGAATTGAAAATGTGTTACATCTCACGGACGAGGAGGAAATGCCGGAGGGTGAAACCGTAAGACACGGAAATAGGGATTGAGGGCATGATTCTGTAATGGATCTTGCAGGAATATGGCAGAAGGGATATAATAGTGAAATGGAACGGAAAGTGATGAAAATTTCAGGCGGTCGATATTATCAAACGTAATGAGAATAGAGAAGAAGCAAGAGAAAAAGATTTGATTAATCAAGGACTTTACCAATCCAGACCTACCATTCCGCGAAGCAAATCCACTGCTTTTGATCTGGGTTTAATTAAGGGCTGAGTTTGGAGATATACATTTATAAGAGAAAACATTTATGCGATAACTATTACTTCTGACGTGCGACACCTTTGTCACATTAAAAATCGTCGGATTTAAACGGCAATCGAGTATGCATGACGCCACAAGTATTTATCTCTATATTCCATTTCAATTTGAATAATTTACTCCCTCTAGAAGGAAATATTGCGTATCTGTTACCTGCATGTACCATCTACACAAATGCACTTCAATTTATACTTATGCTACTCAAATGGAAGTGAAGATATCCATCAGGGTACTACTTCGAAATTGATGCCTCGTGCCCCTCGATCTTCAATTACTTCACCATGCGAATCCTTGTGCGTGTCTATGATTGTAGGCCCAGTCGCAATCTCGCCTCAAATTCATGCATAGCCTCGAAGGCATTCGTATTAGCATTTCCTGCCATGGCTTCAACCCGCCCATTCAACCAAATAAAAAAAGCACATCTGCATGTCACCCAGCAGCCGAGTGTTACACTTCCGTCGAGAACGGCGAGTCCCACGGGCGGAAATATATAACACCGACTCAAGACTCATGAGCGCGAGAGTTTGTCACGCAGCCAGCGAGGGAGGCGGAGAAAAACTATTCTTCCCCCATCGGCGATACGGTATTTATTTTTAAGGTTTTTTTCACATCATTTAAGTTCCATATCGACACCGCAAGTCTTACTTGCCTAATTAAAAAAAAAATGTTTGGTACATGTTTCATCATCATCATTCATCAATTAGAGGATGGTGGTCTGGCTTGGATAAACTCTCCTGCTTCATCTTCTTTTCATTTAACTGCTTATTTCCTTAAAAATTCCCGAACCTTACCTACTTTTATCGCGATTCATTTATTTCATTCTAAGCATTCCTCGGTAATTCTTCTGATCCGTTGTCCCTTCTATTATAGTGTATAGGAGCTTTCTATGTCTCAGAATGTGTCCATTAACCTTTTAACTTCTACTCTGCAGAGTTTTCATTTAGTAAATTTACTCCCAAGCTTCTAGCAAGGCTTCTTCATTGGAGATTTACTCCGTAAATTTGATCTTCAAAATTCTTCGATAACAAACATTAACATCAATTCTAATATTTCTTCAATACCTGCTATCGTCCAATCTTCACTGCTATATAATAACATCTTATTATTCCCTATATTATTCCCCTGTACATAACAATGAGGTACTTCCGTGATTACTTCCATGATGAGTAGTTTGCTGTAAGTTCACCCTTCTGATAGAATGACTTTTTTGCCTTTTCTACACCGCTCATTATTGAATGATATTGAAATGAAGACAGGGTAGGTGGCTGGAAGGGGTAATGAGGGACGATGGTTTGCTGAAGGCCGTGATAGAGGGTAGGATGTTGGGTAAGCGGGGAAGGGAAAGGAAGAGAATCGGTTTTATGGACGGGATGAAGAAAGGTAGAACTTATGCTGAGATGAAGAAAGAAATACTAGAGATAGAAAGGGCACGGCACGTGTAAGAGTTCGTTGGATACTCACTGACTTTCATCACCACCTACCTCTAACCGGTAGATTACTCTTATGAATGAATGAATGGCAATGGGAATACAATGAAAACTGTTTAATCTAGCATGTAATAGCCACATACCTCAACAAATTACATTTACCGCAAGAGGTTTGCATTCATTGGCTTGATTGAGAGAAAACATTGACGCCAAATTCATCCCATTCAGAATCTAATCTGCAAACTTTTTCAATGCATCTTAATGCAGCTCCTGTGTGTTCAAAGCTTGTGGCACTCCACATTCTCAGACTAAATTGTAGAGACTGAAGGATTCATAAAAGGCCAACGAGGCACAGATTTCTCCAAGGTTTTCCACAAAATAGTATAAAAACGTCAGCTCATGATTCTGAACGGTAACAATTATTTCCCAGAGACAATGCTTTAAAAATGACAATTCCTTTTTGGCAGTGATAAGATGTACCACTGGGTTTCAGGGATTCATGAAATGGTGGCACAGAACTGATATCGTCACGATGCTCCATGAAAAACAACCAGAGAACGTCGGCTTTAAGAATTCGAAATCGTAACATGACCATTTCATAATGAACAATGTTTTCAGCATCACGACTACTTTTCTCCAGTGACAGGATGAGTCACAGGTTTTGGACAGGTGAGTGCCACGAGGTGTTGGGGCGAGGATGAGTCGGATCTGAGAGTTCTTGGAGTGGATAAGACGCCTGCTCACACCACGTCGCAGCTTTGAATGTGCGGCGCGTGATGGATGATATAGCGTGCTTACAAAGGCACGCGGAAATCAGGCCTCTCCATTAATATTCATCTTTCCCCGCTGCCTCCCAAAGGAAGACCGCTTCTCTCCGAAAAATGCGCTCCCTGTGAATGCGAAGAAGAAATGCATTTCACCAGCTACCTACTCGCGGCAAGCATGAATGGGCTGGACGAGGAATTTTGGGTCGAAGGGCACTCACTACTTTTTGAAACGACAGTTACGGCTCCAAACTAGAACCAAACAAGCTTGTTCACGAGGTTGGATTAATAAATTAGAGATTTTACCTCATAATCCTTATTACCCACAGAGGAAGATTTTTTTCATTTGCAGTGCGGGTGACGGCTTCATAACAATTGAGTTCATAAATTTTATGCTTGAGGTCAACATGTATCATAACAAAATCTTTTTAGAGTTGTAAATTTATGATTGACGAAAGACTCACACTGAACTTATTCACTGAGACTGTTTGATGCTACCGGTTTCGGTGTTTTTACATCATACAGGACTGATAATGATGTAAAAAATCTAAATTGGCTTATTAAATATTCCTCAGTGGAAAAATGTAACAATTCTTATTTCGTCAATTATAAGGTCAACCATATCAGTCCTGAAACAACTATATTAAAATTTATGATTACATTTTCCGCTATTAAATAAAAAATAAAAAATCCATAGACCTAATATCTTCATAAATTATATTAACTGACGTTAAACTATATTTTAAGAGAGTCATCAATATTTTCATTTTAATGCATCTTTACATCTAAGGGGGGTGTTGAATACATCTCCCTGAAATTGCCATATTATAAACTCTTTCTTGGGGACCAATTGGGAATCTTAGTTTTACTTCAAAATCCTCCAAATTCCCTGGAAAGGCAGTAAATGTTTTAGATACCGGGCGTGTGACAGTTTTAGAGTAATATGGTTCCAAAATGTTATGCATGTGGCCAAAAAATTCGAATTAATTATGCTGTACTTCCAGATTTATATCTTCCACAGTGAAATTAGCTTTTTTTACTTCAATATCGAAATGCTTTTAGAAGAGCCAACTCAAGAACTGATATGGATGGAACTTAATTTTAGGACATGACAGCGCCAGAAGGCAATGACCGCATATTTTCTTTCTTCAGCGATAAAGAAAGAAGCTAAACAAGTCTCACCAACTGATTCTTAAAGCTCAAATCATTCTCAAGACAAAAAATCATTTACGGCAAGAAATAATTTTTAAAAATGAAACACGTTTACCTATCGTTTCTGAAGATATTCACTTTAATGCAAACAAATATTTTTCCATCATGTCACGCTACAGACATCATGAAAACAAAATAGGACCAAAAATAGCCAAACTAAATGGCAAAACTCGTTCAATGCAATGCGGCCTAATGCATGGCAATCTGACTTTCTCAGAATTAGCAGTATAAAATTCAAAACGATAATTCGTGCACTTACTAAATTGAATTCCATAAACTCGCATTTCCAAAACCTTAAAATTTTCGCTCAAATCTAGCATCCATGATAATGATAAAAAACCGTGAACATAATAAAATTGTCTAATTTTTTTGCATATTTCACTCCTAATAATTAACCTAACCTGGGCCGAGTCCCGTAGTTGCCAGGATTCATTATCATTGGTGAACTGTCCATAATTTAAAGGTTTTTGTTTCAATTCAGATGGTATTCCGTGGCCTTACTCAATAGTATTTTTTACGTGACACCATCACTTCAGAGGCCGCCCCACTGGGGTCAGACGTCTTTTGCAGCCGCCTCACTGAGGTACAGACGCTGCGCAGACTACCATTCGTCTCTCTCCTAACCTTCGACCAATCTGGCATGGGTGACCCTACCAGGATCATTGCTCCCGCCAGTTCAGCTCTAGGGGTCTTCGGAGCACGCAAGGCCTTCCACCGCGACAAGGTTGAAGTCCAAGGGAAAGACGGTATCGGTTGATATAACACGATATTTATCGTACGACGATACATAGTCGATTTTCAAAACTCAATATCATATTCGCGATATTTTACGATTTAACGATATATCGTCCAGACCTAGCCACAGGTACCAATGACCCTAAACTCCAATTTCACTTAACCTGCGAGGGAGGTGCTCCTAATTCTTTTGTAGGGGTATTCCAAAAGAGCATTCCATAATTTATCTAGGTCATAGTTCATTTTTTAACTAATATTTCAGCAATCCCAACTCCTTTCTCTGCTAGCCCATTATACTGAGAATATTTCCGACCAATTATGCAAAGATCAGTGTCATAAACACTGGCAATTTCCCGGAATTCCAAGATACTGAAAGGTACATTGTTTGATATAATGGACTTTGGAATACCAAATTTAGCAAATAAATATTTTAGCTTGTCATTTACAGCTCAGGCTATTTTACTCTTCATTGGGATAATTTCCAACCACTTAGAGTGTTAATCTACAATTAATAAAAATTATTTGTTAGATATTTCCTATTTTGTTAAATGGAAGATTAGGGACTTTATGTGAAATTAATGACTCTTTTAGGCTTCTTCATATATAGTTGACACACTTTAACATAATTTTCAATAAGTTAACTTACTGCTAGTTCACCAGCTTCTTTGATACACTCAATTGTTTTAACAAATGCAAGATTTTGACTATCTTGAAGCCCTAAAATGGGTTTGCTACAGTAATCAACGACAAATAACTCAGTCAGTCATCCTACCGTGAAGACTGGAGAAGAAAATTAGACACATCTTCTACAGCCCAGATCCCCGAGTGATATAAATATATTGACTTGGTGGAAGACAAATGAGACGACTTTCCCAGTGCTGACAAAAATTGCGAGAGACTTCCTGAGCATCCCAGCTACATCAACTACTGCTGAAAGACTGTTTTCACGGGGAGCATTGGCTATCAGAAAACACAGAAATCGTTTGAACCACGAATCCGCCAGAAATTTACTCTGTGTGAACTCGTGGGTAAAGTGCAATTTGGACGGAGAAATAAAAAAATAACCTAATTATATCGTTTTAAAACCAAAATAAGTAATAAAAAAACAAAATGCATTGTTTAGTGAGTAGGATCAGTAAATTATTTTCTGTTAAATAGTTTGATTTTCTATTCCTTTCACTGCACCAATTTTGAGGCTTTTAGAGAAATGTTTCCTCCGGTAATATATTTTGAATTCATATGAACTTCGTGACGATTGCCGATTTGGCGATCATCACTAACTCTGAGAAAACTAGGATTTTTATCGTGATGCGTTTTTTTTTGTTTTGGATGACGAGACGAGAGTCTCGGACGAGATTCGAGACCAAGACGAGACTGAGGTTTACGAGACAAGACTCGAGACGAGACCCGAGTTCGAGAGACGAGACCCGAGTTTGAAAAACGAGACTGATACGATACTGACCCTAAGTCTCGTCTCGTCTCGCGGCACTAGTTTATATCGTTGGACTTCATGTTGCAACATGTCCGGAAGAGCCAAAACCACTATTTCCTCGCGTGTCTTCGAGTTTTCTGGAAAAGGCATGTACGTTTTCGACAAATCGAAACAGAATATGATGTGCAGATTTTGCAACGTTAGAGTGGCGTGGGACAGGAATAGTATTGTTGACAACCATTGTGCGTCGGCAACTCACAAGTCAGCTAAGATTGCTGCCGAATCGCTATCTCAGGAAAAACGACAGGCATCTGTGGGAGAATCTCTTGAAAATGCGAAGCACATCAAAATAGAAAAGCAGCAAGTAATACAGCCGTTGCCTTCGCTCTTTAAAAAGAAATATTGTAAAAACAGCAGTCTAGTCTTCTAATGTGATGCTGTAATGATTGATGCTTTTGTTCCAAAATTTTATTTTAAACACACTAGTAGTGTGATGTATGATGTTTTGAACGTATGATATACACATAGATAATTAACTAGAAATAGTTATTTTTAGTTCATTTTACACAAATCTGTCTTTTTCTCTGTCATGTTAAGTAACTATGTAATTATTTTAATTTTTAATACAACTGACAATAAAATGTTTCTGTTATTTTACTATTTTCAGGCAGTATCATTTTACTTCCTATTTATCGGTCCTGTAAGTATATGTTTTTGCTTTTATCAGGACCATGAAGTGCTTTGAAGAAGATTTGGCAAAGATGGTCAATGGCCATTTAGGGAAACTTGTATCGGTCAGTACAAGCTGCATATTTTGCGTACGTGAGCGCTAGAAAATAATTTTTTTGGCATAATGTCGTATAGTTTTGGAAATTTTCCCGCATAAAAGACGCAAAACAGGCTTTTATTGGCAGTATAATAGGTGTATAATTAGATCAAATTTTGGTCCATATTTTTATGTTCGAAAATGTATAAATCCCCTAGCTCCACTGATAATCTCACAAAACTTTGATAATCTGTCCTTTTTCAAATTTTTGCAGGGATATAAAAAATCTAATTAATGGGAATTTTATTACCATAAGTCTCCATTTGTGAGTCTGATTTAACTTAAAAATAAGTAATATTTGAGCTGTTACAAATGAAGCTATGCTAACTACAGAATTTTCATAAAAAATACAGAATTTACCTAACAGAAAAATATAACCATGAGTGAACCGATATCATCAAACATATCATATTTACTCACTACGGTTGTATTTTACGCAAAAAAAATAATTTAAGAACACACTAAAAAGATATAAAAATTCTCTATAAAATAATCCCCTTGGATTGAAGGCAATGAATTAACCATGGAAAATACCACTAATAAAGCTTTGTATAGATATAAAAGCATTCGAAATCCCCAAACTTTTCTCCTCCACAAAAGAGACACCGTAATTATATTTTATGCCCCGCGATATCACGAAGCTTAAGGCTTGTGTGAACAATTTTCTGAGCAATTAAAACCCTTCATATATTTTTTTCCCACTGAGTACAAGGGATTGTATTAATTGGAAATGATCATAGGGCAAAATAAGTTTTGTGGCTCCCATTATTTATTTTTAATGAGATAACACATATTCTGCGACTAGTTTGGACTTCTCAAGATTCAAAAATACTGCCTTTTCACTCCAACGCGTGTTTTATTGTTAGAACTCATTTTTTGTAATAATTTACAACTTTCCTCCATTACGGTAAAGGGGAAACTTAGCTCCTATATCCTTTATATATTGAAAAAAATCATCATGCCACTCCTAAAGATGTTTTTAAAATATAAAGGATGCACGAACTTTTAACGCAGCTCAAAAGAGGAAACTTAGCGTAATCCGCATGATTTAATTTTACGACTTGTCCTGCCGTGAATATTCGACGCAAGAATCACTAACGCTAAAATATCCATAAATACAAGAAACATCAACTCCAATTTGATAGCGCACCAAAGTAGTTTGTATCTAGTTGAAATAATTACTTATACATGTATCTTATTTTCGAATCCACCTTTGAGATGATTATGACATTGGCATTATGAATCTAATGGTGTGATGGGAACATTGAAATTGCGCTAGCATAGTATGTAATAGAATAATTATAGTCTCAGTATAATGCATGCATGTGTATCATTATACATATGTATGCAAGGTTACGGAATACCGTGAGAGGCCATGAATTATTTTACCAAAACCATAGAGCATTAAATTTTATGTTCACTACTATCCAATAACTGGCCAGAGATAACGGAAGGTATTGAACACTTTTAACCACTATTTCTTAGCGCGTATAGAATACTCAAATATTTTATAACGGAAAGCAACTGAATATTACGTATAATTAGCGTAGTCGTAAGAGGATGGAATATTTATATTATTAATTAGTGAAATCAGCAAAAAACTTTAATTTTATTAGAGTAATATGGCAGAAATTATATAAAACATAATGCGGATATATTTTTACAAGGAATTCTTATAACTGACCACGATTTCCCGAAAACTGTTCCAAAAAATACACCTGATGTTCCATGAATTTTTAGAGGTAGGTACTTCTTGCGTATCGGACCCTCAAATTTGTAAGGGGCTATTAAGCACACGTCAGAAGCAATAATTGTCCACTCGATCTAATAATATTCTCAACATTTATAAAACAGAGAGAAAGGGCAAGTATTCGCGGAACCGACGGGTTGAGCGAAAATAAGGAGTGCTTACGAGGGACCAAGCGAATCCAACGGTCGTGATTGGCAACGCGACACACTCGGATATCCAAACAAACCCGGCGACACGTGATTGACGTGGCATCAGGGTGAAAAAACCTTTTCCCCCAAAACCAAATCCCACTCTTACGCACTTGAAATAACCCTCGGGAGTCGTCGACAGGTTGATGAAAAACACAAAATGACGACGCGAAGATAAAAAAAACAAGTCGCCGCTTATCGAAAATAACCTTTCTGGAAACCATTGAGCGATACCAGTTCATACGGCAGAACAAATGAAATCGGTGAAGTCAAAAGTATAAATAAATTTCATCATATTTGCATCGCAGAAGTTATTCCGGTGCTTACCAGCGCCATTGTCCGTAAAAAAAATTTACGAGCTTATAAAAATCGGTGACTGATTCTTAATGATTCCCTTCAAGTTGCTAATATAACATAATTGTAAATCCAGGAATACGTTAACCCAGCTGGTATGTGCTTATTTGATGACAGCAGAAATGTAGCTATTGATTTTATATTTTCTGTTATAGACTTTGCCACCTTCCTAAAAACTATAGATATGAAAAATGTAGAACTCCGCTTTTAAATCGAGTACCAACGAGTAATGAAAAATGGAAAATGGCGATTCTTCAACAGCAAGACTGCGTTTCATGTACCTTAAGATTAATGAATGAATACTAATCTTGTACGAATGCTTTATGATTTTTCTTAAATGCAAATATAATGGTATTTATCTTTTAAAAGTTCTGTAAGAACACAAAACATGATAACAGGTTTGACTACCGCATAAGAAAGCTTTTAAGAATGATATATCAAAAGCTCGAACTATTCAACCTATAATCTCTACTATAGTAATCAACGATATGTATATATCTGTAACTTTCACATAAGAAATACACGTGAAGCTGAATCTACATTTGGATGCAGACTTTTTTTTATTTGCAAAATTAAATTAGAAGTAGTGGTTTTCTGTTACTGGTAAAGGGACCAAAAGAAGGAAAAAAATATTCTTGTTACTTCATTAAAATTTGTATTTGTGTCGAAATTCCGAAATATTTGCTAAAACGTAACGATATTTCGCAATATTTTAGCGATTTTGAGGCATCGTTCCCATAACAACCATACTCATTGTTTAAGTCAAGATTTAACTCATTGATTCTTTACACTAATTAGATATGAACTAGCAGACCTGCTGCCTGCTTTGCAGGCAGTCTCTGTCGGGTGTGATCTTGAGGTGAACTTTGTGTTTTTCCTTTTTTTTGCCCTACTCAAGTGGGAGCAGTGGGAAATGAGACTAAATTATTGTATATGTTTCCCAAAAATGAAAAAAAAATATTCAGAATAATTTTTCTTCCACAAAACAGTTATTGCATTTTAACCTATTTAAGTGAACCCGGGAGTCCCGAGAAAGGTAGACTCCGCGGAAAAACAGCCTACTATCACGGAATCCTTACGCGCTGAAAATGGACCCGGGAGTTAGGAGAAAGATTGACTCGCTCTGAAAAAGTGAACCCGGGAGTCCCGAAAAACCTAAGTCCCCGGTATCTAACTAAATTTAAATTCTCAAAAACCAATGTTTTTTGCATGTTTCTTTGCACTACCAACTGCTAAAAATCCAAAACTGCTACCAAATCATACAGACAAAGAATCCACATTTAATGCACCAGACCTCATTTCTCTAGCTCAAAACTTGAGAGAGAAATAAAATGGATACAGAATGACTGACTGACACGCTACAAAACTAATATATATAGCTGGTTTATTACAATCAATGTAAATGATAATATTCTCTCCGTTGATATTCAACGGGCACCTTCGCTAGTCTACTATAATGACCACCGGTGTGTATATTACATGTACTATGTATGTCAGTAACTTTCACAAAAGCACGTGAAGCTGAATCTATATTTGGAAACAGACCTTTTTTAATTTTCAAATTAAAATTAAAATAATGCTTCTCTATTATTGGGAAAGATACTAAAATAAAAAAAAAGAAAATAAATATTCTTATTCCTTCAATCGAAATTTGTATTCTGATCGAAATTCCGAAATATTTGCTAAAACGTAACGATATATCGCGATATTTTATCGTTTTTGAGTCATAGTCCCCATAACGACCATACTTATTGTTTAATTCGAGATTCCGTGTGTATCCATTAACTCAATGATTCTTTCCATTAAATAATATACGAATGGCGTATTACGATCAATGTAAATGATAGGTAACATTCTTCCCGTTGATATTCAACGGGCACCGTCTCTAGTAGGTAGAGAATGAACTTCGATCTTTTCACAATTTCTTCGCTTGTCACCACACGACGCAACGCGTATATTGCAGCGCTGTACCACACTCATGTTCATACAACATGAATATGCCACAGCGAGGTGAGACGTATGCAAAGCCACTTCAAACAATAAAATTGTGAAAACAAACAATTACGTCTTTTCTCCTGATGAATACTTATCGTTCTCACTAAATCAGGACAAGTTCCACAAACTTCATTCCATCTTAACATCCAGGGAATCGGACACTTTTGAAATAGGTACGAAAAGACGGGAATGTTAAAACCTTCTCATTCCACCAAAGAAACCGCAGGGTCGTTTGAGCGGATGGAAACTTGGCCATCTCCACGAAAGAATTAACTCCCCTGGAGCAAAACAACAATGGGATGCGGGTTCGGGGTGCGGCAGTGCGTTCCCACGTCAACATTTTTACGGTCGACTGACAGAATGACAAGAGACCTGAGTTTGACAGGAGCCGCGCTTAATCAAGAAGAGAGAGTGAGACACGACGTAAGGGGGTGAGTGAGTGAGGGATTGTAAAGGGTGACACCCGATTTTTTTTTTCATCCTCCAACGGTCTCGTCGATTCGGCAGGAATGCGTGGATTCAGGGAAGGCAAATGGCGGCGGACTGCATCGAAGGTGGTGGGAGCAGGACAATTTATTCAAGTTCAACAGAGGTGGAGAGACGAACTTCAGGTGAAGCCATTTTCGCTACATTGAGATTCCCTGTAGAATACTCAGATTGCTGTATGAGATCGTGAGACCGGACGGATATTTTTTTTGACATTTTATTATGTTTCCAGCTTTAAAGTGAGCTTTTTGAGGTACGTAAAACCTTTGTTTCCTTTTAAGTTAATCGTACAATGTATTGTACGGCTATGCGTGCAATGATTATTAGGTTAAAAATGCTTTTTTCAAAGTTGATCACATTTGCTGTGTGTATAAGTAATACTGAAATGGAAATTTTAGTTGTATTTCCTGATCAATTCTAGTACCTATTTTGTTCTTTTTTATTTTTAAGACGCTACACATAACATAGGCACTCAAGAGCAGACGATATGTTTTCCATTGCTACTACTTACCTATTCCTCCTTCATTCAACATTTCATGTACATCAAAGGTAAGGTAAATATATTTAGGCCTGTCGAGTTAATGGTAAATTACGGGCACTCAATATAACGGGAGCGGCTTCACCTTTGATGGCGACCAAGTACACACAGCGTCACCTCTCGGTGTTTCAATAACTTTGGCGGGAACCACAGAGGTATAAAGCTTTCCACGATGAATTTAGAGAATGAGAATTATGAAGAACGCAGTTGTTAAACTTATATAGTTTGTACTTACGTGTTACAAACTTACGTATGCTCACATTTAAACCACGCAGACAACCTCGTCCACGTAGGAAGATCACGGCGTAAGTAAGTTATCATTGGGAATATTAGTTGCGCATTGGAAAACCTCTATATGTGTAGTCAGTAAACTACAGAGCAAGATGTTAACTTTCCTGCAGATATTGGCAACATCGCACCTCTGGCCTCTACACAGCAAACGCATCTCCATAAAAGCCAATGCCCTAAACTAATGTGGGACTCCTCATAGGAGGAAATTGCTCAATTGTTAGTTTTGAGTGTAACTTTATGGAATCGATTCACATGGTTTTCAAAACATTAGATTTGTGATTCCAGTAAAAACATTATCACAACAAGACCCGGGTTTCGACGTAAGACGTCACCTTAAGATAACGTTTTTCATCGTAACCCTGGTTGTATTGCAATAATAATTTTTGATCATTTACAGGGTTCTATCCGTGAGTATTGGTCGGTTCAAGCGTTCACATGCACCGTTCCTATTCATATCCTAACCTTCAGACTCATTTGCCCGTTCAAATTCGATTGCGTTGAAAAGCATCGCATTCATCCTAGATTGCCCCATCCTAGATTTTTTTACATTTCCTGCCCTTCTTTACGGCTTCCAAAATACATGCTGTTCTTCTATCTCTTCCCCTCCAGCCAAAACTTCTCTCCCCACTTCCATCTCTTCAACAGCCCAATTGACCTTTATGATTCCCTTCAACAAGTAATTCTGCCCCATTCGAATCTCCCCTTTCAACCTCCGTTTCTCTTCCGCGACATTCAACACCTTCATCTTCCACTCTACCAATCTTAATCTCTCCATTCATTCCCAAACCCACATCTTAAAATCCCCCACGGACGCTCTTTCCCAACAGAAAAGAAAACCATGAAATTCATTACTCCAAAGAAGTAGGTATCCTCAAAAGTCATGTCTTCACTACACATCTCCTCAATTTCCATCTCTTAGTGAATCACATCATTGGCCACAACTATTCTCCCTCTAATGTCTTCGCCACTACATTTCTCTAGATTAATAAAAAGGAAGGTAAACATCAGAATGGGTATAAATTACAGCTTGTGGAGCTATTTAGATATTGTGGTAGCTTTGCCATGCAACCCAAACATGCAACCATTTTGGCAGTCCCCGAACCAGTTTGGCAGTTGGAATTCTGGCAGCCGTCGACATGTTGCACTCATAAATGCTTTTAGCTGCCTCAGTGAATTCTTAAAATTTTATTTTTCAACTAAATAATGCACACATTTTATCTGCTTCATGTTTAGGAACATTGATCTCAAGAAATGTTTTCGCAGATGATGCGTTTTTTTCCGAATGGGAAAAGTATTGAAACTGATAGCATAAAAAAAACTTCCATACATGAGGGAAAGAGCATCTGCACATTTTAACCTGCCCTACGCAATTCCCATCCATTGACTCAAATTTTATAATTATAACAAGCTTTATAAACTGTTTTTATATACAAAGTCATAAACGCCCGGTCAATTCATGCACGGGCATTTACGCCGCCATAGCCGCGTCCATAGTGAATCGGGATGGTGTGGTGGCTAGAACACCGGCTTCTTATTAAGAGCTCAGTCGTATCCATGATTCGATGGATACATTTAAGCTGAATCCCAATTCTTACATGGGTGCTCGGTGGTGAGCACTTCCAAGTGCAGTACTCCGTCAGAATGGACATTAAATTGTCGACCCCTTATCGCCTAGCCTATCATTAAAAATAGACAAAAGCTGACGTGACCTCGGGTTTTTCTCTATTCTCCATTAATTCCCAAAACAACTTGACCTCGGCTTTATCTCAATTAATTCCCAAAACAATCTCCCCTTTAACAGCCCTCTCACATGTTCTTGGTAGCGTAAATGGCCCTAGCTGTCGGTCGCCCCCCCATAAAAAAACACCCACCCAACCACGCCATGCAAACACGTTAAAGGTCAGGTGATAGTCGCCAGACGGATCGCCCTCTCCGTCTACCTCAATGGCGTGAAGAGTAGCTGGGCGGGGACACTCTTTCAAAAGTACATTTCAATATCGGATCCAACCAATCAATCACAAGTCCTTTCCCTTTTTGTCGAGAAAGAGAATATTTTTTCCTCTCTCTTTGCACACATTTCTTCCTTTCCATTCCGTCTACCTATTCCGGCCCGTATACCATAGATAAAAAAAGAAGCAAAAATATTAAAAAAAAAATATGTTCTCAATCGTCGAAGCCGTTCACTCCGAGAGCTTTCGCGCCGCGAGGAAACCGGCGCCGTCGAACAATCCGAGTGAGCAGACAGTTTGTGCGCGTTCGGAAATACCTTCGGGGGGAGTGGAGGGCGGGAGTCTCTTCCCCCTCAAACCCCCTTTTCCCTCTCAATTCACCGTAATTTCATTCGTCGCCGTTTCGCGTCGCACGGACATCGATCAGCGTCGACGCAAAGGTTTTTCAATCCGCAGAAATCCTCCTCCTCCCCCGCTCGCGTATAATATTCCTTCCGTCCGTTCGACGCCAAAACAAACGAGGTAAGGCATCACTCGGGACGCGTACCAACGTTCGAAACAATGATTAAGGTACTGCCAGCGGAATCAGGGATATCCCGTGCATACAATGAGATCACAAGTATCTCGGAGAAAAGTCCTTACATTTTCCCTTTAAATTATTCGCTATATGATTTCCATATACTATTCCACGTCTATAATAAAATGATGACTATAACACTGCCTATTTACTAGGACCCATAGACATTTCGGCGAGTACTTTTCTCACCGATGAGGCAAAGAATTTTTCCCTCTTTCTACGTATTTTCTCAAGGAAAGTCCCATAGAGATACATACTATTCCATGAATATAATAAAGTGATTATTATGAAGCTGCCAACTTAATAGCTCCCATAGACATTTCGACGAGTTTTATTCTTACCGCTGATTTATTTTCCCTCTTCCTACGTATTTAATTGATTTTATCATATTTTCATAATAAAGAGTGCAGTGCAGTACGCTACACATAACATACAGTAGCAAGATTTCTCCAAGACGCAAAGGTGAGGGCTGACGAAATCTAACAGAAAAAGCTTAATGGCACGCATTTATTTAGATATTACTTTCGATGATGATAACATTCAGTAACAAAACGTCGTTCTCGAATCTAATTAAGTTTTTCTCAGACTTAGCAGCGTTATTTAGATAAATTTTCGGATATATCACATTAATTTCATAATCCCAGCATTTATATGACCAGCAAACAAATCCAATCCAATCCAAAGAATAACCTTCAATTTCCTGCAACCCTTTCATTTTTTACCATACTATTCTTCAACCTGTGCTGACAAAAAACCTATCTATTTACGGTTTCTCAGCTCTGGCACTTCTTTCCATTTAAAAGCCCTTTTGGCTCCAACTCTGCCGCTTGCAACGCCGTATTTTGTAGAAGAAAATCATCGAAATAAAAAGAAAAAATATAAATGTAATGACAATAAAAATCAATTCCCACACTGTCCAACTCCCAGTTCTCTCTATCCACTATGGACAACTCTAAAATAATTAAATTAAAGTGCCAAGCACATATAACCCCGAGATCTCATGGCAAGTGATTTGGGTCCAATTTAAATGAGGAAATAAGAGGACATTTAGCGAAACTAATTTGACTAAAAATAATAGATAATATTTTACATAAGATGCTGTATTCTTTCCCTAGAGTTAAATAAGACGGAATATTAGATATTTGTATAAATGCAGATCGAGACAAAGGTTTTTTATTACAGAAGGTATACGATAGATCTTAAAAGCTATCACATATTATTTTTTAAGTGTTATCACATATTAGCAATTCTTTAGGAAAATTTAAGTCTATTAAAATATTTTCGCAGAGAGACCATTTTATTACAATAAATCATGTACATATTTACCTAGTGACGCTAAAAGTTCTATCTTATGTCAAATTAAATACAGAATATTACGTATCTCTATAGGTCTCTCACTCAAGGGAATTATTTAATGTTGGAAAAACACTAGACATTGCCAGCATTACAATAGCCATTTCATTAGTTCCGGGTGTGACTTAAGAGCGTTTAATTTTAAATTTTCATATCAAATAGTTCAACTAAAACATATTGGAGTGCACCTTTAGTTATCCATATACGAAGGTAATTTACAACTTAATATGCAATTTAAACAATTAACTAGCACTGTTGTAATTGGAATAAAACAGTGGTTCAGGGTGTGACTCACACAAATGACACTTAATAACTTAAGACAACTTTAACCTGTTAACTCAGTAAATTACTTGAAACTGAAATATTGATATTTATATCAGTAAGATAAGAGTAATTGTTTTTTAGTTTAATCTAATGGAGAAGTATTCAAAAGCATTATTTTCCTATTGGTAAATTTTTAACAAGTTCCGGGTGTGACATGGTAAAGTTCCGGATGTGACCTAATTACTCTTTCTGCTCTCCATTATGAGTCAAATTCTATTTTTCTTTCAAATTTTGGTAATTACTCAGTACATTTGATTAATTACGCTCTATTAAATATGGCTAAGTTAAAATTTTAAATTGTAGAACAAAAACACTTTTTTTCATTTTTTTCCATATTTGGGCTCACTTCAAATGGAATGGCTGACAAACTCATTTGGAGTAAAAATTAGCATTATTACTGAATTTTTTTAAAATAATACTATTTTGTTCATATGTGAACCATTTTTCTCGTAAGTTCACAAGTATTGATCGAGAGAACCAACAGCCTACTCGTTCACTCCTTTTGCCGGCGACATACTCTTCGACGCATTCACCGAGAAAAGAATCCATCCCTCTCCTGTCGACCTAATCTGACAGCTTCGCTCCTTTTAGAGACCACTTTCAATCCTACTCTGCCTCTTCTATTCACTGCATTGACTGTGCAAAATCTTATAGAAAAAAAACTTACGATGCTATAAAAATCCCATATGCACACCGCCCAGTTCACTGCATGTAATGTGGCATACACCAAAAGAATCAAATAACGTTAAAGGCGCACAAAAAACCCGAGGGCTCATATGGCGTGCGGTTTGGGTCCGGCGTAAGTGAAAAAATAGGAAAAATTGAACAAGGTTAAATTCGCCCGCACTGAATTACCTACACGAATTATCAATTCTTTACACTAGAAACTCTATATTACATTAAAAAAACACAAAATGTTTTATTCAGCTGTGTACTACTGTATAGAATGATTTTATTTTGAACATTATCGACTCTTAGTCAGCTTACATTCTAATTTTAAGTAGCCAGTAGGAATGCTGAGGGAAAATTTCTACTCTGTCACATGAATTTCGTACCCCGACTATAAAAGTTTTTATTTTTTCCACTTTTCTCGCTGGCTAATAACGTAACGCCATTCAATCCTTTCACTTGCGCCATATTCTTCGACCCATTCTAAAGAAAGGACTAAATTCCTATTCCGTCACCCTGCTGTGGCACTTCTTTTGCTCCCACTCTGTCATTCTCTCCACTTTATTCAGAGCCCAAAAGTCTTTCTGGAAAATAAAATATATAAAAATATAGAAAATCAATTTCCACACAGCACACCACACAGTTCTCTCTCTCTCTCCACTGTGGCAAACACTAAAAAAATGAAACTTTAACGGACACAAAACGTCGGGGTTCACACGGCATGCTGTTTTTGGTCTGCCTTATATGTAAAAAAAAGTGTGATGATCGAAAAAAAGAAATAAATCTGCAATAAATGGTACAAATATCTTAAAAAAATACACTAGAAAAAAAACTGGCATTTACCTCGGAGGTAGAAAGAAAACGATTTTTATGCTGACGAAAAGCGACACATTGTCAAACCTGCATCCTAATTTTTAGTTCTTGGTAGCATTGCTAAGTCAATATTTGGTGGGCTCAGTGCTACAGTAGGTCAATTCCATCAAAATAAGTTTTGAGGAAAACGTGTTTGAAGTTCCGTGTATTCCTGCCGTAAATCAGCTGTACTCAGTGGACTCAAGATATGCTGCTATGCATGGGGCAAATATTCAAACTTTGAATTGTTACTCTCATGCACTAAAAATATATACGGCCCTAGTCATCCTATTTAATTTATATTTGAAAAATGGCAAAAGTGGACTCGGACTGCTTCAACACCGAGTCATCCATTTCTAGAATATCACACAATTTTCATGAGTCAACCTTTTCCTCCCTACCAAACAAATAATGATCGAGAAAATCACCACTAACATAAATATCTTCACTAGAGCCATCCTTGTTCTGCCGCTCATACTCGACCAATCATTCCAACAGTAATTAGAGTGCACACTAATCCTTTTGAACAGAAAAAATAAATATTCACAATAATAATGACCAAAAAAATATCTCCGCCCTGCACACACCACCCAGTTCGTACTATCCACTAAGGTAAACACAAAAAATATATAATAAAGCTTACGAGTAAAGTTCACAGAGCATGCGGTTTTGGGTCTGGCTTAAATGAGAAAAAAATGTAAAAATCTAAGAAAAAATTAAATTTCTTTGTAATAAATTATACGAATAAATACTATGATAGACTGAATGTTTAGCATTTACTGAGGTGTTAATAAAAGAATGATTTTATGCTGACGAAAAGCGATATATTGCCAAACCGGTATCCTAATTTAAAGTACTTGTTAGCACTGCTATACCAATATTTCAAGCATACGACACCATTTTCATGAGCCGACTCATTCACGATTAACTAGCAAATATTGATTGAGAAAATTCAACTTCACTAATTTCAGTTTCTCCACTTGCACCATCCCTATTCTACATCCACATACTACCCTGTGAGCCGCCGTATGGTGCGTGGCAAGGGATGTTAGGACAGCAGCCATCGAAGTGGAGGTAATAGGAAAAAGGAAAGGGCAGAGCTGAATTGAATGTTAACGATGTGTTTTGTGTTAGTGCCACGGGGCTTTGGCTAAAATCACTCATGGTGGGTGGAAAGAAATAATTGTTGTACCTACTCGGCAGTGTATATCTCTCATTTTGTTGTTCCTATCAGTTCTAGACATATAGTGTGGGATTTAAATAATGGCCTACGAGTATATTCTGTCGATCATACCCGGCCACTTATTCTGACATTGTTTTATGTGCAGTCTTATATTTCTGAAAAGATAAAATAATACCTACATAATAATAATGACAGTACAAAATCCAAATACACCGTACAAACACCACCCAGTTCACTCTATCCACAACGGCAAACACTGAAAAAAAATAAAGCTGAAGGCATAAACAAAACCCCGAGAGTTCACACGGCATGCGGTTTTAACGGTGGGGAACTGAAGGCGGGCAAAACCGCATGAGGACGGGGGGGAAATGGGGGAAGAGGGGAATGAGGGAACTTTTAAGGGAAAGTGACGAGGAGGAAAAGCAGGAGCTGGGGGGAGATTGAAAGAGAGCTGGAGAGCAGGAAAAAGGTGGATGGCGTAAAAAGGCAAATAATTTATGGCGGGCGCATATTATAATAGGCTCCCGGCTCTCGTATCGTAGAGACCCCTCTCTCCTCCCCCCAAATCCTCACCCAGATTCTTTCCAGCCCACGAAAACCTCCCCACCCATACTCCTCCTCCATTCTCTCTCCACGTCTCCCCCTTTCACTTCGTCAACCTCACGCACGCAGGCGCTCATATACGTGTGTATATATACACTCGGGCACTCTTTCCGCAGCCTCCATCATATTATTTTTTCGTTCCCCAATCTCTCTTTTCCAATTTACCCACGCCAGTTAGCCTCCCGTTAACGTTCCATTCTCTCGGACCACGAGCTCCTACATATATAAGTATATATACTCGCCTGAGGGGAAACGGTAACACTGTCGGAGGAAATGAAGCTCCAGTCATACCAAGATGGTATGGAGAATGTCGCAAGACATAAAAAAACATTACCATCTCCCCCAGATTTCAGTCACCTGTTCCCCTAGTTCGAGGGAAACCTTACTAATTTATTTAAGCAGGATTGAGAGCTCTTATGAGTAAAACATGACAACCATTTACTAAAATCTCGATAGTGATGAAACTGTACCATCGAAAAACATGTACGGGCAAAGAGGGCTATAAACTCCGACCATTTTAAACAACCCACGCATTGACTAATATTGAGGATACCGGGACAAGCCACGGCATTTCCTTTACGGAATCACTCGCAAGTGCACATAAGTGCAAAATTCCAAAGAGGAAAAAATCACTTGCCTTGATTGAATCGATTCGAGGGAACCGGGTTTGAGTCATGGTCGTGGCGAATGATATTTCCTCTGTGAAGCATCGCCTTGAAAATGTGGATTATTTAAAGGGTGGGAAGGTATCGGCAGATAAAACTATTACAAACACCCCTTTAACTCACACACATATGCACCTACCTCTAACTTAAATATATTCACGCCGAGCCTCGGGGTTTACTATGCGTGATGGTGAAATTGAGAGTCGATTCACCAAGAAAGTAGGAAAGTATTGCTATTCAAATCCTTATACCAACTCTTCCCTTTATCTCTCCCAACTGATCACCTAGTTCGAAATCCTGTAAAATTTCTTTTTCATGGCAAAATTCATTTCTTTGATATATGTCTAATTTAATAATTTACCAAAGTCAAATCTTCAATCAATTCAACCTCAGCCATCCTGTTAGAAAGTAATCCATTTATTTGTAACACAGGCCTTCTCTTGTGTATCATTCAGTATTCTATGTTTGACTGGCAATCATATCCT
This sequence comes from Pyrrhosoma nymphula, assembly GCA_963573305.1. Taxonomy (NCBI): domain Eukaryota; kingdom Metazoa; phylum Arthropoda; class Insecta; order Odonata; family Coenagrionidae; genus Pyrrhosoma; species Pyrrhosoma nymphula. The sequence continues at coordinate 17,267,905 of OY754335.1, forward strand.
TAGATTGGCTACATTCATTCATTACAGTAATCTACCGGTTAGAGGTAGTAATGAAAGTCAGAGAATATCCAACGAACTCTTACATGTGCCGTGCCCTATCTACCACTAGTATTTCTTTCTTCATCTCAGCATAAGTCCTACCTTTCTTCATCCCGTCCATAAAACCTATTCTCTTCCTTCCCCTTCTCCGCTTACCCAACATCCTACCCTCTTTCACGGCCTTCAGCAAACCATCGTCCCTCATTACCCCTTCCAGCCACCTACCCTGCCTTCCCCTAATCTCATCTATAAGTTTCCTCTCCTCGCCCACCATGTCAAGCACTTCCTCATTTGTCTTCCTTTCCGTCCAACGCACCTTCTCCATCCTCCTCCACACCCACATCTCGAAAGCCTTCAGCCTATTTTCGTCTTCCTTTCTCAAGGTCCACGTTTCTGCCCCATACAACGCCACACTCCATATCAAGCTCTTCACCAGCCTCTATTTTACATCCTTACTTAAGATCCCCGTCATCAGCTCCCTTCTATTATTGAACGCTTCATTCGTTAGCGCTATTCTCCTCCTAATGTCTTTTCAACTATGTCCTGTTTCTTCTAACGTACTACCCAAATAATGAAATTGTTCTACTAGGTCTAGTTTGTGACTTCCTACTCTTATCACCAGCTTCGCTTTCTTTAATAGAAGGAAAAACGTGGGTGGTAATTATACATTTTGAAACGAAATTTTATTTGGCGGTCTCATCTGCAATGTGAAAAAGGCCTAGTTTGTACAAGCAAAACCTAATGGCAATTTCTACCCAATAATTCTGTCAAAAGCATTATTACTAGTCTCTTATCTCTCTCTCGGTCATTATCTCGATATCGAGCGTTGTGACCCAAATGGACTAAGTATGCGCATTATGTACAATCTGACGCCAGTTCTCTCTATCTCTGATATACCACACAAAATATTTGCTAGTGTTTACCCCTTAACTAATAATCCCACCTACTAATCAATCAATACAAGTCTCTCAGGGTATTTACTTTTTAACTAAACTACAGTAAACTGCCTTGGTAGAGAGCAGAAAATGGAGACTATCAATGGAGAGAAGAAATTCTCTTTACAAGAGAGTAATATGCGCTGACAGTGAGAGAAGCGTATTTATTCTTTACTTAAGGAACAATTAACTTCCGTATTCATGCATCATAATTTTCCGCGTTCAAAGAAACTAATTACATCAAAGGACTTCCATAAGAGTGGGAAGCAGCGAATGAAGTTTCAATTCCAATGGCAATCTTGTAAAAAGATCTTTTACAAGAATGTGTTAAATTTAATCTGGCAGTTACATAATAATCAATAATTTTTCCAATAATTTATATTGCATAAATGATGTGGAACGCATTCACGTACACGGATAAAAAGATATTCACCAATGACAGTGAAATTCGCTATGAGAAACTTGGATCAAACTTGGATGCGGGTCCAGGACTCCAGGGTCGATTCTCAGTCAAGTCAAGTGATTTTTTCATGGCGAATTTCACCGTCTTTGTAGTATGGTTGTCAATTGTTTAATTTCCCATTACATTTTATACTTAAAAGCTCAATATAGAGAGGAAAATACGAGGACGTACCCTGTTTTTGAGGGGACTATGTACCAAAAGAATGAGTAGCATAAGAGTAGCCATCATCCAAGAAACTTGTTCGCGTCATGCCCTCGAGAAGACTTCAAGTCGAAATATAAATTTCAATATGCGCTTAAAGTTGTATGAACCTTTAAAGATAACAGTACATCAACTCGTTTATTCAGCAAACTTATTTATCTTTTGGGTAGAAAATGATTTGAGTTAAAAATTCATCCAAATTGTAAAAGGTAGTCAAGGAAATTGACTCCATTGTTTGAGATTCAATTTCCTTTGCTTCTTTTGACAATTTGGATTAATATTTAATTTATTTTCCTTGTCAATTGCTCTCCCCTTTAATTAGAAAATGATTTGTTTTCCGATAGCTGAAATAAGCATTCCTGACATTGATAAAAGTACGTCTACGGTTCGGTTGAGCTATATAAAAATCTGGTTGAAAATAGAGATAGAGTAGCTTCCTTAGGAAGAGTAAGCTTTCGTCTATGAACGACGAGCTGGAGGAAATCCAAAAAAGGCTGAGGCTGAAAGCACAGTGTAGCTACTAATCGATAGCGGTGGATTCTATGTCATACATGAAACTTTATACATCGAAAGAAAAACGAAGAAAAAGAATAGAGCTTTAGAAGAGTTGCGATTTTAATTTTATCTAGAGCTCAAACCTTTCTTTATTAAACCAGCTAGGATTATGATAGACAAAGTAAAATCGATTATGTAAGTCAGTTGATTATGACCAATATTGTTCATTATGACATCTTCATTGCATTTCAGTATTTCAAAATTAATTTACCAATAGTTTCCTGCTTGAGTCACAAACATATTACTGCACACAGGAACTTACGCCATAATTTTTCCAGTTCAAAAGGGAAGAGGAAGTCACTTTTGCGGAAACATTTAACCGCCTACTTGAATCCCAGACCGCCAGGAAGCCTTCGAGGAAGAAAAGTGGGTGAAAAACCAGAGAAAAACTAGACACACTTAAACCCCACACTCCGTAAAACATAGGTAAAAAAGGAAGATCAAGAATTAATGAGACGAGTGTCTGATCTCAACCAATTTCCTGCTTTTCCAGGCTGACGGAGCTCATGAAACCGATACGAGACATGCAAAGCCAGCCGAAGCAAAAAGTCCAGATGGATTGCACACTAGGTAGGAATCACGAAATGAATAAGATCGACGCTCCAAATGATATGTACTCGCTAAGTTGCAATGTATGTCTTATTCTTAACGCGATTCACTGTTCTAACTAAAACGCATTTCAAGACGTTATAAAGTGCGCCAAGAGAAAAAAATTAACAGAAAAGTCCATAGTCTAATGACAACCATTAGGTGCAAATTGCGGTACCTTTAATGCGCTAATCATGGTGCTTCGCTAAGAGAAAGTAAATGATCTGTGTAGTGAAACTGAAATTATAAACCAACCCCTACAGTAATCATCAGAAAAGTGTACTTGAAAGGTGAAGCTAATCTCCGACTCGGCCCTCTTTAGATTTCCAAGATTGACAATGAGAGTGTCATTCCCTGTGGCGCCAGGGATTTCCCAGGAGGATCTGGCCAAATGAAAGTCACATTGGGACAAGTTCGGCCTAGTGTGCCCGAAGAGGAGGTACATAACCTTTACATGAGCTTCCTCCAGTCGGCTGTCCTACGCACCAACTACACAAGTGAACGAATCCAAATGCCATATATGCACCAGAAATTAGGTCAGATGAACTGGATTATCATGCTGATGCAATGATCTTCCCAAGATGCGTACAAGTATAGCACGGAGGTTGGCTTGTGTCAGGGGCTTATAGAGTGGTAGCGAACTTTGGTGGCAGTCGCCTGCGCGAATCGTGTCGTCAAGGAGGGAAAGGCTAACATAGATGGGAGTAGACAAAGGATCGGAGAGGAGAAAACTTGTTTGGAAATGCTGCCAACATAAATGCAATTAACCTGTGAGGGTGGGAAAATTTCAGCAACACGGTATATGAGTGTTTACGCTAAAACAAAATCTGCACCAAAATACACAGATAGGATTCCAAAACCATCGAAGACCTTAAAAAATCAAATCAAAAGCAACAGTTAAGAAAGAACAACACATTAGTTGATTTTAAAAAACCAATTGAGCGTTTTTAAACAGGCAATAAAGGTTTGCGATTTTGAAAATCATGGTGGTCAAACCCGGAGACTACCTGATTCCCAGGTGTGGACGTGTTTGTAGGCAATGCACCCATTCACTGAAAATTTTCTTTTGCATAGCTGCCACAATTTTTCAATACCGCTGAACACTAGTATCACATGCATAGAAGTAATTTCTATTCAATATTTAGGGCAACGTAGGGCGTGGGGAGAATAATGAGGAAAAAGGTCCTGGCTCGGCGCCCTTCACTGCGTGGACTCCAAAAATTGGGTACGACAAGGGTGGACAAGAGTAAAAATCATCGCCTGTTTCCTAACTACCAACATACTCTTCTTCCTGAATGCAAACTATCCTATCGTCACCCATATTTACCAAATAAATTAAATTACTTCCCCAATCTTAATCAACAAAATTGGAATTCTCCTTCGCCCTCGCGCTTAAGAGTCAACTCTTAGGTGACACTGTACTTTCTCCTTTATCGTTATGGAGCTCGAAGCAGTTAATGGACACGTTCGCTTGAGCCTAATTTCAGCACACCTCGCTGTTATCGCATATTTTCTTCGCCGGAAGATGCGGTGGTCGTGGTTACGTGGTGGAAACACACCAGCCAAGCCCAAATTATCTTCCGCGACTCGGCGGTAAGGCAGTTGTTGTAGCACATCCCAGTGACCTTTCGTGTCTCTCATGTGCTATCCAATTCACCCATTCTCAAATGTTCACCCCTCGCGAAAATTTACGACAGATGAAAAACGAGACATTTAGGGAACTCGAAGATAACATTTTCCAAAATCCAGGAACTTCGGGTGAATGAGCTGTCACATTGTGCCTTTTTCAGAATTTTATTACCCTGCGAAGTGTTTCTAACATTCTAACTATTTGGCGAATTGAGACTTTCAGGATATATTCACTTCCCCTCCATTCCTTCGCTGTCTCTTTCACTACACCATGGGTTCTCAAGCAGAGGAGAATTCCACCCTAGAGTAAATTCAGGGGGTTAAGGGTAGAATTGGGTCCACTATTCAGAAAATGTGATTTTCTCTCTTTACGTCAATTCGGTAAAATTAAAGTATCCTAATTTATTCTGTAAGAAAAATGAAATCGATTCTTAAACATGCGCATTATTTTTAGTTCAACTGATTAAATTAGTATTCAATAATTAATATTGGGAAGGAGTAAATATACCCTGTACTATGGTGAAAGGGGGAAATTGAGCATAAAAGTTTGAGAAACCCTGCACTAGACAAACTACCGCCATCCTGCGTTTCAGTCTGCTACTAGGATTTACGAGAGCTGGGAACCCTTCTTAATAGATATAGCAGAGTTAAGGAATTTTTGCCAACCGAGGTACTCAGAACAGTAATGCATCAGCCTGATAATCCAAAGGGCATAAATGATGTTGCTCTAGAGATTAGACCTTACAGGTCACGATGTACCCTCAAAAATTGAAGCACCTAGAAGCCTACGGAGTACTAAATAATGTGTATAAGCATCTAATCTAAACAAATAATGTGTGCAAGCAACGACTAAATAATGTGTATAAGCGTCGCAAAGCACAAGGGCACTCGCTAGGGGAGACCTTTTAAGACCTCGGTGCGAGAAGCAAGCGTGGACGAGGGGAAGGATTACCGAAGGTCTCTACTTAGGAAGGGACACTAGTTATACTTGTCTCACCACACTAGCACGCTTTCCCTGACGTCACGCTCTACGCAGGTGAATGCCACCAATATAGGCGATACGTTGACTTATTGAATTATTTTTAGACATTATCCAATAACACCTATAACACCTACTGCAAATGCTTAAGGTGGTTTGAGCGAGATAGTTCCCTAGTCACAATGGAGACCATATTCAAATTTTATTTTTTTATTTCAGCGTCCGTAAGAAGTATGAAATAAATATTGTAATATTAATGGCGCAAAGATATAGTTTTTTATGACGAAAATTCTCAGTAATTAAATAAATAAAGCTACATAAGTCTCTAATTTGACTCATTTTTTCCCGCCGTACGGCTGAAAACCCTTCAAACCGGCAGGTTTATTTGCGATTCTATAAAACTTACAGTGGTGAGTAATAGTTTATTTTTTATAAATAGTTGAGAAAACATGCAAACTACACACCGTTAGTTTTTTGACGAAATCGAGGTGCTAAAAGTTTCTAATTTTTTTAATATTTTCCCTCTGGAGAGCACAGCCGTAATCTATCCCATGTAAAACAGCTCGTATTTGTAGGCAAATTGCTTGAAAAGTAGTTCGGTAAGGGGTTAATATTTTGATATCATTGGAAATATGGTAGTTTTATCTTTAAAATGAAGTCAAATTCATCAAATTCTAGGTGAAGTGATTTTTCGCTCAAACTACCATAATTGAAACTGCAGCAAGTTTCTTTGGAATTGTACAGCCTTGGATACTTAGACGACCACGACACCCATTCCCGCAATAAAGGGTGGAATTTCGATCGACGTTTCCTGGCGCGACGGAAAAGGACGCAAAGGCGTTGAGTATTCAGTCAAGTCCCCGTCCCGTATTACGATTGACGGGAGAATGTACAGAGTTCTAAACGGTTGCAAAGTAGTAAATTTTTTTTTTATTTGGCAGTCAAAATATGAATAACCCGTAAAACTACCGACAAATATTGCTTCAACAAGTTTAACTTGTTTCATTTAAAAATTAAAAATTGAAATGGACACTCTGAAAATTAAATATTGCCAATGTTTAATAAAAAACTCTCCTTTGATTGGCTGCCCCTGACGTATCGTGACGTAAAATATACCTTTTGACAAGGTTCGCTAATCATCAGTTTGTGGCACCGTCAACGCCCGGCCATCGTAATAGATACCACTAAATCACAATTACCAAGCTTCGCGAACGCCACCGTCCGTTATTGTCACGTCAGGTGACGTCTATCGTAATTCCACCCTAGAAATTACAACCTAGAAATTACCGAAACTGCATGTGATCAACCTGACTACTTTGGAAAGCAGATTTTATCCTATTATTACACAGAAATTCTCCCCGTAAGAGAGAAAGAAGCGGGCCGCATGAAAACTGGAATGAGATTTTTTTAAGATTCCCCTTTAAATATGAGAGAACCCATTCTCTCCGGCATTTACTATACGTAGGTACATGAATTGCTGCAGGAAGGTATCTTCTTGTTGACCATTTCTGCGGAATGCTTGGACGCGACCCTTGTCACTTCTTGCTCCGAGAATCCTTCCTCTTCCACTAACGCCCACTCTCGCTTATTAGCCCTTTCCCTTGCCTCCCCGCCCAAACCCCAGTGGCCTCCTCCCTTGCATTCTGCCTCTCTCCTTCTCACAGCCAATCTCCCAGAGCCCTACCATTCTGCGTCGCTTTTTCATCTGCCACAAGCCTTGAAAACCACCACCACACCACCCCTGCCCTGCACATTTGTTTGAATTGCACAATTTCATCACGTGGGGGGTCCCCTCACTTCCCACAGAGGTGGCAAAAGCTCTCATCTTTCCCTCTTGCTTCCCTCCGTTTCACTTTGCTCTCGAATGACAAGCCTCTGACTCGCACGATAGTTTCTTTTTTTTCTTCATACGCTCGCCGACGGAAATATTCAAGCGAGTTTTTATCCGCACTGGAGCTAAGGGTCACCGAAACTGCACTGTCCGATGAATATCAAAAGACGAAAATACAATTTTAAAAAGAACATTTTTATTCGTTCGTGTTCGAATAAATTTCATACCTGCATGCGCACGTACAGCTTTGGTAGAAAACTACTTTTCCTCGATTCTCCCGAATTCCAAAAATAAGTGACCGCTGCATCATCTTTTCGCAATTGATGGGTTCATGAACTAAATTTGGTCAAACTTTTTACTCTACCTCGTTGTCAGTGTTAACAAGATTCCGGCACTAATGGCGATGAATGAACGTATCACGAGACAAGCAAGAGTTCGTCGTTTTGACAAGACACTAACTTTGTGATTTTAACTGTGGAGCAGTAATAAATCCATGCAATGTGTACCTGGTACCAAGTGTTTTAAACCCAAAAAGACTAAGTACGCTCATAAGCTATGTAATGCGGGCGGAAGGTAACGGTTAAATAATGACAAGACATCAACAAGCTGTCAACACAGCGAGAAACAGCTGAGATCCAAAAGATGAAAATTAATCATAGAAGATATTAATTTTCCTATCCACTCTAAAAATTGCTTTTTTTTTAAATTGCCAAATATACAGAAAAAGAATCATATTTTGTAATTTTGTGAAAAGTTTAACCCCAATGCTCCCGATTTATAAAAGTGAAGTTACGCCAGACACTTCCGCGAAGTTGTGTTTGCGAAATGCTGCACGTAAATTTCTAATTACGGTTTTCAGTGCCATTAGGCTTCCGCCATACCTCGCGGTTAAAGAATGCATCACGAAAGACAAGAAGGAATACACAATTGTGTGAAATTCACAGTGAAAAAATCATTCGCCTGAACTGGGATTCGAACCCGCTGACGTAGACCCGATTCGTTCCGATGACGCCTGGGTAGCTTAACTGGTAGGGCACTCGGCGCGAAATCTGGGGATACTGGGTTCGATTCCCAGTCCAGGCGAATGATTTTTTCGCTGTGAATTTCACACAATTGTGTGACCATTAGTGCGTGACTCCGTTGAAGTTACTGCGCAGCCAGTTCCGCAGTTCTTTGAAAGAAAATCCACATTTTAGCCGTTCGTTGCCATCTAATAGAGAGGGTAGGTTTTGAAGGATCATTGCCACTCTCCTACTGCCAGTATCGCTCCATTCCCTCCCGCGTTTTCTCTTAAGTTCAGTGTACTACATTACGTTGCTCTGTTCATTTCTTCCATCAGTCCCAATTCTTATCCCTTTCCCCTCTTTATTGGCATTCCATCTTCAAAATCTGCCCTCAGAATCTCATTCTCATTCGTCAAGAGGATGGGAAGTGTGAAACTAAAAAGGTTTTGAGGTAAAAAAAGTAGGTTGAAAATTATCAACTGTTTTAGCATAATATTTAAATCATTCATATACCAGGCAATGCGAGGAGAGCTGCGAAATTCATCTGACATGTAAAAGTACAATACCCACGCGTTGACTTCATAAAAAGGCAATATAGTTATAAATAAATACATTGACATTAAATTAAAATATACATATATCCATGAGGAGCCCAATGCAGAAGGGAAAAGTTACTCCTGAGTTGTGAATTGAAAAAGCAAGTGAATCGCTTTCCATAAAAACTGAAACGGCAGAATTTAATCGATGCTTTAATAAAGCTCAAATACCGATTTGCATTACCATACGTGTCTCTTTATATACAACTATTATACATACTACTGAAATAACTACATTCCTTAAAAAATAAAACTCGACAAGATTTATTTAAAGATCTAAACTTGACTTTCGTCACGCACTAAAGAGTAAGTTTCACTCGAAAGTTCTTACTATTGCCAGATGAGTGTAGTCGTACAAAAAGCATTAGTTGAAAATGTATTCCAACCAAATTTCCTGGGGAAGCTCACATACAACTTGCTTACTGCAAATAGAGTTGCGACTTAACCACACGTTTAAGGGCAGTGAGGCCGGTTCAGTTTCGCGTAACATGGCAAAAATCATCGAAAAACTTCACCGATGAGTTTTCGTAAAATAAAAATTAATTTCAAATAATTCACACGAAAAGTATATTTAAATAAATGCAATATTTCATCTTTCCGATGACTTCGCCTAATACTATAATTTAAAAAAATAAACAATTAAACCTTATAACGTTAATTCTGACTAAGTGGTAGACAACGTGGATATCTATGAAAATAGCACAGGTACGAGTGTATATCTTTCATTTACACTGTTTTCCACGTAGAAGAGGAAGGAGCAGAACAGGAGTTTTATGCGATATAGTGAATGGCAGAAGGTTCGAAGGTAAAAAACATAACTTAGGGTGAATAAAATAGTTTTATCTAATAGTGCTTAAATAAAACACCCACTTTCAAATTCCAATACAGTTCTGAGAAAGGGTTAGAGGCAACCTTGCTATGAAGTATGGGCCTGTCCCAAAACCGAGCAGCATGTTAGGAGAACACCAAATAATTTGGCCAGTGTCAATTTCTTAATGCGATTCTAAGCCGTGGCGTCATTTAATTTTGACAGACAAGCGTTTGGGAGAAGCGATATCGTCATCAAAATCGTCGAGTTGACACGTTTGTAGGCAGTGGAGTGATCACTTTCGGAGGTTGGGCATTTACCCGCTATAGAGGCAACTGCACGCTGCATATTAGGCTCAGCCCGAGACTAATGCCTCCATCTGCCGCACAAGCTCGTAATTAGAGAACGAGACCCGTGAGAGCATGAACACATCAAAATCAGACACAATTTACATAAGAATACCTCGTTCTCTAAATGCAGTGTAAACGATGGGTTTTGGCCAACGCATCATAGACGATAAAATAGTTCGTCGTGTGATAACAGTGGAAATCCGCTTAAATAGAAGCGAACATTACAATGTGATTCACTTACACACATACATACTATTGATGAAATTGTTTAGTGCCAGGTGGATTGTTTTGAGTTTTTTTTTCAAGGTTTCCATTGTTAATAATTAATTAGTTATAACGAGGATGAAGAGTAGGTACTTAGTTATTTTCCATCTTATTTCACATTATTAAAACAGTAAGAAAAATTATTGAGCAAATTCCATATGGTTACTTAGGCTGCAATTGATTCTATTAATTTCTTTATTTTGGAGAAAAGTATAAAATACAACCGTCGATCGGAAGAACTATGTCGCAGCTCACCTTCGTCAAGTGGGATGCACAACGCAACATATAAATGAGATAGTTGCTCATTGTGAAAACGGTGTACTTTTGAAGTGACCACTTCTCCACTGTCCGGGCAAACGAGGATAACTTCAAACTCTTTTATTTTTCTAATTCTTATCTTGTAACCTCAGAGAAACTTCTGTTTCCTCTTATGTTATGCCCATGTCAATAACTTATTTTCAAAATTAAGTGCAAATAAATGTTCTGACATTCTGACATCAGTCTTTTCCTAGCATGTTTATTTCCACTAAGTTTCTATAATTTCTCGATAACGAAGAAATTTTCCTTAAACTTATAAATAATCGTACATTTGTATTGATATTATAGCCGTTACAATGATGGAATTCTCCTAAAAATCTGTAAATATGTGTATAGTGATGCGCCTTTATCCTTCCAGATAACAGAACGTGACACTAGAAAGTTCCGGTAACAACCTCAATAGTAACTACGGCCGTAACTACGCAATTCTTGGACACCGGTTCCCAGTCTCCAGGTCCACTAGACTCGATCTCCAGCGGTCAACACCATCAACATCACCGGCAATACATGTTACACGGAGGTCGGCGTGGGGTTTTGCTGGTTTTCCTCACGACCTAGGGAAAATTCCAGACCATGGAGCCAACCCCGGATGAAGATAGAATATAAAATTTACTATTTTAATCTGCAAGTGTCTACTACTATAAGCAAAAAAAACAAAAAGCAAAAACACACTAAAGAGGTGCACTAGCCTAAAACGGGGCTGATATTGTAAACATGTATATTCTGCAAAATATAATTTTACTGTAAGTTGCATGCATAGATATATTGGTAAATAACAAATTAGCACTAATTGAAGTGGATTGAAATGAATAACTTTAAGAAATAGCATATATCCTTCGTTGGGAGCAATTAATTTTCATGACGCATGCCTTATTTAGCCAGTGTAAGCCTAACATAACACAAAACATTTGACAGAGAAAAAGGTGTGTCAGACAGCAGATTAAACTAAAAACTGGAACGTATGTAAAATATGTAACAAAAAAAGTCATCAATTTTGCATCATGTCACAAAAACCATTCTTTCCTCGCTACTGGACTTAAATATTGTTTATCTTCAAAGTAAATGTGCTCATGTTAACATTACCTCAGAACTATAACCAACATCAATAAGATTTTTAAATTTTTCGACCAATGTTTTACATGAATTGTTAACTAATTCAATCAACGCGTCCATATTTTCACGGGCAGTGTAATGCGAGGAGCGTAACAACACATAATATTTCACGCAAATGAATTGGAATTGATATAAAATCAATTATTTATGTCTTGTTAGGTTAAGTTAATCTGAGGAACTATAACTCAGCACGCAATAACTATACCAGATAAATTATAACTGCATGCGGAAAAGAAAATGAACAAAAACAAGCCAATCTTTTGTTTTCATTAATTATAAGATTTCCTATAAAACTGGTGTTCCCACTTCTCTTACGCTAAGTAACTAAAGTCAAAAGTAAGGTAAAGAACAGGAGAATTTAAACAATGTATTGTATAACATAGCAAGTTCTATTATAATTTCTCGGAAATACAGCCTTGGAAAATATTTTGCTGGGCAGTTGAAGTTTTGAAATCCAATAGCCTAAGAATCTCATCAAAGGCAATATGTTATTACTCCCCTTAGGCATGGCTCAAAATCCCCCCTTAACCCTTTCCTGCCGGCGACTACGAAAGGAATATGTTTTCCGTGCTACGGGTAGCTTGCGAAATTTTTAAACTCTGCTCTGCGAAGCACTTTTTGGGGTGGAGTGGCCCAGGTACTCTTGTCCCTCCGATTTGGGACCCTACTTAACGGGGCGCCCGGCTATTACCCCGGCCACTGGACTCGACCCTCCAACCCTTTCTTAGCGGGAGTCCACCGTCAACTCATTGCATTTGCAGTGTTTTTTAAAATTAAATATTGTCTATGATTTTTAACAGTTTACACTTGTATAAGAATAACTTACATTTTTTTAAGCATTGTAGAATTTTAAACGGATTTCTAGCGTTATTAGTAACAAAGTTAGGACTTTTCCATTTTTACAGCTAGATAGGACGTCTCAAAATTTTCTTTGAATAAACCTCCAAATAATACTTCCCATCCTTCTTTTTCATTCTGGCTTTGGACCAACGTAAGCGAAGTTAAAAGTATGTTTTTACAATAAAGATTACCTAAAAATACCGGAATATGAGTAATTACTAAGGGGATCAATGAAGGAATCGGAAAATAGAGGACATATAGTGAAAATAGGCATTCAGATTGTAACAAACACATACGATATGGACAATAAAACGACAACATTTCTCTTTTTGCGTACTTTTCATCGCACATGAACACACAAAGCTTTCACACAAGTCCGTTAATAATAACACTAAAATTTCGTTTAAAAATTGCTTATGCACAGAAAAAAAACGAAGAATTCATTTCAAGGCATAAAAAATTGGAGTTTACAATAAATTTTTCTTTGCAAAAATCATTGACAATTCAACCACTTCAACGCGGATTCCTGCTATTATGAGGATCGTAAATGAGTAGGAGGGTCGGGCCAAATGGCCGAGGATTAGCTCTAAGGACTCGCTAAGCTGGGTCTCAGGCAGGGCTTGAATACCTCCGACCATTGCTACCTCAGCGGTCACTTCCCATCCCCCGCGACAGCTATAGCCGACGTCCGTTCGCTTGCGTTGAAAAACCCACGCCAGCTATAGCCGACGTTCGGTCGTTTGCGTATGAAAATGCTCGTCGGCTATGGCCGACGTCCGGCGCGAAAGGGTTAACAACGTAGTTTTACATTTGATGTAAATACAGCCTTTCGTGGAGTGCCAAGGAACACAGCGCATAACGGCTCGTCTTTGGGGGTTTATTTCGGAATTTTTATTCCTTCGATTTTAATTAAAGCCTCTTCTATGCAAACAAGGTGGGCGTAAGGATTGAGGTGCGGTGATGACTTTAGCAAATGAAAAGAAAGGCCAGGGTGGACGACTTAGGACCACCTCCAAACACCTCCTCCACATCCCCAATGCTCGCGCCACTTACATATTCAGACTGGAGATGCGAAAAAAAAAGAAAAATAAAATAACGCTATCCTTTCTACACGGGCGGTGGCAGGTCGCGCGGAGCAACCACTTCCATTGTTCAGAGTGACTAAGGAAAGGACTCGTGCACTCTACGCAAGAGTGGGAAAGGGGAGTATTCTGCTGCAAACAAATGAAAGGCGAAAAAACCGTCCCACGTGTTCCTCCCTACATACACTTACATTTATTTTTAAGTGGTGAGATGGAAAGACAAAGATAAAATGAGGGAGGTAATAGGTAAGAAAGGAGGAGGAACCGGTAGCTAACACGGTAGCAAGGAAGACAAAAGAAGGCATTTAAGATATTGCGAGGGAGGGTTGGAAGTTATAATACCAGTTCATGGATTCACAGATGATATAACAATACTTGCTGAGAATTAGAAAGAAATAAAAGAGTAAATCCACTAAAGAGAGTTAATAAATCGTCCTTGCTTAACACGTACATTTATTCTTAAAAGGAAAGTTCGAAAGACAGATAAAATGAGGGAGGTAATAGCAAGGAAAGGAAGTAGCTAACAGGATAGCAAGGAGGACAAACGAGGCAAAGTCATACATTTTGGGGGAGAATAGGAAACTAAAATACCAGTTCTTGCCTTCGGAGATGATAGGATAATACTTGCTGAGACTAGAGAAGAACTACAAGAGTTAAAGTGAGTTTTAATTAATGCTTCCAGCTTTCACATGAATTTATTTTTCCGTGGATAAATGAAAAAAACAGGAAGAAAAGGAGGGAGGTGATGCTAACAAAGGAAATAGAGACGGTAATTAAGAGGGTAGCCGCAAGGAGATTCAGATATGGTGTGGGAGGATAGGAAATTAAATTTCCAGTTCTTGCCTTCGCAGATGATACAGCAGCACTTGCTTAGAACTTAGAAGAGCTACTATTGTTAACAAGAGTATTAATTAATGCTCCCTGCTTACGCACATTTATTTTTAGCGGGGGATTGTAAAGACAGAAAAGGAAATAGGGAAGTGATAGGTAAGAAATAAAGAAGAGGTGGTAGTTAGCACGGTATTAAGGAAGAAAAATGAGGAAGTGTCAGATATTGTGGGGGAAGATAGGATTTGTTTAAATTTTAGCCCTTGCCTTTACAGATGATGTAGTGATGTTTTCTGAGACTAGAGAAGGACTACAAGAGTTAGCAAGCGTAGTAATTTATTCTCCTTGCATACAATTTCAAAGGCAAGGTGAAAATACTGAGGGAAAAGCAGGGAAGTAATAGGTAAGAAAGGGTCAAGAGACGTCAGTTATTAGGGTAGCAAGGAGAACAAACGAGGAAGAGTCAGATATGGTATGGGAGGATAGGGAGTTAAAATACTAGTTCTCGCCTTCGCAGATTGCCTTTGGCGATCAAATGAAGGCGCAAACCCACCTAATCGACCGATTGATAAGTAAATAACTGCAACTAACTATGGCCAAATTTGTAAGTCCAAAAATAAATGACTCAGTAGTTGTCTATTCAGGCTCAAAAAGGTCAACATTCAAAAAAACCTCCCGTCCAAAAATAAATAAATAAATTGGTAGCTAATTTCAACCTTTAAATGACTGGACACGTTTTCAGTGATAGAAGGACTATTACACAACAAAACATTTTTAATATTTTGAAAAATACATTCCTAAATTAACAGGTGGACCAAATCTTATGCTAGAGTAACAAATAAAACGTAGAATTTCGGAGGAAATGAACTGTCTGAGGCTTGACTATGTGGGATTTCTCCATCACGGAGGTAACTATGAGAGTCCCACTTGAAGAAAATATAATTTATGGAGACCTAGATTTCGGCATTCAATATATACCATATTCCATGTTATGCTCCCTGATGATGGCATAACATGACGAAACCTAAGTAAAAAATTACCATTTTTCATGTGGTATTTTAAATTGTTCTTTTTTCGTTACCTCCGTGTAGAATTTCGAGTTTATTCTGACTCCCGCAGCCATAAACGAACCTCTTATAGACGCGAGAAGAATAACATAAATAATTTCGTCCTTTCTCGAGCGAACTTAGGACTTAAATAGTCCTTTCTTGCGATTAATTCATATTACACATGAACCCACGCCGCAAGAATGGAAAAACCCACCCAGGCAGGAATCGAACACGTGAACTTCAGATTTGCAGTCGAGGAATTC
Source organism: Pyrrhosoma nymphula (assembly GCA_963573305.1). NCBI lineage: Eukaryota > Metazoa > Arthropoda > Insecta > Odonata > Coenagrionidae > Pyrrhosoma > Pyrrhosoma nymphula. The sequence goes on from OY754335.1 coordinate 17,283,640, forward strand.
ACCCTGCCACCACCGAGTCCGGCAGATAAAGAGGAACAGAGAGAAAAAGAGGTGAAAGGGTCACAGGTAGGGAAAAAAATGGGCAGCGCGGACATAAAAGACATTGTCACCAGCCAACCTTTTTATTGGCCCTCTTCCACATCCCCATTCCTCACTCCCACTACAGAAACCCTTTTGGTTTTTTCGCCTCCGAAGTTTTCTCGCACGACACACGTCAAGGGGGCGGGGTCATGGGGAGAGTTGCCCGGAGCGCTCATGCAATAAAGCTTCCCCCACCCTACACCTCACGCGCCCCGGGCCGACGATTCTCGACCCTCTAATAAACTCCCTAGACACTGCAGCCCCAGTGGGTTGCTCCGCCTCGCCCTATCATCATTTGGTATTCCACCGGCTGATTGGTAGGTTTTGGACAGTCCTTACTCTCTGACTTCCCATTTTCGGAGCTATCTGCTTACTATACACATGGACTTAAATAATTATAACTTCCACGAATAAGATTAAACGAAAAATGATGAAAATAATAAAAAATATACCACTCAGCATAAAGTAGTAATAATGACCAGGGGAGGCAACCAACAGCTGAGGTCATGTTAGATATTTGGTGGGCTCAGTGTAAAATTGGGCCAAATCCAGTATTTCATTTCTTGACTAACAAATGTTTATACTCGCTGCAATCGTATATTTCTAGTGCATGAGAGAACCAAGGTCAAACTTCGAATGTTTACGACTTCACTGCAGCAGTTTTCGAGAGCACTGAGTGTTGCTGATTTACGGAAAGAAAATATACGGATGAAACGTGTTATCCTTAAAATTTTCTTCTATGGACTGGCTTCACGTTAACACTGAGCCCTCCGTTTGCCACATTGAAGAGAAACGGCAATGTCTACATATAAAACAAAATCTTTAAAGTAGCTAAAAACCCTGCAAAACAATCTCGTAAACGATGATTAGATAACCGAGTAATCCTCAGTAATGGTAAGCCACCACTCAAATTTTATCCTCCACTCAGTACTGAGGGAAAAATTTTGGCATCAGTGTTACAATGACAGAGGTGCCAACCCAAAATTAACATCAGAGAAAGAGGCAGCGTTAGCTGTTCCACACAAAAAGATCTCTTTTGCTGACGGTTTCGATAGCGTATCCTCATCCACCTAAGTAAATTCCATCTTCTCGCTATGTGATAGTTAACGGTACTGCTATAAAGTTATATTTTATACAGAATTTATTTCTCTTCCACCTTGCATATCATTTTAGATTTCAACTAAATAAAGCATTTTATTTTTGCATTAATTCAATCAAAATATTTTGCTCCTAATCATTAAGAATTTTAAAAAAACACAAAAATCGAAGGTTCTCCAATATAATTAAAAACGGTAACGAGACGGGCTTAATCAGTCAATTGCTTCATGCCATCGACAAAAAATATTAAATTACCATTTGAATATTGCTACCATTCAGTGAAAATGCTTATCTGCCTATCAAAATAAAGAAATGATTTTCGAGAGTTATATCACCCACTGCTGTCTCCCTTTGACGTTCCAGTATATCACATATCAAGGTATAATCCCACGGGATTTCTAATAGACACGGATGAACTCATAAACCCGACCAAACATTGCGTATCCAATTACGGAGGGAGATGTGAAGGTGCTACGCCGCAGACATGAAGAGAGGATACCCGACTTTAAGAGGGATTGAGATCAGCCTGAAAGTTATTAACTATACCTCGTCACTTGCTAGCGTAAAGAAAATCAGAGAAGTGGCCTGATAGAAAAATAAGTTGTGAAAACACTGTTACGAATAATCTGAAGCATTCTATGCTAACTAATATCCTGAAAAGACAAGGTTATAATGTAATGGCAGATCTGGGTGGTTTTTGAAAAAACTAACCCGCAAGAATAAATACCTTCATGATGAACAATTATACCTTAGTACTATTTTCACACTTATTTTATTGGCCGGCCAAGGTTTCAACACAAGGATCATTATCAAGGTATAAGGCGTAAAGTTATAACTGTTCTCATGAACGTAAGAAAGTTTCACAGTGACACTTCAAGTTACTTCTTTTAATAAATACATACTTAATGAGTGAAAACCGTGATACTATCTAGACGTTTTCTGTCGCAATTGACACGTTTTTGTCTTTCATTATATTTCGCTTAGCAATTCGCTCAAGGTAAAATTGTCCATAAAACGTTTTACAAAAGTTACGAAAAATACAAAAAGTTAATTAAAATGAACTTTTTGTAAATCCAGGTTAGACTGAAAGTTTTAATGGTTTGACGAGGAGTTTTCTGAAAAGCTGCACTTTCAAAGCTATTACTGTAAAATGTGTTGCAAAAAATTGACATAAGATACTGACATTACAAATACATTTAAAAAAAGAAAGCTAGCATTCACACACCCAAATAACTGGCTTTTACTCACCACAGTTTCCGGCTTATAGGACGTGTCCTAGTTTTGACCACATATTTTGGAAACAATAAAAAACTATTGCACAACGATTACGCAAACGGTGAAACAGTGAAGCAATCTATTATCGAATGACGTTAGTAAAATGCCCACATGGCGTGATCCGGGACTCCGTCATGCTTTATTTAACCTGAGCATAATTTTGAGATTCGTACCACACATATCAGCAAGTTTTCTAAGAAACAAAGATTACGGGTATATATTGTTGCCACTGATAATAGTTGAAACAATATTGTATATGAAAAATATGCAGAAAAAATGGGAATTCATTTCAACAGTAAGCTTTCGGAATTTAGTTTACAGACACTACGTCACCATAAGCTCAATGCTGGTCGTCTTAATGCCAAGATTGAACTTGGCCTTAACCATAAAACACGCATGGTGATTATTAACAATTTTTTTCGCGGTGGGGGAAGGATAAAGCGCGTCTCATTAGCCTGAAAATATGTATTTCATCCCATAACCTGAGGCAGCATTCTGTTGAACATTTGACTGTACTAAAGACTATATCTCTTTAAGTAATATACCATTGTTTCCTAGTTTCACATGCATTTTCCAATGCACTTTTTAACCCACGGGTGTGTTATAATATGAATTCATCAACTAATCATATTCTTCTCTCCCTCTACCACATACATGGTTGAAAATATTCCGGGTTTTTCATAGGGTTAGTCTCTCCAAATCTTCCAACGTTTCATAAGACAACAAGCCCATCGCCTCCGAAAATCCGATGAATCGCCTTTCGAAGCGTCGGAAAAATGGAGAACGTGACCCGGTGGTAAACCCAAAAGATTTTCAACCAGAAGTTTGGCCAGGAAGGCTTAAAATTGTTCATTTTCCTACACTGTTCTCCTATAGCCTGCCCATGAATATACATATGGATCTAAATATTCGGCACCACTGTACGGGTAGCAGTGTTGCCTAGCTTTCTGCAAAAGATAGGTCGCGCTATAATCGGCATGGTTCCTCTTCTGTGAGTCAAAAAATGGCAGGTTTAATTGGGAGGTCAATTCCGGTATAGGTATAGCGAAACTTGGTGGCACTCACCAGCGGAGGATTAGAGGACACTGACGGTAAACCAAGCGTTGATGATCGGGTAAAGTTATCCAAGGACTCCCGCAGGGTCCTCTGGAAAAAGGCTCGGCCGCTTCGACCCACATCTCATGTATGCTTTCCTCTCCTTTGCATCATGATCTTCACAAGCGAGTGCCACCAAGTTTCGCCACACCTATACCTTAATTTCCAGTATCTCCATTTGAATCACGGCCTTTCCTTATTAAAACCACCTTCTCTATAGTGGCGGCGCTACAATCTGCTTGGTCCTGATTTTTCGGTGAATGCGGAATGTTTGGCAACACCCACTGGGGGCAAGTTTAGGATCCATATGTATATTAATGGGCCTGGCATTTCTCACACGGGTGCATTAAAGGATATATTCCAACACTTAAAAAATCCTCCTCTCTCATTCTAAAGTGCATTCACCCCCCTCTCCGACCACATGGCTCAACGTCGTGACTTTTCCCTGCTTCCACACCAATTCCCGCCCACCACCATCCAACTCGCCGTTTTTGCTCGCATTTCCCAAATAAACTTGACCTACTTCACAGGCACCCCCTCCCCCCGTCTCGTTTTTTGATTCAATTCTCCAATGTCTACCATTCTATCTTTCACTCGTACCTAAACAATTGCCTCGCATTTTTGTTCAACTCTCTCTCTAAACCGGCCAGGCATACAAAATAATGAAAGGTGCATGTTGCGTATATAATAACCATAGTATTCCCTTTGCTCGTCGACACATGATAAGGAATACCAAACGATTTTACAGCCAAGCCACCACCAACTACCAAAAAAATAGTGGTTATTGTCACCAAATTTATCATTAAAAAAATAAAGGACTCTCATACCTGCACCTATAAAAGATGATATTCTCCGTTGTCTCAGGCGTAACTTTATGGAATTTTCTTAGCATATTGAATGAGAAGCAGTTTGTAGTTCCATATGTATTTATTGGAAACGACCAAGGTTTCGACGTAGCACGTCATCATCAGGTGATGATGTCAACGTAGAAAGTCATCATCACTTGATGATGACGTGCTACGTCGAAACCTAGGTCGTTTCCAATAAATCATGTGGAATTACAAAGTTACTGCTTCTCATTCAAGGAGATATTCTGACTAATAAACCGATTCACTTCTCTCAAACTATCTAAAGCCGTTAAAGTTATGCACGTGTTATTTTGAGGATATGTATCTAACTATTGTACAGGCGCTCAGTAAGAAAATATTTCAAGGAGACTCAGCATTTAATGTGGTTTTATAATTATCGCATTTAATTTTGTATGCACAGAGATATGAATTTTATTGTTTGTTTATAAATGTTCCTCACGCAAACGTCTTAGCAATGTTTCATAGATTGCTTCACATAAAACTGTTGATTTTGAATGTTTTGTTGATTTTTTTAAATATTTCAAAGATTAGTTCTCCGTTCTGCAGAATCTATCGGATAAACTAGCGCAAAGAAAATTTCCTAAGGGCCAAAATTAAAATGCCTGACCAACGAAATTCATGATTTTCACCACAAAAATACGAAATAATAAAGAAGTTAAAATGTTGTTTCTTCATATTTATTTGAACGTTATTGGGCACAAAAAGTCAAAACATGCTAGTTTTTAAGGTAAACCTCTTTTTACAAAACGCAGGCGAAGGTGTGGCGGTGAATTGGTAAGTATTGTGATCAGTTTAATGGCCATTTATCAACTAAATGTACTGATCTAAATTCGTATTCTTAAGGACGCCAGATAAAACACTAAACGCACGTGGTGCACTTTTATCGAAAACGTATTTTTTTAACTCTTTCACGAAATTCCTTCAACAGATCGGATCTCAAAGATGAAATGATTTCTTCGTCTAATTAATGAAGCAATCAAACATGACTTTGCGCCAACAAAAAAGAAAAACATCGCTGTAACAAAGTCATTCAATCAGTAGATACAAATTCCCCACACCATGTACTGCCGATAATGGGAGATTACCAATGACGTCTGTGCAGCAAGCGTTTGATTCCAATGAACCCAATACACTTTTGAGATAAAACGTCGGAGCAAAGTTCGCACTATTACTGATTTATCACTGCTTAACTGAATCTTCCAAGAAACATTTTCTTAATATGAGTCGATAAAAAGAACCATAGTTATTTATAAAACTAATCAAAGTGATGAAATAAACATTTTCATTCATATATGGCACAAAAAACCATTTTACCAAAATACCATAACACCGGCGAAATCAGGAATGCACCATCACATTCTTCAATGGTAAAGAGTGCTTTTTACAGTTAAAATAATAAACTGCCATATACACCATTGGACTATGCCATTGTATAGGCACGATTAATTTTATCGAAACAGGAGCAATCACACTAAATAATCAGGACGACCGCACGAAATAAAGATATGATCCCTAAGGCTGCACCCAACACCATGTGAGATTTTATATTACTCAGCAGCGAGTTCTTCTCGTTCCCCGACTAATTTAAGCTAGGATTGAAAAAAAAAACCAACTTCCGTAGCACAGAGACCTTCAGAAAACTTAGTGTTTAACCTGTAAAAGCCACACTCAATGCCAGACTCAAAACGTCACCCGAATACCTAGTCAAACTCAGAAAAGCAGTGACAAATAAGAATAAAGTGAGTGTCACAACCGGAGCTTCAGGTTGATAAAATGAATTAACATAAACACAGTAATGTTCACATGTACCGTCGGTTATGCGAGTGATGTTTGCGATGCAAAATTTGGTATTTTTTCTTTTTCAAATACTTTGAAACCACAGTTACTGAAATTAAATCATAAGCAGAACGTGCGGCACTAAATACTGCTTGAAAAGACTACCAGTGTACGAGGATGCACGCTTTTTTTTCTTTTGTAGATAACTCCACTCGGAATGAATGGGTCGCAGCCTTCATATATTCATGTCTCCAACAGACGCTGACGTCAACACTCGCCGAATGGCAACTTCTCTCTCGCATGCGAACACTTCACAAACGTGTCCCGTGAACTTCAGTCAGAAGACAAAACGGGCAGAAGGAAATTCTTAGAAGCACATTCCAAAAATTCAATCGTGAAAAGTCCTAATTGAAATACGAAGGCTAGATATTATCTTATTTAATATACGTATAATTCTGCTACCATTTGTTTATCTATTTTTAAAACGGCCTTCCAGCTTAAAATAATATTAAAATTATGTAAAGCGACGCAAAAGTGAATTATGCTTTCATTGTAGTAGCAAGGAAAGACAAAATCCGCATAAGAAATATCTTAAATATTACGCTGAATTAATTAGCATTTCGGTGGGAAGAAATTCAATGATTTTGCATCAATCAACAAGTGTCACTTTCATAGCTACTCTTAAAAGCATAGGAACCCCTGAAAATTACTATCAATAAGATATGATTAGAAACAAAATTATTTTCACCGATCTTGGAAAGAATTTCAAGAATTTCTCTCTCCATTATCACAACTTTTCCGAAAGAAATAATGTGAAATATCACCAACGCATTTTTCATTAAACTTTCATTCATTTTCACGTGAAGCTTATATTCTCGAATCAGATACCTTTAGGTACTGAAGAAAAAAATTGGCTAAGATCATCATTATCATTGAAGATCTGCTAGCAACCGCATTGGGGGAACGAGATTATCGCGGCTATGGCAACACATGGACGTATCAAACTGTTTATTCGTAGAATATGAGCCGAGACAAGAGGGTCCATGGTATATTATCGGGGCTTCAGTATATTATCGGAATTTCCGACACTCGAAAGTGACAAAATTTTGACGTCACAGCCTCTAAAATTTCAAATATGGCGACATTAGTTGAGATTTGTCGGGGGCTGTGACGTCAAATCCACGGATTTTCCGAGGTTCGACCGAGTCAAGTCCTTACTAAATAAGAACCAAGGTCAGTAGTAGCATTGGATCATGCTCTCTGCTTAATTTATTACTCATCTAGAAACAGGTTTAGCATACACAAATATCGAGCTACTCCGATATTGGCTTAGATAAGATTGAGCTTTGGACACTCCAGATTTGAGAAGCAAATAAATATGAGTTGCACGCACTGCGACAGAAGATAATAAACAGATATTAACAGATGATAACTGATTAAAATAAGTTGGCTGACTGTCGCATTATCCAAAGCTTTAGACAGGGAGCTAATGTCAAAAAAACACAAAATAGTAGCCAAATAAACACATTAACATAGACAATGAACTTATGAGCTGACTAGCGTACATTTATGGGTCCTTTTAGCCTTCATCCACCAAAGGTCTACGTAAAATAATGCATAAAAAGGTCACAATTTATTAATTTATAACCCTTAGCTTCACTCATTTACCAATATTTTGGCGACATCCGGCATATAGGAAGAATACTCATGACAGTGAATACCTAACAAGTATCAATGATGATTTTTTCTTTTCAAGTGCAATCGGCAGAAAAAAGCTAATGGCAATGCGTCATAGACTTCGACTGGAGGAATGCGTCGTCTACCGCGATCACTGTGACGTACACGGCGGAACTTCTAGCACGGTGATATACGATATCCACGCAGACTACGCGTCAGTCGATACTGGAGGAATGCGTCGTCTACCGCGATCACTGTGACGTACACGGCGGAACTTCTAGCACGGTGATATACGATATCCACGCCGACTACGCGTCAGTCGATACTCGCATTCCTCGACTCCACGCCCCACAACGCACCACGATACCAACAACGAACGGACGAGCACCAGCCAGCAGAGCGGCACGAAAGAGAATGAGTGACGAGCCCATAGATTAAAGGATAGAATGGATAGAACTATACAGTACGATAGCAAAGGGGAATATTGCATATATGCATACATGTGCATAACAATCACGCCATTCCCTTTCGGGGTAGGCACAGTCAAAGAGCTTAGTTTTGATGCGAATGTGAATGAACATCTTATTGCTCGTTTTCGGAGTCGTGTAAGAAGGTTTTGCCGTAACCAATATTTGTGAACTTTCGAGGGCCTCGTGTTAAAATACTATAAGGATTACAGAATATCTAAAACTATGAATGGATAGCCCGTTTCGTCGAATACCGGATATGGTTTGTCGCGAGCGGAGGGGGGTTTGCGAGATGACGTCACAGCGCTGCGCGTGGGGGCCTAATTTTGGGCTTGTGTGGGCACGGCGCGCACTCAGTTCAGTGTATTTTAGTGATTGAGGTGTCTACGGAGAGCTGAGAACGTGAGTTAGGCGTTAATAACACAAGAAATATAAAATTACCATCGAAAAGCAGGAAATATTAGGTTATATTAGGAAATATTAGGTTAGGTTATAAATATTAGATATTATAAATTTTTCATAGGTTAACCATTTGTACTAATGATTTCGATGAAAAAATGTTGTTTAGCGTAATTTTCTTCCTTTCATTTCAATTTTCTTTCTGACAAACAAAACAAAAGAATCTTCCAATAACTAGAGTAACGTATGTAATTTCGCATTCACGAAATAAAGACCCGACGCGACGGGAGTACCCAGAATACTCCCTGTAATGTTTTTCGTTGGGCTTAGGAAACTGGCTATCTCTTTATAATTTCTCCCACAATGCCCTATCCTGGCAAACCTCTTTCACTTTTATAACATTCATGTGATACACGTTCTCCTAGTCTTAAGACTCATAATATACCTCTCCTCTTCTTCCACCACATGACTTACCCATGACTTTCCCGGTCTACTCCTTCCTCTCACACCATTGACTCCAATATCATATTCATATCTGTTTCGTTATTTGACTCTCATCAATTCTCTCGATAAAGCCAAACCAATGAAGCACACTCCTTTCGTATATGTCCAATACTGGATCATTCTGCCCACATTCCTTCATCACCCACTCATTTGGAACCCTATCCATCCATCTTCTGTCACAAACACTGATAAGGTGCCCCATTTATAACCTTACGCGTATCCCGACATACCCAGGTTTCACTTCCATATCCTGACGTCGGAAGGAGAACATTTTTGTACAATTGCCTAGACTTGAAGGGTATTACTCATACTTATATTCTCCATGTACTACCTTCTACTTTCCTTCCGGCATTAGCACGGCTTTTAATCTCCTTTAAGACTGTTTAAACTATTCTTCGATCTTTCGTAAACATTTCCCCCACGGACGCAAAATCTGGCATTCGTTCGATTCACTTTCGCGATTCAAGACGTCATCTACTCTCACCTTTATCAAATGGACGCGCGCAAAAAACTACTCTTATCTGAATTTGGCTATTCAAATGACGAAACGATACGATCAATAATGCCACCACTAAACTATGTGTACATGTTAGCATTTGAAGGTCAAAATATAATTCCTAGAACCATAATTCAAAATATACTCAAATCATTTGCGTCGCGCATTAAAAAACATAGATTTTTTAAAAAATTCTTTCCTTGATATAAAATTTACAAAACTGCGTTCACTGAAACAATAAGAGATAAGTTTTAAAAACTACATCTATATAGGTAGATTATTTGGGGGAGGCGATGGACAACGGAGGACATTATCCATTTGGAACAGGTGACTTTATTAGTAAGGCTGGGGTGACAAGGTGAATGGAAGACGGGTGGAGAGAAACCCGATTCCGGCATTAGTCCTGTATCAATGAAAGAAGTCAAAGTATGAATAGTTTCGCGTTCCACCAGACCTAATTGAATGCTTCACTTGAAGAGCTCTCCACAAGGCACCCATGTAGGGGTATTCCACACTAACATCTGCACCACTGCTGGGATTCGAACCCTGGCCGTCGGGATGGGAAGCCAGTACTCCATCCACAACAAAAACTTTAGCCGCGAATACACCTAATATTTGTTGTCTTGTATTTATGTGGGAATATTGGGAAATGTAATATAATAGTACTAGAAAGGAAGTAGGGTTAAATAAAGGAGATAAAACCGTCGGAGAATACCACGTTTTGACTTCCCATCCGTCGTATTGAGTACTTAACATTAAGAGTTCTCCATGTTGAGAACAACAAGGAGAACTCTTAATCTCGACAACTTTGTAATTTCCACCATATTTAATTCGCAGGCACGACGCGCGTTTCCCGTCACGGTGGCATAGTCATGTGCATTTAAACGGTAGGTTGGGTGAGAATATATAGTCAGGGTGTGCTAGGCGAGGAAAGAAGTGGGGGCCTGGGGGAAGGTGAGGGGTAAGGGTTTCTGTTGATTTTTAAAATGCGTACCAAAGAGGGTGTGAATTTCTAGGAATACTGCTGAAGGACACTCTAAAGGCGACTCCAATGGTTGGAGGGAGGGAGGGGTGAGAAAAGGGGGTTGACAGGGGGGAGTTGCAAGGGGAGGGGGGGGGGGGGGGGGGAGTGGGGAGAGGTGTGGGAGGATTCGGAGACCAAGAGCTTTAAAACGCCTTGACCACCCTCTTGAGGAGGAAAGGTCTAATCGACTCTAATGAATAAAATACAATACACCCACACTTGAAATCACTGTCATTGCAGTGCCCTACTAAATATTTACACAAAAAAAACCGTTCTCCTCCCAAACCAACAAAATCATCTTAAGTTTAATTCGCATAATCGTTATACAAACTAATTTTTACGATATCATCCAAACTTGTCACTTGCAAACAATAAGTACTTTCAGTCCATCGGAAGAATGATGAAAAAATTAGAAAAATATACATTTTAAATCACTGTCATTGCACTAATAAACTTAAAACCAACAAAAACAACGAAATAATCAGCCACAACAACAAGGGAGTGAATTTGTTGTTTTTGTTAGTGGAGCATAATTATGTTTTGATGCAAATTTATAAAAAGTAAGCTGGACAATCTTTCAAAGAAATTTTTAAATATAAAAAAAGCTCTCTGATTGGCTGCCGTTTGTTGAGCGTGACGTACAAGTCACTCTTTCACAATGTTCGCTCATCGTCCGCTGAGGGCACTCTCAAAATCTGGCCATCGTCATGGGTAAAAGAAATATTTATTGTTCTTGGACCACTTGGTCCACTAAGAACATACAAAAAGTATACACTAATATGAGAGCTCGAGTACAGAAAGATATTTTAAGAAAAAGTGGGTACAAGCAATAAATAAAATAAAAATAGCAACCAAGAAAAACAAAAAACAAGCATATAGGTCAGTCGAATTGTATTTTTTCTTGCAATATTATTTTTAATAGATTCAGGTTTACTGCTCCATATCCTTGCCCCCACAACAGAAAAATATTTATTGAAGGTAGTAGTTCGATGAAGTGGGACTATTAAATAATCTGATGACAATCGGGTTGCTACATTCTGTTTTTCTCCGTAGGACGGAAAAATTGCATGATGTATTCTGGCTGTTTACTTTTGAAAAGTTTATATAAAAAAGAGGCAAGCATGTATTCCATCCTTGGTTTAACTTTAAGCCATCCTAATCTAGCAAGATAAGAGGAAATATGATCTTTTTAAAATCATAAATGAACCTAACGCACATATTTAATTGCCGTTGAATCATTATATTAACATCTTCAGATAGGTTGTGATAAACAAGACAGCAATAATCAATATGGGGGAATATTAGCGAGGATACAAGTTGCTTGCGGGTCTAAGGAGGCAGAAGGTTTTTATGAGTTAATGGGTTCTCCTATATTATAATCACCTAGCTTCGCGGACGTTACCATTTGTTTCCGTAACGTCTGTATACATCGATCGTAATCCCGCCCTTACTATCCCATGCGAAGATAGTTTGTAGACGATAGACCCGACCACTGGAAAGTGTCTTCTGCCCAACTGCCACTTTGTTGCGGAGTGTATTGCAAAATGCTACAACCCTTCACCAACGCCCGTAAATTCACCGCTGTAATGGCGGTTATAGAGGGAACTGGCAGCATTGGCATCCGAACTAGGAGGGGCCTGAGAGTGGGGAAAGAGGAGCAACGCTTCAATTTATGAGCGCACCGCCATTAAAATTTTTCTCCTACCCCCGGCTCGCCATGAATGAATCATCAGATCCGGAGAGTTACAGAGAGAGGGAGAGAAAAAATTAATCGCTCCATTTGCATAATATGCAATCAAACGAATCCCTCTTTAAACCCTCCCCCCCTTCAAACTCCCCCATACCCTTATTTCCACCACCCACCCCCTGCTCTCTCCCCCTCTCATCCCGACCCATAACACGCATCCCACTCCCTTAGTCATCCAGATGTCGACTGCGAATGGCAAATATTCGACACGTTAATTCCCCACTACCCACTCACTGATTGACGTCATCTTTGGGAAGGGTCCGATGCAGAGGGGTGGTGATCCGATACAGAGGGGTGGTCGACTCGCAATTAGACAGGCGAGGGCCAAAAAAAACGTATCGGGACGACATATTTTTTTGACAGGACGGTGACAGTGAGTTGCCCAGTATCTAAGACATGGTAGAGTGCATTTGACAAAACAGCTACCGTTGATCATGAGTGTTCCGAGAGTAATGGCATTTGGGTAAGCAGAAACTGAGGGAAGTGATCAATAAGCTGAGTTAATTAAGCCGTTATGGACAGGTAGGTAAGTTGTAGGATTTGGTTCTTTCCCGGCGTGTGCCGTTAATGAAGTCTTCTCCGGTCTTCCGCCAGGATAGATATATTTAGTTGCCGACGTTTCGATAGCTGCCTCCACCATCGTGTTCAGGTAAGCTGCTGATAAAGGTGAGATTACCAGGGAAATTGAGGTGGAATGGAGTAAAATCTGGTGTTGGTATTATTTATTCTTCACGATAGTCACAATGGAACACACAGTTTACCATCCCAACTAAGGAATGGAGAAATTTACTTTTAATGGTATCCATAAGGCACACAAAGATATAGAAATGAGAAAAATCCTCACTATTGCCGACTTTTGAGCCCGAGCTCAGAGACAGTCCAAGGCACGGATGGTTGAATGTCAACAACTGACTCCGGTTAATTAATGGTGTTCTAACAATAACGGTATTTGGGATAGTAGGAGGAAGGGTAGTCGATCTGAAGTTCACATCTAGGCGATTCGCCTGTTTTTAGCGGGAAATGAGTCCTTATTTTAGGAAGTGGAATGCCTCCTATGTTTTCCCCTCATTTTTGTGGTCTTACTACCTGACTCCTGCCTTAGGGGATGTTATCTCTTACGATACGAGGGAGTCTTGTCTCCTGTAATCCTACCGACTGGCGCATTCCAGTATCTTCTTTGCTCTCTTGACCATCTGACGACGCCGTTTATGTTTGTCTGCTGCCTTACGTCTCCTGATGTTATTTTTAAATCCAAAAGTGGTGATCCAAATCCAAATCCAAAAGCCCATGATCATTCTCAACGTCAGATTTTTATATTGTTCTCAATAGCCTTTTAGTGTGCGTTGATTCAGATCTTGTTTCTTCACCTTATGTCATGATAGGTTTTGACTGTTTTTTTTTACAAACCCGTGATTTGCATCATTGCAGATTTGCAAGTTGAAACCAACAGCGCCAACTCGGACAGGAGAGTAGGTTGGTAAATGAATAATTAATTTGAGTTGGAAGAAAGAATCCTGGCGTCGGAATTAGCCTACTTTTAACGATAAGCACCCGAAAGTTCACCGATTTAAGTATAATCTGACGGGCGCAGCGCTGCACTTGAAGTTCTCTCCACTTAGCACCCATAAGACATCGGGGTTCCAATGAAAATGTTTGCTATTGCCGGGATTTGAACTCAGGCCCTCAGGGTAGGTAGGATGTATTAATACTACAGCGCAAGACACTACACCAGCTATATCCCCTTATTAAAAGAAAAGGCACAATTAAGACGATTACAAACAGGACGAGGCCTCAAGCGATGAACTTATGGCCGATGGGACTGTATCGCAAAAACATGTGACATTTTAAGAGTTCACTATAGCGTAATCTCTCATTCCCATCTCTTCTTCAGGCAATAATTTAAAGCTCACTCAACTAAGTAACCACTAGAGGGCGAAGGAGCTGATCGTGGAAAATAAAATAGTATCCTCAAAACTTTAACTCAGTAGATAATTAAACTGGTTATTTCCCTAGGCTAATAAAATAATTGTACTTCAAACACCTCTCCACTTAGGAAGGAAATTATTCTAAGCAAAAAACTCCTCTCATGCATATTGTGGACCCACGATACCACCTTCCTTCTTTCCTGTGACATTAGAAACCTTTTTTTCCAACTCTTGTTCTACAAATTATATAATAAAAATAGTAAGCCCAACGTGCGCAAGAGCAAGCATTCCCATTATCCTCATAAGTAAAAACGTTACCTTTGCACATGAAATACTTTTTAATGTTTCGCAGAAAAAAACTGTTCGGGAATGCGTTGCACAGAATAAACGGATATTAATGCAGAGTTAAATATTTCTTTAATATTCAAGTGCTCTTGATGAAGGTTAAGAATTCCAGTGAGAGACGTGTCATATTCATGACACGAAGTTCTCCCAGAACCTCGTACGTACGTTTTACGAATTCTTAAGTTGGATAAAAGTTCAAATCTCACAATCAGTTATCTTTTAAACTTGATGTACTCCTGCGGATTAAGGTGAGCAGGCTGTAAATTATACTCTTTTTTGAGTCAAAATTCATTCCAACGAGTAGTATTTATCAGGAAATACGAAAGGAGATAAAAATCTTAATTATTTTCCTTTCAAAGAGAACCCTAAGACCAAATCTTATTACAACACTGTAAGTATATACGTGAGGCACTTTAACAACTATTTACACGAAATTCACAAGCAATAATCAATTTTTTTATCTGTACGAAAATACATCATTTACAAAATTGGGATAAACTCAATATCAAATACGTCACGAACATGATCCTAAATGGGGTTCAAGAAAGCAGAAGGATTGTAATGTTGTTGACATATTTATTTCATCAGCAATGAATATTTTGTCTCACAATTTTAGGAAAAGTCACTAGGAAAAATTCATGAAACCCATGTGGCATACCCAATTCTAAGAATTCCTAAAATTGAACGAAATAAACTCAAAACCATTTATATCAAACACTTCAATCGTTTCACTTTGTTCTCTCCGACGAGATTTCCAGGTAAGTGATCTAAAAAGGCACCGATGAAGAAGATATCTGCACTCCCAGAAGTAAGAGTAAAAGTTGCCGACCTCACCACAAGTATGGAAGATAAAAAACGGCTATAGCTCCATCAACGGAAGACGGATATGATATACTGACTGTTTGAATTTAACGAATGAAATACCAAATTACCTTCCGCGTCAGCACTTGCAAAGGTATGCCTGCCAGGGAAATGTTAAAAAAAAACTGAAAGCTCAGTGAAAATGTTTTTGAATCGATTTGACAAGCTGAAATGGCAAAGCGGATAGACAGCCGCCCAATGTCAAGAAAGGGAATGGTATACAACGCCTAAAGCCAGCACAACGGTATTCACAAGAAATATTGTGCTCGTAAATAATCTTTTGCCACGAAACAATGGGACTTCTTCCTGAGTATACATTACATTGACTAATTTATCGGATGACTGTAAGGTCACGGCTGGAAAGAGAATGGTGAAGGTCTGAACGAAATACGAATGATCACTACTGAGTCCAAGATGAATTACCAAACACAGGTCCTAGTCTTTCTCTGCATCGGAAAGCATACTAAAAGTGCAGTGTCACTAAAATGAATCGAAAATCCCCAATTTATCTGCGATTTGATTGGTAACCTTTGACTCGCCATTTATTCTCAATTTCATCAACCTGAAAGACGCGTTCTGTAATTATAAGTTCCCAAAAGCACATCAAGCTAACTCAAAAATATTCAACAAAAATTTAAATAAACAGGCCCTCAAGTGCAGAGATAATATTGTCTTTCCAGAGTATACATAATAGTTCACGGACAATATTATCTTTCCATTTCTATGGACACTACATCACAATTTTGCCTAAAGCAGCGTGAAGGATAATAGACTTGGATACGTGATTGACCACAATAAAGGCATACTATCGGATGATGATTCGCCACGAACGCTTAAGATCACGGATAAGGATAACATATGGATTCCAGGCATTCCAAGCCACACTGAATCAATTTTATAGTAAGTACAACAATACAGCACTTCCACAATAAGAAGTTACGATGGCTATAGCAACACTGCATACTCCACTATTCACAGCAAAAAATTAAATTGCGCAAATTCCCAAAATGCACTTCACCTAATGAAGCTCAATCAAAAGTGCATATATAATGCAGGTTATATGTTAATATATGAGAGTAAACTCTAATGTATCAGGCTGTAAAGGTACTTAGTTGAAGTACCTATTATTCATAATTGAAAAAAGACATCTACTTTTGTATACGATAAGAAAATTTTAGATGAGCACAATAGTTTTGATTCCAATTATGAAATGAGAGTTAATAAGTAATGGCAATCACCGAAGCAGTCAAAGTAGTTTTTATATCCTCTCATATGTGTCGTTGAGAGCAAGAATGTTCCAAGTCCAAATTCATCCATTTTGGAACATGAGGCATAAAGTTAAATAAATATAAACTTAAGCACTTCAAGCAGCTTTCTAGTGAAAAACACTAAATGTAAAGTCATCCAAGTCATCCAAAAACAGAATACACTTGAAGGAATGCTTCGGCGTATCCAAATACAATATACCAAAAAACGGACACCACTTTTACTCTCAATGGCACATATTTACGGCAGCCTATGAGTCGTTAAGGAATTTCGTAGGTATGGAAAAATGTGCAAAAACCTCAATTTCTTTTTCAAGATAGGTACATTCCACATTGGCTATCGGCACTCGTAGCCTGATCAGCAACAACATTTTGCAGGCGATAATTGGTTCCCGCCAGAATAAGCCTTGAGCATCAATTTAAGGATCACATTTAATAAAATTTAAGGTAAAATTGGTGGAGTATTACGATGATGAACTATGCTATCTAAGCCCTGAAGTATTGCCATGTTATTCTCGCCTTTCACTTCTGCCATTCCCGGTTAATGCGGTACAGCTATACCCTTACTTTTCGCTGGAGGACTACCATGAAAATAAAATTTCGAATATCTCCACTATCAACCATTTTGTCTTTTCTGCTGGGTAGGGAAATTTTTTTGTAAAATTCAAAGTTTCGCTCTTTTTACTGAGAACGTCATCAGAAGACTTAGTTCCAAGAAATAAGAACACGTTGAGTTCTACAAAAGATTTTCTATGCGCAGCAGAAAACCCGAGAATGGTTGATAGTGGAAATACTAATCGCCGCGAAAACCTTCAAACAAAGAAAAGTTCGAATAGAGACTTGAAATAATTCTGCAACAAAGCATAACTACGGTAGTTTACACGAAACCTGAACCGCGACTTTTCGATAGCAATCAGAACAACAATGTTACACGAAATACGTGGGCAGATCCGTTGAAATCGAATTTCCACAGCTTCCATATCGTATTCATTCAGGTTTGACGTGGGAGGCAGGATTTGAGTTGGTGGTGGACTGGCAGTTTTTGACTGGTATAATCCAGTGTTTTTGTCAACACATTCAGTAGTAGTCGAACGCTATCCCATTTCGGAAATGGATCACCCAGCAGGGAACTTAACCGTAGTGTGAGTTCATGACCTTCAACTCAAAGACACCTGGGGCGGATCGACTTCGGCTACCGCTCACACATTAAGGAAGTTTCTCCACGAATGTGCGAATCAAAACAAATAATTAACTTTCCGTTGGTATTATGTATTTCAAAAATACTGCTTCTCCTAATTACAGAACTTAGAAATTACAAAAACAAGTGAAAGATAAAAGAAAAAAATGCAAATTTTTCTACGATTATATTTTACTGAACAATTTTTTCTGGCGATATTAGATGAATTCAGCGTCATTCCTATTAAACTAACGTATTTTGGCTTACATTCCTGTAATTACTTGTTAAAACTAAAAACACGAAAGCCAAAGAGCAGGAATTACTCAATTTACGATATAGTAATTTAGGAAGCATCCAAATAACAGTAGATAGTCAGTGAGAGGGAAAACTACATGAAATTGACGAGTCATGCATAACATATGTCCAAAGAGGTGACGGAGTAAGGTGGCAAAAAACTTCGGCTACAAGAATTGGCGTTGCTAAGTGTAAACTTCAAGGATGAGGAGATCCGAGATGAAATGGATACTCATCACGATGGTAATGCTTTTGAGCAAGTGAAACCATTTAAATGTAGAACTATACGTAACGATGCAATACTTCCGTAACTCATCGACGAGACCATTCTAATTCCTTGAGACAACTTCACATTCGGCATATGAACAGAAAGCTGTGCTTCAGTCGTTTTTGCTGAGATGAAGGTTTTCATTTACCTTCCAAAATAGGGGGCATTTAGCTTATTCCCGGTTCAGACTACTATCGTTAGAACGAACGAAGCAACCCTACATGCATTCACACTACTACCTGCTTCACTATTTTGACTGACTTTTTTTATTATCATCCTTCACCATTTCTGGTTTGCGCTTGTGACACCAGCGCTGACCACTTTTACGTTGTTAAAAAATACTACTCCATTGGTAACCAACGTGCGTTCACACGGTTGGCAGCACCTACGATGGTACGAACCATGGTCGCTACGATAGTAGCGTGAACGAGGCATGGCCTTAAATGTTGTGGTTACACACAAAACAATATTTATCAAACACAGTAAAGAGCAGAAAAAAACGTGGAGGACATAACAATGCCATTATTCCGGAATATAAATTTGAAGCCATAAAAACTTTTACCTATTTGGGTTCCAATTTTTCCTCAGAAAATGATGAGAACATAGAAATAAAAAATTAATAGATAAATTAACTAAAATAAGCAAACCGCACCTGCTCCTCCCAACTGCCAATTATAAAATTCAGAAATGCACTCGGGAAAACCAAGATTCAACTGTGCAAAACACTCATCTGCACAGTACTGTCATGCGGCAGAGCTACATGGACAATGACAGCTAAATTGTCAGAGCTGCTGGACAGATTTGAGAGGAAAGTACAACGGAGAATCTACGGGCCTGTGAACTGGGAAGGAACTTTGAGAATTCGTTAAAACAACGGAATATATAATCTATAGAAAGAACCTAGCATATCTACCCACATTAAGTTAAGGACGTTCGGTGGTTTCACTCAACTTAAGAGAAGTCCACTAAACTTGCTGGAAGCATAACTTATGATGTCTTAAATCTACCTGATTTTTTTCAGAATTATTTACTGCAGATTACTTAAGATATTTGATCAAGAAGTGGACAAAAAATTACATGGGTTCTTATGGGAACACAATGTACGAGTAGCTTAATTCATCAAAAAGAAACTTTTTCTAGTTAAGAATAAAAAAAACAAAAATAATAAAAATAAAGTATATCAAATGGTTTTCATACACTATTCTATTGATGATTTAAATTATTTTTGTTTTTTTATTCTTAATTAGAAAACGTTCTTTTCGATGAATAAAGCTAGTCGCACCTCGCGTTCCCATAAGAACCCATGTAATTTCATGCCCACTTCCACATCAAATATCCTAGGAAATCTGCGGTAAATAATTTTGAAAAAATTCAGGTAGCTTTAGTAAAACATAAGTAACGCTTCCAGCAAGTTTCGTCGAATTCCCTTAAGTTGAGTGAAACCACAGAACGTCCTTAATAACACTCCAATGGACAGGGCACTCCAGCGGATGCCTGAGGAGCAGAAGAAAGTCTTCACTGGGAAGATAGAGGGAAGAGACCAGAGGGTAAACCAAGGGCTAGGTGGGAAGATAGCATGGCGTGAGGAACTGGAAAAGGCAGGCAGGGAATAGAGGGGAATGAAGGAAGATATTCGAGGTGGCAAAGGCTAGATTTGTGCCTCAGCGTCATCGGAGAGAGAAAGGTTTGCAGTCATTGCTATAACGATTCCTGAGCCCAAGTAAGAAGTGTAAACAAAAAGAATCGTTTGCGCAAAACAAATCACAAAGCTCATTGAAAGCGTGTGCTTTTCTCGCGGCGCAGACAGACATCACAGAATACATCGCGGAACGTTCCACCTAAATTTGGAAGGTGGTCACCGTTATCTCTCTTATCTACTTCCTTTTCCTATTGTGCAATTGCAACACACTTCCATTTTCACCTAAGCCGCGTTACGGCCAGCTTCCTGTCATGTCACTCATTAGCTGAAGTGCCCACCTTGCTAATCCTCTATCCGAGAAATACGTCCCCGAAGGTTAACTATTACTGCATTTACTTTGAAATAAAATGCATATATCCCTCTCATTACAGTTCGGTAATTGATATTTGAGAAAATACAAACAATAACACTAATAAAAACAAATCATACGCACGAAAAAGAAGAAAGTGGACGAGTTTTGAAATGTGCCCAAAAACTGCAGACAATATCTCGTTGGTAATAATGTAAACCCTTCTTCGTACTATTTTACATGACGCCCATCCGTCAGTTCAAATTTAGCTCGTGATTTTTCAGCAAGTGTCGACGAAAAATGTGTAGCGGCCTATTCAATAACTACTCAAAAAACACCTGAATTGGAAATGACCATCATATGCTCAAACATTTCCTCTGACTATTGTGGGATTCACTGATATTTACCGCGTTCATAAGCTTACCAGGGTTTAAAAAATTCTTGAGTGATTTGTAATCAAAGTAGCTGGTTCGAAAATTGTAAAGGAATAGAGTAGATGAATGGACGTTGTGGCTGAATACTTGACTTTTTAACTCGAGAACCCGAGTTTGAGTCCCGGGAGCGGGGAAGTTGTTGAAGTAGAACCCCGAGCCCCACATGGGAGCAATGTGGAGAGCAAGTAAAATATTGCACTTGGTTCGAGAGATGGGATGGGTACTGTGGATCGTTTGACGGCATATACCAAAATTATGCCCAGACGCCTCAGACGTGTGTTTCTATTCACCCTTCCTCCACTCCCAAAAATATCCTACCCTTAACGAGCTACCCACCTGTTCAGGGAATTTCAGGACGATATGGAGTATTCTATTTTCAACCCACGCTATATCTCCAATCTAAGTCCAACGTGATACTGCAGCTGTTTCCTCATGGGACAAAGATAACCAATTAATCCTTAACAACACTAAAACTAAAGCCATAATTATTGATAACTCTAAGTTAATCAATAAAATCAACTACGATATCATTCCGCGCTTGTAGATCGACAATGTCACCGTTCACTTCTCTAACGTAGTTAGAAATCTGGGAATTCTAATGAAAAATAATTTAACCTTTAATAATCAAATCCACCAAATTTCCAATAGGGTGAACGGTATTCTTTATCAACTCAAAACCCAGACTCTTACCGACTCATACTAGGAAGCTGCTAGTTACAACTCCAGTATTTCCCCATTTAGATTACTGTTCTTTAGTTTTTGGTGACCTATCAGAAGAGCTTAATGACAACCTACAGATGATCCAAAATTCATGCATCAGATTCAATTTTAGCCTTCGATATGGTGAATATGTTTCTTCGTATAGGGAAAAACTATCTTGGTTATCTGTCAAGGGCAGGCGTAATTACTTGCTAAGCGTCTTCCTGTTCTCCTTATTTTCTGTTACAGAACCTAAATATTTGATACACCAAACTCAGTCCCGTAATATGAATATCAAGGAGTGAAGCATCTGACTTATATTTCCCCAACCAAAGGACCACCAAATACCACATCTCTTTCCTGGTCAAATCTACAAAATTATGGAATTTTCTCGCCATAGACCTAAAGAACAATAAAAACAGGCACTCAATCAAAACTAAACTTTATTCTTACTTTTCACACATAAACACAAATCTCTGATTCGCATTGTTATATCTATATCACCATCCGTTTCTTACTTTTTTCTTGTCCAATCTTCATTTAAATGTCTTTTATTGTCAGTTTTTTTTGTTATTTTGTGATATGAATATGCAAAATAATTTTCGCATTCTCTTGGTATTGCTATGTTTACAAATATGTCTGTACTCATTGTTTATGTTTAATACTATGTTGGTTTTTTAAGCTCGCCACTATTGTAATATTGGTGCTCTTAGGGGTATTGTACCTAGAGCTAATAAATATTTATTATATTCTATTCTATCTCTAGGATAGAGCGACAAAATAAGAGAGATAATATACCAAACTGATTAAAATATTTTCAAAATGGTTCCGAAAGTCCCATCTTTCCACTCACCAGTAGTGACCTTGACCTGGCAGTAAAAATATATCGAGACCCTGAGTCACTCTTTTTGACATGCATTACCCTGTCGTCTTATCCCTCATCCAATTCCTCTTTCACTTTCCCTCCCATTCTCATGGCTGATGTTCTAACACCCCATACCACAAGCCCCTATGGCGGCCCGCAAGATAGAAGATATAGAGATTAGTCCTCGAATTACGCAAATGATCACCGTTGTTTGTCACCTCCCGAAATAACCTCACCAGTAGAGAAGTACGACGGTTTTGTTTAGTTTCCCATGGCTTTTGGTAAATTTTAATGAGTAATCCGAAGGATAATACATGAAAACCACACTTACAGGATCAACGGAAACACTTGCCTAAACAACATCGTCGTACTAATTTCACGTGCGTGAGATAATAATGCCTTATCCTACTTACTTCATTCGCTAAAATTAAACTGTCACAACACTTTTCTCAACTCTATACAAGTCCTCATCGATACGATGCTCAGACGATAAACCAACTCCACCAACATATTCGACTTGGCCATCCGTCACCCTGCCATCTACACATTTCCGCACTTAGGAAACTCCTCACTCGTCCCGGCTGATCTCCACGGAAACTTTTGTGGAATTATACCGCGCAAACTGGGCCACCAAAAGGCAGACGTCGAAGTATATAAGGCAAATCCATCAAAAGTGTAGCGAGAGAGGAGAGGTTTAATGTTGGGAGGTGTGACTGAGGTGAGAGTAAAGGGGGAGATGGGGAATGGAACTGAAAAGGGAACAACATGAGCCAGATGTTGGGACTTGGAAGTTGGTTCGGGGAAATTCTGAGCGACATCCCCGCAGAGTGAAGAAAGGCGGCGGTGGGAACTCGCGGTCCGAATAAATAGCACCGGAACGTAAATGGAACAATGGAATCACTGGCTTAAAAAAAAGATATCCTGAACCTCATAGCATTAAAGAGAATGGATTTTAAAAACATTTAAGAATAAATTATTTCTTCACATTAAATGTGGCAAAATCAATAACCAATCAAGGTCTCTAGGAGGAAAATAAATGTTTTAACGAAGTAGATAAAATGAATGCCTCATTTGTAATTTTCCATAAATTTACTGTCTCTACCGCAAGATGATGGGATATCGTCGACAGGCGTCGAATCTGTCAAATAAACTAATGGAAAATCATGGCCGACACACACAGATTCATTGCATAGTGAATTTTTTCACATCACGCCTGAAAACCTCAACTTGAATTTTTTCAAGAAGTCTATAATACAAATTAGTAGTAGGCTCCTCTAAATTGTTTTCTTCGTCAATTACCTGCCCTTCAAACATGGCGATCGCATAACATTATTACCATTGAATAGCGTAAGAATACATTCATGCAAGAGAAAGGAAATTCTGTTTTTCAATTCAGGAAATTGATAGCAGTTTTTATGACATCAATCGCTCGACAACTGTATATGCTGCTGTGGTATTTATTACGAAAAGGAATGTATTGCAGGGAAACTTCACCTAACAGGCAGTTGAGGTTTATAGGCGCAATCATAAAATAATTGAAACAGGGTGTAATAGTTGAATAGCATAAGAGATGAAACATCAGCCAAAGCAACGATCTGCCAATTTAAAATATAACAGTAGGATGAAAATTAAATTGGAATAAATGAATGATTGCAAAAATTCCACAGAGGAAAGGTCATTCGCCTTGATCAGGACTGTGAAATTTTTGCAGCTATGTGACTTGCGGGTGACTCCGTAAAGGTAAAACCGTAATTAGTCGCGGAATCCTCAAAATTTGTTAAATTGATGAATTTCAAAATTATTCAAGAATTATTCCGAGACCTATGAAAATTCCTAAAATCAAGAACAAATTCTCAAACTATGTCAAAATAAGGGCTGATTCTCTTATTTGTCCAGGAGGTAGATATTTCCAGGAGTTTTTATTTCCGGTGGGCCACCCAGTAACACGGAGTTATTTAGAATTATAGAGAGTGGCTCATATAATCCGAAAATTATTTCTAGTGCTTCCAGTTCGTTGTCGATAGTGATAAATAAAGATTTCATCAATGCCTTTGATGTGAGCAATATACCGAAAGTATCTTTTCGCAGGATCAGTATATTCTTAGTTTTTATTTCCAATACGAGTTAAATTCATTCACAGTCTTCTACGAGTCACTTAGACTTTGTCTCTTTCCCCTGTTACCTCCAATAAAAATCTGTTACACAGAAAATCATTCAACGCGTGAGTTTAGCTGGACAGCCTCAAGAAGCTTACATCGCATGAGCCTGGAAAGTGTGATGATATTCTATTGGACTACTACGCCACCTCAGAAAGTACAATTTATTCCATTGAATACATTATATCAATAGAATATAATGCACTTAATATAATTGTGAAGCCCCCGTTAGTATTCTAGAAGCTAAACAAATTTTAAAACCTGTCACAAAATGGGAAACGCAATAGAAATGTGGTTGGATCCGCAGCATGGTAAAAATTATCAATAAAAACTTCACACAACGACTACGCGGCAGTTTAAGAGCCTCACTTTTAGCTCCCAAAACCTCCGGCAAGTCTGTGAAATCCGTATCCTTTATGAAGGCACAGCAAAGCGGTTGAATTCATCCATTTATTTTTAAAGACGCAGTCAGGAGACCTCAAATCGCAATCCGCTGATTTTGACCTTTCGAGGAAAACACGTTTTACTGCTCGCGAGCCGACTAGTCAGCACGTACCTTCTCTCTCGCCTCCCAAATGCTAAATTTTCCGCGGCTCTAAGAAAAAGCGACGTTTTCCAAGACGACGGTATGAAGATAACCGACTTTGAACCCGTCAGCATACATCAATAGCGAACTTGTTTCGCGTGCAGACGCAGCAGATACCAATGACGGAGTTGAGTGCACAAGAGGAAACTGCAAGGAATGACTTGAACTAAGTGTCGGTGTAAATGGACTGCAACTCTGTGAAATCGTTCTCGCTGGGGGCAGCCAAGCCTCTTCGTCGACTAAAGGATTTATTCGTCGCATTTAATCAAAATCTTCCCGGCCTAGATTCTCATGTTAATGAGAAAAATAAAAATTAATATACATCGTATATTCAACTGACAAGTTCACTCTCTAGTTTAGCCTAAAGGGATTAGAATTTCAGTCCCTTAACAGATGGTAGAACCCGAGATATAATTCCTAATTCACGTTGAATATACCTAACTTTAAAACGCAGATATTATCTATATATTGGCACCTATTAAAAGCGCATTCTACAAGAAATCAAAAATTTCTATAAGCCTTCTTCACCACATTAAACTGGTATGAGCCTCCTATATCCTTTCAGCGGAAATTAGATTTCTCCCGGCTCTTCAGTAGATACTAGATCGCATTTGATGCGTTATTGAGGATATTATATTAACCTTGCATCTCATCTCCAGAAATGATAGACGCGTTTACATAAGCGAGATACATCATCCAATAGATTCTTCTTTTAAAACAAAATTGCTTCTATCCAAACGTCATTAACGATGGCAAAAACAACAGAGCGACACACTAAGGAACACACAATTCACTTTCGTAATTTCCCTCTTCCTTTACCCTATTCCCTTATTTTTTCACGGATGCTGGTGTCTTATCACTCCCTGCCACACGCCCCAGCTGAATCTCGCGGGATAGTATGTACGCTTATTTTTAGATGTAGTGACATTTATTATTCTCCTCTATGCATTCCATTATAGCTGTTTTCCCGAGTGAATATCAACTTGAGGTAATAGTTATCCTCTCCAGTAAGAATAGACAGCCTTAACGATTCTTACTTCCTATTAGGATCGTAGCAATTTTTAAAATGGAATTTACCCATGCCTAGTAAGCCATAAGAATAGGTAGCTCTTTCGCCATGTTGGCAAGTTATTTTGGTTTAATGACAATGACGGGGAACTCATACGTTTAACTATGGCAAATAAACGATAGGACAAATGAATGGTATCAGCCATTGGCAATTAATTATCCCAACAATGAGTGTTTCGCCATTTACAAATTGACGTTCCGCTTACATATTGACGGAACAAATCGTTTGCTATTTAATCATATACACCGGAAAAAAAGGCGGTGTTGTGCATTACTACTCAGCGCATAGACGTCGTTTGATTCTAATGTATATCTTAAATGAAGCCAAACAATGCATGGAGTAAATCCTAAGATAAATAAATCAAATCACGCAGCACTGTTGCAGGTGCAAACATAGTGTGATAAATTTCAGGTATTCATTCATAAATAAAGTTACCAACCCCCAATCTATATTACACACGAGCGAAAATCAATTCAGATGGTATAGAAAGGCATCCGGCAATTAGGGTATGAATTTTCCACGACGGCAAATTCGAGCGATCGACGAGACAAAGGACGGGCAGCCGTGGCTGGAATTCAAAACAAACTCGCCCTGTTGAATCCGCGAGGTCATTTGTAGATAAGCTATAGACGCGACCGGCGAATCACGCTTGTTGTGGTTGAACGGCACCCGCACCCAGCAACCAAAGATGTAATGGGGCCTGGAAAAAAACGCTTGCGCGCCAGCTGAAGTGCGGGGCTTTTTCAGCCTCACGAGTACTTCATCGCAGACAGAGCTTAAGAGAATACATTCCAATAATATGTACTTTAATAACTTAACAGGGCAGACACTAAGACCAATTCAGGGGCGTCGCTAAAATACCTACCGATTTACTGAGGCTCTGTATTATTCGAGGCACAAATCCTCACATTGTGGCTGTATCGAGCTAGTTTACCGCATGCAAACGAACGTCAACATTTGGCTATCAGTTTCATCTAAAATAAATTAATGAAAGGGGATTCACAGAAATATGTTACCTCAACCATAAAAAAATGAACTACGGAGTAGCATAGAAATATCTCATTTTTGCCGCAATTTACAATCAAGCGCATATTCCTTCTGTATTATCCAAGGTTTAATTATACTAGTGGTCCTCAGTCCATATCACCAGGGATATTCGAGACTTCACTGTACTACACGAGAAGTGCAGTTGATATTGCACCCATGTAGGGATTGGTATTTCACTGGAAAAGCTCCACCATTGCCGAGATTCGAAGCAAGGCCCTTGGGATGGGAAGCCAGGATTCTACCATCTCACCTATCACCTACATTTACCCCTCCTTTTCCCTATTACTTCCCATTCTATCGCTGGTGCCCAAATTTCCACTGCCAAGCGCCACTTCGGCGGCTCGCAGGGTAGTATGTAGATGATCCCTATCCCTAGAAGTTATTCAGGACTTGAAATATGATCACATGGAAACTATTCCTGCCGTCCTGCAGGCAGTAAGACATCTCCTTCAAGACTCACAGAGTTCACATTCAATCATTGACGGGGATGCGGAGAATTATTTAACCCCGAATCAAGCGACTTGTACGGTAAGTATAAAATATAGCCTCACCTGAATTATTGCCATGACGGTGAAACCGAATATGAACGCGGGCTGCATGGATGAGATGACGGGGAGAGCCGTGGGCCTGGCGCAGATGTCAGCCTCTGTGGCGTTCATCGCCATGTCGCCAGTGATCGGACCGGGAATGCCCATCACAGCACCGCAACAACCGACACCGATCAGGAAGGCCGTGCCAATGAACTCGGCCACCAAGGCAGACACCAAGTCACGGACGCTGCCCAAGCCCGTGCTGCCGCCGGTGCTGTTGGCCACGCCGAGACGGCAGAACCTCTTCAGCCCTGGAAATAATCAAATTTGGAACAATGCATGAGAAGCACAAAAAAAATTCGAGGATACAAAAATAGTCAGCAAAATTCGAACAGGAACGCTATCACCAAAGAGGGTGAAACCGGCATTCAAACCTGGATCTCCCATTTGCCGGTCAGATGTGTTAGTGAGTCACCCTACCAAGCTATCTCAATTGTACGCGAATTCCGGTGGGGTTTATACAAACAAGATATTCTCGTCCCCAGTCTAATCGGAAAAACGCACGCTATCGATATGCAATATGGAAATGCAGAATTAGGGGATATGAGGCCGAAGCATAAGTATAAATGTCGGCTATGTGAAATAATGTGATGAGTTAGCGTAAGTAGCGAATGGCAGTACTTTGATTTGAAGAATATTCATTGCAATGCAGTACATGATCGCAGCAGGGAGTGCACGCGACCTTTTTGCCGAATTTCACGACACGCCGAAGACTTGACTACCGGGAAGTACACACCTTTTTATCCTGAAACTGACGAAGTACCATTTTCATTCAAATTTAAACTTGCCATTTTCCAATGCATAAAATTATAGGTTTTATGCTGAAATTGATATTGTTTCTATATTCCATGGGTGCTTAATTAACCACATTGTGGAGTTAAACTTCGGCTAATCCATTTATAACGAACTTAAATGTCTTATTTTCATTAAACGTTTTTCGTTTTAATACCCTCTGTTTCATTCAACCTATTCCAAAGTAGAGTTAACAAAATGCATTATTACACTAACGATACCGTTCCTCCTCATAACAGATAAACCAATTGCCATAATGAATAATTTACTTGAAATTATAACTTAATACAAAGCCATATTATTAAGGCATATGTATCCATGCAAAAACACACGTTTTAAAGAAAGGAGACATACTTCTTTTACTTTCTTATGCGAGAGATCTTAGAAGCACTATAAAAAGTTCGAAGGGGAATGGAATAATTGCATTCGAAAACTAAAATCAAACTACAAAATGATGTCCGATAACTTTGTTCAAAAATGTGACTTGCTTTCTCAGGATAATGCAGTATCTTATATTTAAAGAATTTGGTAAGGTTATCAGTGAGAGGCCATTCGCCGATGGACGCTTTAATCGCGTAAAACAAAAATCTAATACTAAACTATTATATTAAGTAGAACTTATTGAAATTAACAAGCTAAGTCCGAAGAGTTGTAAGAGAATACTAGATATAGTGAAATTTCAAAAACAATCAGAGGTGCTCCACCTAAAAATAAAGCTAAAAGCTGTCAAGGCTAATGCATCGATTGGAAAAAGATTCACTTCGCTATAAGAGAAAAATGGTCTCAAGATAAGCCATCAAAGATAAGAGTTACCTACTAGGACTATAAATTTCTCACCCAAACATCATAGTCACAGCAATTATCACACCAATTTACATGCCTCTCAACATATAGAGGAATTAGATTCTTGAAAATTTATTTATTACAAAGTAAGCATGGCAAAATATTCACCGGATTCACAAAGCAACAAATATCCCGGCAGATGTGTATACCTTCCGGAGGCCGTTTGCCCTAGATATCGCCGCGCTCGCGTCAAAACTAGCGTTCCCCGATTTATAATAACACCCAAACACACACACATCCATTTGCTAAAGAACTCCACCGGAGGCTCATTCCTCGGGCACGGTGAAAATTGATATTGCAGAGCTACCGTCGTAGATTTCGTGGAATTTTTATTTATATTTTTATACCTACCACCATCTCGATCTCAAAATCCCGAAATAAAACCACATCTCTGCGGAGTTCGCAAAACTAGTAAATAAATAAAAGAAATAAAAATATTTTTCCGCGCGTCAAGAGAGTGGGTTTCCAAGCACTCGCGTTATTTTTCCGTTCTCCTTCTTTTGCCAGCGAGCGGTGAAATTTCCGGTGCTCTCACGGATATTAACACGTTTCGGAAAAATCGAAATCAAGCTCTCCGATATCACTTACTTTTAGCGAGAAGAGAGTTCCCATCGCATGCCTGTGCATCACGCCGTGGCACAAGGAAAATTGTTAAGAGAGGTTGACCAGCGTATGCGAGAGTCCCAGAGAGATAGATATACCGACGTATCATTTTTGTTGAAACTACACCTTTCACTAAATTCCTACGTTAGCTATTCACTCATTAATTATTGATGGCGAGAGAAAAAAGATGAGCTGTAATTACAATCAGGGTGATCTAACGATTAAGGTAGGATCAAATAGAAATGAGTAACTTTCCACTATTTCTTTGTTCACATCAGCATACGCCTTATCTCGTTTCATCTCATTCATAAAGCCTATTCTTTTTCTATCCCTTGCCGGCTTACCCAGCATCCTCCCCTCTATCAAGGCCCTCAGCATCCCTTGACCTCATTGCCCGCACTACCGACCTACTCGGCCTCCTAATCTCCTCTAGAAGTTTCCTATCCTCACCCAACACTTCCTCATTCGTCTTCCTTTCCGTCCATTACACTCTCTAAATTCTCCTCTACACCCACAACTCAGGCTCATAGAGCCTCTTCTCATTTCAAAAATTTAAGACAAGACCAACCCAGAAACCAAGAGAGTCCTGCGTTGGCAAACATACTGTACCTACAAGAGGACAAGATACACCTACTGCTTAGTCTTATTAAAAATATTATTCATGAGTACTAAGAAACCCATGCAGAAATTAAAATAATGGGGGACATTTCAATAGGGTCTCAATTCAAGAAGGGGATGAATTCGAAGATATTATGCAGTGGATCATGTTGCTGAGATCCCAAGGGTACTGGCTTCCTATCCGAAGCTACCGGGTTCAAATTCCGGGGGTGTGGAAGATTTTTCTGTTGAATCCCTATCCCTACTTGATCGTGTGGTAAGCACTTGATGCAATGCACTCCAACCATCAGAAAGGTCGCGTGAGTAGTACTGACATTTGCCCTTGGCTCCTTTTGTAAATGAGTTCGCTAATGAGAATACTGTGTTTCCTCTCGCGTTACCTCTATCTCCATGATATCCATTCCAAAAGCACGTTTCACACGACATTTAATTCAGCGCAAGACCCAGTACTTGCTATTGCTACCCTGTACTTGATATCGAGGACGAAATGCAGTGTAGCTTGAGCCTTCCCAGAAGATTTCACACCATCATTTAAGTTTTACTGGAAAACAAGCGGTAATTCCATTCTTATCGTGGCGCATATCTACTATAATTTTAAAGTGACCTATATATGGCAGCAGGTGACTAAAACAACAGTCGGGACATATTGTATTCATTGCTGGTTTCATGGCCAAGAAATTACTAATAGCTGCGAGGAATAGATGACGCGTCTCAGAAAGTAAAGATCTTAGAGCTACTGTGAAAGCTAACGGGATTGGTCAACCGAAGTCCTACTAGAAACGAATAGCAGAAAAGCGAGTAGTAAGTAGTACTTATCTCATCAATAATGAAATTAAGTAGATCAGTGGGTGATAGCGATCATGCTTGTTAGCTACCGGGTTCTGTATCACTCGATACTGGATACATATCCACCGAAATAGTGAGTTTCCTCGAAATTGTGCCGGTTCAAGAATCATATGAAACGACTTAACCATCCTGCAGGCCTATCCTTCACGGCGCAAATTGTCAACTGCCGGTCGCCTTCCCACGTAAAAGTAACTAATAAGACAATGAATAGAAAAAATGAAAAGCAATACCGAAAATTTTGAAAAGAAAAGAAAACATAGGGAGTAGATGGGAAAAAGAACAAAAAAAATAGATACCCATTCTTATCGGCAATAAATGCGATGGAGGATAATATTTACCCAAGTCATTGCGCTGGTCTTGACGTCCCTCAATGCTGGGTCCTACTAACAGACTTCTCTCGGAAAACTTCATCTTTAGAGTGAGCAAAAATTCTTAAGAGTGAGCAAACTTCAAATCCAAGAAAATGACATATTTAGCGCTCTAATGAGAGATTGACTAACAGTTAATGACCTACTTCGATTAAAGAGCCAAAGGTTATCCTGGTAGCTGGTCGACCAAAAATAAGGTCATGCGCGAAAATTCTGTTTATTATTCATAGTACTTCTTTTGTTCCGAGCCAATACCAAAATGGTTTTTGACGACTTCAGAAGTGACATGACGAAGCTTTATCCGTGGTTTGGTGTTATAATTCTCTGAAACTAGAACCAATCGCCAAAAAAACAGAAGCTTAAAATGTTCCATTTTAGGCTTTCGTGGCGTAGAACCAAATGTTCCGGGATTCTTAGGTGTTCATCACGTACGTTGTTAATCTAGACAACAGTTAATCTTCAACCTGAAGACGCCTGTTGGAATAGGGACAAAACAGTTGTCTAGAAAATAAAATCTAAGGGGGAAGACACGAGAATTCAGGAACAGAAGATTGAGAGCTAATTCTTATTTCATCATCAGTAATCATCAATCCGAAGATATTTTTGCAGAAGCTCTCTCTCCTCTCCCCTCCGCCAACCGCTTCATTTCTACATAATTATTCACTTAAAATACTTCATAATTTGTCAAATAAATTCCATTCTTGGTCTTCCTCTGTAATTCTTCCCATTCATTTCTCCTTTTATTATGGTTTTCAACAAGCTATTGATTCACAAAATGAGTCCCAATAATTTTGTATCTCATTCTTCTAAGAGTTGTCATTATTAATATGTTGATTCACTCCGTCCATTTGTGATCATCATTCTTCAGCCAAAAATGTTTATTTAAATTTATAAAACACCAGACATTTTATTTTTGGTAAGTTTCTTTAGGATTCCTGCGATTAAACTAAACTTTTTTAGCAACAGTTTCACCGTGCTATTCTGCCTGCTTCGTCAGGCATTCTAAATCAACATTGAAAAATAAATAAACTAAAGCGGTTATTATGTACAGCATGATTAATTAATACTTTAGTTTTTCAAAAGTCTGTTCCACGTATAAGGAAGTTTATCTTCTCTGTTTAGGTTGTTAGGTCTTTATTTCTATTCCAATGGCTTCCCTGATGATCCGTGGATACTAGTTAATTTCTTTACATAAAACTTTCGTCCTTTTAATGTCAATACTAGGACCTTCCAAAAGGGTGTCTTAAAAGTCTTCTCAGCCACGGCAGAGTGATACCAATCTGTAACCGCTTAAATTTGTCCATTTATTTTTCATTGTTGATTTAGAATGCATGACGAGGCCGGCAGAATAGCACGGGGAAACTGTCACTAAAATGTTTAGTTTAATCGCAGAAATTCTAAAGAAACTTACCAAAATTAAAATGAACTGCGAAAATCTACGAAAAAAGTTCACCAGACATTTTATATTACAAAAATATCAGAAATATACTTAGCTCCCCTAACATCAACTTAAGATTGCGGTTGTTATAGGTCACGTTGGAATGAAAAACTTAACTTTGTGGTTTCACATGAGATTTTTTATTAACACGACCCGGGTTTCGACATGCAACGTCATCTTCACCTGAAGATAACGGTTACCTACGTCGAAACCCGGGTCATGTGGATAAAAAATCTTATGTGAAATCACAACGTTAAGTTTTTTATTCCAACATGAATCGATTCCATTTACGGTTTTGGTATAAAACTATTTTCTCTTAACAATTATTATCTCCAAATGAACAACATATTCCTATATAGCCTTTTGCTTCAAATGGGAAATAATTATGGACTCAAAATTTTATTACTGGAGCTCCAGTTTAACAGCCAAGATCATTTTGCACTTGATCATGTCTGCCACTTTTATTCCAAGGCAACCGTACCCAGTACATCCTTGGAGATAGTCAATCCTAATTTTAGCGGAGTCTATTACGGTGGTTGGAGTGATATTTTGTATGTGTACCAAAATACATGAACCTTTGCATACGAGTTCTCATTTGTGATATCTGTATATTAAAGGTGAAAAAAAATTTCACCATGAAGATTTGTTATTTAGGCAATGCAATACTAATTTAACACGTGTCCTTATGGAAAATGACATAAATTTCGTAATAATTCGGTTGCATTTGTACATATTTTGTTCTTAACCCAAAAAAATATTTATATCTTATTATTTAATTGTTGATAACAAAATATCAATGTGCCACGCCAAGTCCAATTTTAACATATACTTGAGTATAATTTCTTTTAAAATTCGAATGACGCGCCGAAAACTCTAGTCATAACATACTCAAATTATGGAAAAATTGTTCAAATATTGTTCATGTATCATACTGCCTATTAGGCGGTACTGCCATTACTGCCTATTAGGCGAATTCAAGCGCATAAACAGTTGCACTTAAATTAAATGTGTTACGGATTTTTTTTCAAATTAAAAGATTATTTTAAATGTGCACTCAATGACCCACAATTACCATTCAGCCACCTTAATAATAAAATTTGACAATCAAACGAGGACTGGTGTTTCCTAGGCGTCAGGCCGTTCCCAATATTCCAAACATAGTCAAACAATTTTCATATTCGAAGTTGTAAATTTTCTAAGCTATCTTAATAATTAAATCAAATGTGTAAATCATGTAAGGCAATACACCTATCATGCTTCCGTTTGAGGGCTGAGCTCAAGAACATACAATGCGTCATTACACCATTATTTATTCGAGACTAGCTGTGCCCGGCATGCGTTGCAATGCCTCTTTTTCTCTCTAAGTAGGCACACATACAAAGCAGACACATTTGTATGAACAAAATTAATGAAAGACAATGATTTTTTGTGTATTAGATTTAAGTTGACAACTTTTTCAAGTGCTTATGGGTATACATTATTTTTGATCTTACCGCCCTATGCAAAAACAAATAAATATTTCGGCTGTCCCACCCGTGAGCATGAGACATATAATTGGCCAGGTCTAAAGCATGGACTTTACAGATTTAAGCCACACACTTGTAGCGATTGTCCTTGCAAGGTTTGTTGATGGTCATTGAGAAGGCAAGGCGAAAGGGGAACTGCAGTCGTTTGACAACAATTATCAAATTAGCTACTGAACCTGGCCTATAAATGCTGCAGGCGTGAATAACCATTCATGAAATCATTATTAAATGGATATTCACGCCGGGCTGCCAGGGAAATTACTATTGTTGAAAAGAATGAAAAATTGATGAATTTAGAGATAAAAACGCAATACTTGAACAAAAACACATCGTATAAGAAAATTGAATGACAGAATTAAATACTGCATTCATTTATGCGATCTATAATAAAACTTTCCTTCCAATATCTTGAGTTACAAGGTATAAAATTCTCCAATGGCCGTAATGAATTGGCACCACTCGTCAAAAATACGCCACAATTGCTGTGTTGGTTTGCGGGAAAAAAAGGGGGTAAATCCACGCTAGTGACCAACCACAACCTCTCGACCAGAAAAACCCCTGTGGTGGTTTACGGGAATGTTACTTCCTCGCCAGTGACAACCACAGATACACACAATCAACCCGTATAGGGATACTTCGCTGGGCTGATGAGACCCTGCTAAGGATGCCTGGGTTATGAACACACACACACACTCAACCCAAAGAGGGATTCAATGCTGGGCTAATGAGACCCAACTAAGGATGCCTGGGTTGTGAACACAAACACACTCACAAGCACTCAAGAACTCACTCACTCACACACTCAACGGGCCCAACTTCTGGGAGAGTCTAGCTCAAAAGAGCGTTGTCAAGAAACGGCACAAAAACAAGAAAAGACGAGGGTGTGCGTCGGATACGCGTATTTCGGCCACAAGGTGGCCCTCTTCAGCGAACTGAAGGGAGAAATCACTTGCAACGCAAGGTTGTAAGTACTCACTGATGATTATGTGAAAAGCATGGATTTTCCAGATTTAATCCACACAATTGAAGCGATTGACCTTGTGCCTTGTTGATGGTCATTGAGAAGGCTTGACGAACGGGGAACTGTAGCCGTATAACTGCAACTATAAAATTAGTCACTGAACCTGGCCTTTAAATGCTGCAGGCGTGAATAACCATTCGTGAAATCACTATTAAATGGATATTCACACCTGGTTGCCAGGGAAATTTCTATTGTAGAAAAGGAAGAAAAATTGACGAACTTCGAGATAAAAACGCAATACTGGGACAAAAACAAAGCTTATAAGAAAATTGAATGAAAGAATTAAATACTGAATTTTTTGATGCGTTCTATGATACAAATTTCCATCCAATATCTTGAGTTCAAGTAATTTAAAAAGCAAATAAAGAACCAACTGCATAGAATTCAATGTTTTTCTCATGGGAGTAAATTTTTAAAATATTGGGGTAAAAAAATATTTTATAATTTAGAAATTTTTGTGGGCACGCGAACAACAACTCACCAAAGTTTCATCGCAATCGGATGAATGATATTGGAGTGCATAAAAGACGAACAGACATACATTCTTTTTTATATATAAGATTTCCATAGGATGCGAAAATCACTGTGCATTACGACTGCTTCGCATGGTAAGCATTCACTATCTTCAAAAAGGGAGGAATCAGGCGAGATGTTGTGGAATATGAACATAATAAGAACTAAGATATTACAATTTTCCACAGATAAAGTTTTAATCAGCTTAAGATTAAAACTTTATCTGTGGTAAATTGTAAAATCTTAGTTCTTATTATATTCACTAAAAGGAGATGCAGATTCACACACCTAAAAGGAGATGCAATGCTAGCAGCGATTGATCCATGCTTGTATCCGAGCCTCAGATACACGAACGGCGATAAATAAAATATATCACCAAAAATATGAAACACCTAGAAAAGAGTTATAAAACACTAACGATCTAGGTAAATGTAGCTGACATAAACTCTGTCGCTCTTGAAGCAACACGATTACAACTTGGATATTGCACTAAAGAAAAATTAAAATTATAAATATTGCTACCACTGAAATTCAATGGAGAGAGAAAACCACCTTAAAAATTGTTTCCAAATAGGTTTCCACTGCGTTGAGATGAATGTTTCTGCATTTTCTGGTGTCCACCGCGTAAGTTGTTTTCCATGACAAACGTTGTCATGAAAAACAACTTACGCAGCGGACACCCGAAAAGCAGAGACACTTTACAAATTTTAAAATAAGTTATCAATATGATAGAATGACTGCTTAGAAAAATTCATAATGTATATCCATTTTATAAAAAGCTAGTGATAAAGAGGAAAAACTTGATCAAATAATCAAAGGAACGGCTATAATAAAATAAAAGACATGAGAGGAAAATTGAAACTGGGCCTTAAAAGAAATGAAATTTAAAAAAATGAACTAAAATCTTCGAATATCATTATAAAATTCTAATTCATATATCAGGGAAGTAAACAATGCTTGTGCTTCCCTTTGAATTAAGAGGTTCTAATATCTTCATTAATCAATCACTATGATTTCATTCCAACATATAATAATTATGAATGCAATGGAAAATTGGTAACTATCATGGATCGTTACTTCATTACTTTATGCTGTCGGGGGAGGCGACTAACTACTGAAATCGTTACTACGCCATAAAAGATACGTGGATAGGTTGTTCCGGGCAGGATCATTTGGTGAATGGAGGAAGGGTGGAGATTAAGGTAGTATCCCGGGAGAATTTCATCTAATTTAAATGTTTCGGGAAATCCTTCCTTCTCGGAGAATTCTGGGATCCATTTTTGTAAATTTGGATTATTTTGCGTTGAACTGGTAATTATAAATAATACTAACAAAACTCAGATCATCTCTTTTCTCTGGAATCCAAGACGATTCCATATACGTCAATAGAATCAGAAAGGGTATTCTCATTTGCAATGCCTTTCTCGACTAGAATGAGAACAAGGTTGAGTGATAGTTGTATTTAGTGTTTGTTTTTAGAAAATGCACCATAAAATTTCACAAAATATTTTGATATTTGTTTTATTTTCTTTAATTCAAGGTATTTTTATCTATAATTTCCAGTTTATATGCAATTCAAACACGTTATTTCGAGGTATTCATTACAGTTTTTTTTAAGCGGAGCAACATTTTGGCCACCTATTTCTTAATGGCACAAATAACCTCAAGTTGTCTGTTGCCTCCCCAAAATTTCATTCAAGCATAAAATAAGGGTTAAGGCGAGGTTTCAAATATCCCGATATTCCCGGTACGAAATTCCCACCAATCCCGGTACGAAAGAGTTGCACTAACAAATAAAAATAGATCAGCACTAGACATGGTCACGTTCCAGTACCCTATGTGCGAATCTTTAAGCGAACTAGCGTCCAGAATTACAAGTCATCAGCCAAAATGCAACATGGACGAAAGAAAGAGATAAATAATTAAAAGAGCTAAATAATAATCTACCGAATAATATACGAGAAAATAGAGCAACGGCCTGCCACTGTGGAAACACCGGTTCCCGATCAGCCACCGGAGTTAAGCATCGTTGGGCTCGGCTCGAGTTTGGAGGGGTGATCCTCCGATTCGTCCGAGTGCTGTTGCCCCTGTCTGCACGTGGAAGACAGTATGTGCGAAATGACCTTAGCCGTCGAAGCACGTTAAACAAAATTAATACTAATTACGAGAAAAAATAAAACACGAATAAAAAAAATTGTAACAATACATTTGTGAGGCCCACTAGCTTTAAAAAATTAGCAAACCTTAAATTTATTCTAATGGGCAATAAAGCAGTAGAACATCCAAGCTTAAATCGGAAGTATTACTACATGCAAACCTGCAATTTTCCAATGTTTGCGTACAACTACCTAAAATACGCATATTACACTAATTATACCTTAAAATTCTGCAACAACTCTATTACAGAGTTAACAAATAGTACGCTTACTCAAGGAGAAGAAAATGAGCGATCCTAACTACATGGTAAAATCGAGGGGCATAGGAGTTGCGAAACTTGGTGGCAGTCATCTGCGCGAAGTGTGAATTCAAGGAGAAAAGGGCTCGCGTGGAAGGGGTCTGCTAAGGAGTGGAGGAAAGACACGGCATATGATAAGAAACACTGTCAACACTATTGCATTTAAATTGGGAGGGCGGAAAAGTGTCAGCAGTTCGTTTCACGTCAATGTTAACGAACCAAACGAAGCTGGAACAAAATATGCAGATATTGATAGCAAACCACCGAAAGAAGCCCATTCAAACGATGAAACTTTGATCAAAAGAGAGTAAAAAGATTACGTGAATAACTGATTTAGCATATTTAAGTTGGCAATGAAGGTTTTAGAACTTGGGACCCAAGGTAGTCAAACGCGGAGACTGCCTTACTCCTCCGTGCGCTGTCATTCCTTACGGAATGAACTATTCCACTGAAAATCTATAAGTGCCACCAAGCTTCGCTGCCACCATACATCACAAGGCGGGAAAATCCGTGAAAAACTTACAGTCGAAGCACGGCTTCGCTGAGTCCGTACTCTCCGTCAAGTTCGCCTCATCGCTAAACGTCTCCATTTTTATATTTCCCTTGCAACAGTCCAGCTCACAAAATTCAACGCACAACTTAACACCAAGACAGCCAAGTTCACATTGAAACGACTTGTCTAGCCGCAGACCATCATTTCGTCCGATGTGTCACAAGTTGTGCAAGTTTTGGCCGACTTTTCCAGGAGCCTCATCCTGCTGCATTACATCCTGTTTTGCATCCGCTCCCCTTGGTTCCCGTGCTGCGGCCCGCGTTGAGAAAGACCGAGACAAGCGGACATTCTGGACTCCACAGAAGAGGTAAGCACAATTCAGTTCCGTTACACTGCGGACATTTTATCACTAATCAGGAAAAAGGAGAATGACCTCAAGGCCAATGCCCTATTACTTTTCTATTGTGAAGTAATCTGAGATTGACCACTTTTTCAAAAATGTCACAAGAGAAAAATATTAATTGGCCATGATTCTAGTAATTTACTTTAACTATGCTTTAGAATGAAAGAGTATTTCTAGAGCCAATTCAAACTAACGTTGTGCTAGTTTCTGCAATGAAATTAGTTACTGCATGTTCCACGCTAAATTGTTAGCTGAAATACACCACTGATTGTGAGACCTTGGAATCTCGCAATAAATCTCATGGTTAATTTTTAACTACGTAAAGATAAGTTAAATAAATTTTAAAATTTTCTGCGATTCTCAAGTAGAAGAGACAAACTATAACTATCAACTAACTTAAATCTCAAACATTTCGTTCATTGACAAAAAAAGACAACAGTGAAAGAAGACCTACCTAGCAAGAAAAGCTTCTTACATCCAATCCCATTCTAAAACACGATCTATCATAAATATTACCCATCGGTAATAGTCTACATCATTTCATCAAGGGGTCTACCCAAGGAACACAAACCAGGCTCTGGAATACAATCACAAAGATTGACGAGGGTAACCAAATTGAACGGATGGGTGGTGCGAAAACTTATCCCAATAGTAAGAACATAATTTTACATCGCATAAAAATATCAGGTCTTGGTGGCACGAGAGGAGAAAATTAGAGTGAAATAAAGTTCCAAACCAAAAAGATTTTGTAACGCGAGGAAGAAAGCGTTCTTCACGATGCTACATAACCTGAGGTCACTTAACATCACATTCAAATACTAAAATATTATCTCTATTAACCGTGACATCTGTAACGTAAGACGTTATAAACATTTATTGTTCTCATTTAATTTTCGATTCAAAACATAGCATATTTCAAAGCAAATCTATATTTATATATTTAACTCTTATTTTTACAGTTCCTGTCTAGTAGGCAATTAGTTCACTCTGGAATCCTAGATCTTTCCAATTATAACACCATGCATCAAATGAAACAGCGAATTCAATTTCCAGTCACAACAAATTAAATTCCTAAGGACAGCACAACGGTAGCCACAAGTGCAAACCCCCCCCCCCCCCCCCCCCCACACACACACACACATTGATACGCAAATGTATTGATGCATTTATTTCAAGCTCTTTTTTGTATCACCTCCATTAATTTACACCTATACCGGGGAAGAGAAATAGGAAGGGTGTAATAGTGCAAAATATATTGATAAATGAGGGAAAGAAGAATTATGCTCCGTAGTGTAAAAAATTACTCTGGGTCTGGAACATTAGAGTGAGGAAAATAAGAGTTATAGGAAAAAAACATTTGATGGCTGCATTGACCTTTGTTTATTGATTTTATTGTCAAGCAAAATCACACTAAAATTTGATAAACTGCTGCTTATCGCAAAATTACTAGCTGATTTTGCCGATGCAACTGAAGCCAAATTTATCAAATGGTTACGTTACCCCTGTCCCCTACCAATTTTTTCTAAGGTAAAAGTACTCTGGTGCAATTTGCATGCATGCATATATACACATAATATAGCTCCTTTTGAGAGCAGACGAATTAAGTAAGAGTGCACCAACACTGGAAAATCAGCAAAAGTGGCACTGTTTCAGAAACCGCTTCCTTATTGCCACGACTTTTCGCTACCTACTTTCAACCTATTAGGTTCCTGTTCCACTTATGCGTCGCCTTGTAAGATATCTAGTTCCTGAGACTTGATTATTTCTTTTCTACTCTCTTACTATCTGAAATTCCAAATATGGCCGCGGGCTATTTAAATATTTGCTATAAGCGAACATAAAAAATGTGACAAAACTGGA
Source organism: Pyrrhosoma nymphula (assembly GCA_963573305.1). Taxonomy (NCBI): domain Eukaryota; kingdom Metazoa; phylum Arthropoda; class Insecta; order Odonata; family Coenagrionidae; genus Pyrrhosoma; species Pyrrhosoma nymphula. The sequence goes on from OY754335.1 coordinate 17,325,496, forward strand.
TGGGCTGGAATGGGTGCTGCTGGAACCACGAAAAAGTTACGCAATAGGCTATGTAAAAAAAAGTCCAAATCACAAAGAAATATCAGGTCAACACAAAGTATATTATCTAGCCTCAACAATATACATTTCGAACAGAAAAACCCAGCAAAAAAGATAGATACGCAAAAGGATGACCATGAAAGCCTTCCTCCGAAACATGAAGGACTACAGCAGAAACAGAGCGAGACACCAGCATAGGCCCAAACTTCACTGTTTATTCACAGGAAGATTTTTTCGCTAACTAGAAAAAATCCAAAAGTGTGCTCCACATTTCGGTCTATAAAAAACTGCCATGAGCAAATAGAAAGCATGAGAACATTGAAGGACGCGGTTGAGAGCTGCAGGAGACTGGAAATTTAAGACCAGGCTTAAGATTATTCCAAAATACAGATCTCACCACTGTTAGACCAACAAAGTGGATTTTATATTCCCACTGCACTACATCTGCAAGATAGACATTGACATATAACGAAGATACATAGTGGAACAGATAGGCTCACCAGAAGCTAATTCCATCAGAAATAGTTCACTGATCAGTCTTTTATTTCCCCAATTCCTTTTTTCGAATACCCTATCTTGTCTATGGCTGGTGCTCTAATATCCTCTGCCACTCTCCTTTATGGCTGCTCGCGTGGTAGTGCGTATATACACATAAGTAGATAGATAATTCTTTTCGTGTTATTGCTCTCACTTCACTTACTCTTTTTCTTACATTATTTTTGGCACACCGTTTTCCTAGTCCATTTTCTTGCCATCACTTAGTTAGGCAACAAATCACGCTCCTACACAAGTCCATTGCTGGGGCATCCATTCTTCATAATTACGTGACCCACTTAGTTCTCACCTTTTCATTCCCACTCTTAGCACAGAAACCTCTTTCGTTTGCCAGTTCCTCTCAATTCAGCTACTCTTTTGTCTTATTCTGCACCTAGAATCTTTAATGGGTCTTAACCGCAGCGTTAAAGCAAATGCAAACAGGTTCTGCGACTCCCAAGCCCCTTTCGGGCGAGACATTCTTTCAAGCCCCGCGCACATCTCACCATTTCCTTTCTATTACCATCGAAACGCAATGCACGCACAACCGAATGCAAAGAGTTTCCATGTAGTCAGCAGCACGACATTTTGCCACGGCTGAACAATTTAACTTTCTCTGTATGAGCGTAGGATTATCTGGTTTACGAGTGAAATTCAAAGAGCTACTCCAACAATTCATAAGTGCTCTGACCGGAGTAATTCGTGATAATTGCTGTTAGCTAGGGTGAAGAAATTTAAGGCGCTCGACCCTTGGTAAAGGCCTATGGTGCAAATTTTCCCCGTCAAAATGTCACGCCATGAGATTTTACAAAAAAAATAAATTTAACACTTACCGAAGTAAGAGAAAACAGGCGGGTCAATCACAGACATAGTCGGTAGATTTTAAATTTCTCTCTCCAGGATATTTCTCCAAGTAAAACCGCATATGTGATTGAATAAACTCAAGGCTCTCAAGATATAAATTTGGAGATAATAAAATAAAACAGAAAAGTGTATAATGTGACAGAGTCATCACCTATATCAAAACCAGTATTTACAATGTAGATGAGGTTAAATTTGATGTTTCCTAGAATCAGCGAAAGAAAAACCTTCAAACGACTTTAGTTAACAGTGCAAACCTAGCAAGTCTGCGGCTGTCTCCATACTCGCAGCATACGCTGGTGAAGAAAAAATATACTTCACACGTCTCCTTTCGTCTTGTTCCTCGTGTGATTACCGAACTTCTGGAATAAATTTCAATATCCAATATTTTCTTCTGAGGAAAAAAGACTCAACACACCAGCCAAGTAAGCAGAAAGGTATAAGAAGGGGCATCGAGTGATATATGCACTGGATTAGATTTGATCAATAATCACAATATGAGAATAGGAAATTTTTTGTGGAGATATGAGATAAATCTATCCCTTATCCATCCACTTATTGAGGACTTAGAAGGCAAGGATAAGTAATTCTACACTATAAAGGAACCGACGTTAACAATTAAGCATTTGATTCCAGATGTTGAGCACGATTCTATCTCCGTGACGTGAAAAGTTACTAATATGCATACCCATCACGCCATTCACATGCAGGGCAAGTAAAGTCAAAGAGGTAGTTATTACTGCTAGACATAGGTACGGCTCAGGCTCTCTTTTATTAATATCCTCCTAAATCCCCTATCCTTGCAAACTTATTTCGCTTTTGGTACGCTCACTCACGACGTTCTTAGGCCTCAGCTAAATAGCCAGTATTTTTCGAAGCACAACATTTAATTGAAGAATTCCATATCTTCATAAAATTGAAAGCCCTTCTTGAATATTTTCGTACAGCAACAAGCAGAATAGGAGAACGTATTAACTTCCATGTTTGTAGGCATTGTATTAGCTTTGCCACATCTGTTTTTTTGTTACAAGTATTTTTAGTACGGGATATGTACACCAGTTCTTTGATTTGTCTTTTTTTCACGTTTGATTCGTAATCTAATATGTCAGCACTATCAAAAAGATAATTATTTGGCTAATTGATGTAAATTCTGTATTGTTGTTTTGTTGCTTGACCATCGCATACTTTATTTAGACCTGAAGATGGAATAATTATATTCCGAAACGTTGCCAAAGAATAGCTGTTTTAATTTCATGACCTAAACTCGATATTACTTCCCTATATATGAAATTGTGAGGTCAATATGATTAACAACGGAGAGAATACTTTCGTACACCTCGATAATCGCTTCACTAGTCAAACACAATTTAAATAAACGTGAAGTATTTCCACTGTCAACCATTTTCGGGCTGTTCTGCTGCGCAGGGGAATTTTTTTTATAAAACTCGATTTATGAAAAAAAAAAAAAAAAAAAAACAGGTATTCAAAAATCTTCATTCATTCATTCAATTTATAAAACTCATTTTAAATAAAACTCATTTAAACAAAATTCATTTGTTTCTTTTTCTTTTATTTTCTCTACGCAGCAGAATAGCCCCAGAATAGTTGATAGTGGTAATACTTATCGCAACGAAAACCTTCAAACAAAGGTTGAAGTATATTGTATTAACCAATTGTTTAAAAGTTTTCCTGCACATATAAATTAGTAATTAATAAAGGAATACGAAAGGACATCATTAGAAACGATTTCGACTTTTGCGATGCCTTCACGACCACACCCTGGGTCAAAGGCGATCCGCCATGTCAAGGGCCGGCAGCAGGACGCGTGGCGGATGCAGCTGTAACTACTACCGTGCAGCAATATCAAGCGGCCGCAGTTGTGAAACGACATCGAGGACGTTGATGAAAAAATTATGCATATATACGATCGCCGAGCTGGCCGACGCATACCGCTCCCGCAACGGGAGATGAGCCGCGCACGCCCAAGGCCCACAACATAAAAAAAGAGAAGCGAAAAAACGTGGATGGGTTTCACAATCCACAGCGTGACACCACATGAACAGGACGACAGCGCGCAGTTCGTCAATTTTCTTTTTCCTAAACCCGTAACGCCGATTCCGTATGCATGTGCTTTTTTTCCCATTTCGATCTGTTCCAGGGTCCCTAAGGAGAAGGGAACTGCGAGTGGGGAGAGGAGGTGGGTGGGGTGAGACAGGCAAGTGTGCATGGTTTTTCATTAGGTGAAGAATGGCCTCCCGGTCATCATCGCCGTCATCGCACTGCTACGCGCTTAATTGGCGAAACAAGGTCAAAAATGGACGGCTTGTCACGGCCACCCGCCCGCGAGATACATCTACATCTACATACTACCCCGCAAGCCGCCTCAATAGGCGTGTGGCGGGGGGTGTTAGGACACCAGCCGTTTACATATAAAAAGGAAACGCTCTATGAAATTACGCCTTGCATTTATTAAAGTCCCTTATTGTTCGGGGGAAAAACGAATTCCCATACCTATCCGTTCGGCAAAATATCTCTCTCAATTTATCGCCTCTGTCGGACCTGGAAATATAGTGGGGTTCTAATATGATGTTCTCCGTGTCACTCTTAAAGATATCTTTTCTTAATTGCTCAAGTAATCTAAGCCTAGCGCGCTGCCTCCGAGTCTCTAGCGAACGCTGTCTGTACGCCCGTAGCAGTTTTTGACGAATCGCGCAGCTTTCCTTTGTATTTTATTAAGTTCCCGAATTAAGTCTTTCTGCACCGGATCCCATATGCTCGCTGCATATTCAAGGTGTGGCCGGACGAGTGCGAAATAGCACCTCTCTTTTACTTTTTCATCTGAGAATCTTCCCACAATACGCTTGACGAATCCTAGCTTCTTCAGAGCTCTGCCACAAATATTTCTTATATGTGTTCCCCACGATAGGTTTGAGGTTATCGTAACTCCCAGATACTTAACTTCATCTGTCGCCTTTATCTTAACGCCATCCACAGCATATACACGGGGATAGTTGGACGACCTCCGCAAGAAATGTACCGCCGCACATTTGCTCAGATTAAGTTCGAGTCCCCACTCTCGGCTCCACACATGAACGTTGCTTAAATCCGATGATAGAATTTCAAAGTCAGAGTGATCATTAATTTCAAGATAGAAGACAGTGGAAGGGATGCATGAAAATCAAACTAACATCGGTCACAACGCACGAGTCGGAACATTATGTTCGGTAAAACAGTAGCAGGGATGGAATTGGGAATGGAAAGAGGGTGAAGAAATCCCATTTTACTTACTCGTTTGTCCTCGTCTCCCCATATTCCTCCACTTTCTAAGTCTCTTCGACGACACTAAACCATTTTTCCCCGATCTGCCCTTCATCCAACTCCATATGAGCCATTATAAGAGGACATACAAGGTAAAATCGCCCTCTTCCCTGAATTCAAGTTTCAAACAAAAACACTATAGATAAAAGGTTTTTCTGGTGAATTGTTCGGGTGAGTACGTCTTGGGCTTCCCACTGGGATAAAGTCTGCGTGTTGGCCGACGTTTCCATGGAAGACTTACTCCTTATTCTCAGTGCTGCTTAGTGGTCATAAACAGACCTGAGGATGATGGGAAAGTCTACCATCGAAACGTTGGCCATCAGCTGACGTTCATTCGGTGGTAATCCCGAGAGGAACAAACGCAAAAAAATCAGATCATTATTCTTTGCCTGCAGTATTCACTGCGTTACATGTAACCCTGGGGTTCCATGATTTGCTGTTTATATTACTTTATAATGGCTACTGTTTACAAGTTATAAAAGAACATGAAAACTTAAACATTTTTATCCGTACCCTAGACGTTTTGTGTACATTCAATTTTTGACGAGGCAGTGTTCCATAAAATATTTTGAACTCCATAAAAGCTCCGCGAGCCGAAAAAGTTTGACGACCACTTCTTTCCAACAAGTAAGTTAGATACTTCCGCTGAATAATGTCCAAAATTTACGATAAACATAGAGCAAAAACTGGAACAAGAGGCAGAATGTGGCTATCTTATAAGTAGGATATTCATCGATAGAAAAAGCAGCAGAGATAAAGTAAGCTAAACGAGTGGCACAATCGAAGAAGGTACCAGTCTTCTTGCAACACAAGCTTGGAAATACGGACGCACGTCATGAAGTATTCAATTCCATTATTACAATAGTAGAATACATCCATTTGTTATTTGTAACATGGTAATTTATTAGGGACATGGTATTGAAGCCTAGACGATAACTGTATTAAAAAAAGGATGAATAATGTGAAGCAAATTATGAAGGACATCAAACTGAGTAGCTAAAAAGGAATAAATCGGTTTAGCTGAAAGGAGAATGGGGTGGAGACCTTCAGCAAACCAATCTTCGAATTAGTGACAGCTGATGAAGGCGGAAAATTGTTTAAAAGACGAGATATTTTTCCATCAGATACTGTAGCTACTGTGACTATGACTCATTGCAAAAATCAACATCGAACGCAGTCACGCAGGTGGGCGTATGATCGATGTGTGGAAATTAACCACGTAAAAATATGATTTCAATTAATCGGGAGTCGAACCAGAAGCAACCAGTTACTGGACTAGTGTGTTGATTTATGGTGCAACTGGCTAGCACACCTTACCGAAAACTGTGAAATCTAGGTTCAAATCATGGTCAAATCAAATATCATGGTGGTTTTCCACTCATTGGTTCTGTGGATGAGAGGGACAAAAGTAAACGCCAAAAACGTGAACCCTCCTTAAATTACAGAGGAACCAATTAAAATTGGTTGACCTGACAAAAAAGTTAATACAACATCAAAGACATATTTGATACCAAACGGCACCCAGGGGTTGGCAAAAGAGTGTAAGGAGGAGTAGGTGATGAAGGGTACCCTATGGATTTCTATTTCCACAATCAATGAGTTTTGTAGGTTTTCTACGAGTCGGAAGTGTTTGCGGGGTCAGTTTTTGGCATGATTTAACTATCTTTAATTTTATCATTTATCAAAACTGAAATAAAATACCTAGAACTTTTCTTAAGTTTTTTTCCAATAATTGCACGACGCGTTTCGCCGACTTACGGCATCATCAGGTGCATCACCAGAAAAGTACTAAGTATTTTATTTCAGCTACGAAAAACACTGTCAAAAAATGTACTAAGTAAAGCCAAAAACAATCAACTTTACATTTATTTTATTTAACTGCCTCAATAAAACATCTTGGCGATTTTGACCCACGCCTAATCAAATTATACAAATTAGGAATAGTTTAACATGAATAAAGAGGAACTGCGAAAATATTTACTGCAAAAAATCGAATGCAGTTTTTATCACGTAACTGGCTTGGCAGCCATGAAGGCTGTTACCACGTTTATGCTGCATTTAAAAAATAAAACTCTGAGACTAAATGCTATCCAACAAGCAGCTGAGATTTCTCAATGCTAGCATGAGAAAACAAATTAATTATATATTAAGAAGTTTAAAAAGAATCAAAGGCGTGATAAGAAATAATTATAGAGTAGGTTATATGGTATAATGATCAATTATAGGCTAAAGTAACGATGCCATAATTAGACGAGTAATAGAATAAAGGCGGAAGTCCTACGATAAACTCATTGTGAAATATGCCCTAAAAACTTTAAACGAGACTTAGTTCGTGATGGTTAAAAAGTATGATAAAAGATTTTACGTGAAAAATGATTGCTACCATAGTAAAAAACCGGGAAAATCAAGGTGAAATAAAGGAGGTAGCAATTTTAAGACTGTTTAATTCATAATTTAGTTAGACCACATATAAGGCTCGTTTGAGGACTTCAGCGCTCTATTTAAACAAGTTTTCTTAAGGTCACTATAGCAATAACTGGCGTTAGGTCTGACGACTTCATTCGAGAGAAATTCAACAAATCAACTACTATGATGGTTTTACGTTTAAATTTGAAACTTGTGGCGAAGCCTAATTATAAATTGTAGTTCCATTCTAATTATCTCTTCAATCAGGACTAAGCACACACTATGAAGGTTCCACGTTTACATTTTTAACTCGAGGTGAAGGATGGCACAAATTTATCGATCCATTATAATCATCTCTTAGACCAGGGTTACGCAAAATATCCAAAATATGGCAGGCGCATGGCCGAAGGAATATATCCGGTTTCCAAAATGTTAAGGGAGGGTTGCACTATCTCACAGTCGGGCCGTACTCTAGATGTCGTAAACACTTAGAAGCGCACCTCTAATCTCCATATCCTTCCTTACGCCGTCCCTCGCAGTTGCTGAATACACTGGCCGCACAACTCTTATGGCTTTACTTCACAACACAAACATGCCGTTGTCCGATGCGCCTCGGCCAGATCCGAGCCTAGAGTCGGACTTACGCCCCAACTCGGACGTTCTTACCCTCACGATAACTGGGGTCCTATCTAATACGTACGAAGCGGAGTTCCCATTTAGCCAAGCGAACTATGCCGAACGTTTGATCGCATGACGAAACACAGCCGAGTCTACAGAGAGGATTGAACGTATCTTACGGGGCTTAACTGGCCTAACAAAGAAGCTAATAAGGGAATGGATTATAGCGGTGGCGAAACATGGTGTCAGTTTCGATACCGCTTTTTTAACGTAATCATGGCCATGAAACGCGCAGCAGAAACTTTCCCACCTTCTCAATTTTAATGCAGTTATGTTGGTAGCGTTGTCTAACATGTACCTTCCTCTCCCCTTCCCTCTTCCGTGGACCCCTTCCACACGAGTATTCCCTTTCTAGACGTCTCGTTTCTTGTGGACGACTGCCACCAATTTTCGCAACTACTATAAGTATGCACATCATCACTCATATGCGATCTAATTACTATGCAACCCGATGTTTAACTCACTGACTGACTCGCTCACTCACGCAAATAAATTCTAGCCCACTTCCGGTAGAGCCGCATGTGAATATTTACGCAAACCTGACAAAATCAAACGCGAGTACCCGAAATATAAGCTGGAGTACGCCTGAAGACCGTGCCGACTGTAAAGGCGGAATTGGCTTCCAGAGTCAGCTGGAATGTCGCCTATGTCTTACTCTAACCTAATTGAGGTTTAAGACAAGGAGGAGAATGAAGGAGAATAGAGAAAAAGCGACGGACGGAAAAGAAGGCGAAAGAGTTAGCGTATGGTGGGTGTGGAAAGTAGGCTTCCAGAAGACATTGGGAGGAGGCAGATAGGTGGTTGGAACAGTTAATTAGGGGCGAAGGGATGCTCCAAGCTGTGATAGAGGGACAAATATTGTGAAAGCCCGGAAGGAGAGGAGAGAGACGGCGCGGGCGTCATGGACGAGATGAAGAGAGGTATACGAACAGCCCTCACAAAGACTATTGGTAAATCTCCATAGGACGAAATTCGAACCGGAAGGGTGTAGGTATTTCCTTAAAAAAAGTCACTGAGAGAGAATTAGTGGTGGTGGCTATGTTCCTCGCACTATGCGTACTATGTCAGAATCATTGTACGCATAGTTGACTAATATGCGTACAATGAGCCTAAAACTATAACTATAAGGCAAATAAAACTATGAGAGGTATTGACTTTTAACTGATCACCTTCCACTTGTCTCACTCTTGCACTTTTGGCGCATCCGACACCCAACAACGCTTGCTAGAGTTGTACTCCGAGATGAAGAAAGTAATTGCGCTAGGTGGATGGATCCAGCGGTTATTTGAAGGATGAGGGAGTACAGGGAAACTTGTCGCAATATAAACATACCTTAATCGGTAATCCATCACGTTTTCAACGGAGCTCACTACAGTGCCATTCGGGTAGGGAGTTCCCACATAAAACGTTGGGTTGGTTTCGCCCCTCGGATGCAGCTTATAACCCACCACACTGGTCGGAGAGAGACACCAAGCTAAATAACCACAAGAGAGGAGTTGGCCGCCTTTACATGTACTTATATATAACCTGGCCCCTTCAGTCGGTCAGTCAACTGCCTCTTCCAATTGGGCCCAGCGCGAGAGATATTACTACCCGCGCCCCGGCATTCTACCTCCCCCACAGACACGGCCTCTAAGAAATGTCGAATGAAAGCAAACACTCTCTTCCCTAAGATTGAAACCCATATCATCATCCACACACAAAAACTTCTGTTAAGGTAGTTTGATCGAGATCACCTAGAATTAGTTGAATTTGACCTCATTTTAAAGGAGAAAGTACCATCTATTCAAATCAAAATATTAACCCCTTGCCGAACTACGTTTCGAGCAATTTGCCTAAAAATATAAGCTGTTTCACATGGGATAGATAACGGCTGAGCACTCCAGAGGGAGAACATTGAAAAATATGAATTTATAACCCATAGATTTCGTCAAAAAAGCTAACTATGTGTACAAAAAGATAAGTATCAGGCGTGATATGGTGGAAGTTCATAATAATGAATCACAGAAATGGCAATTTTCCACTAGATGAACCTGATGATGATGAAGTGCATCGAAACCATGGTCGTAACAAACCTTATCTAGTGAAAAATTGCCATTTCTGTGATTCATTACGGTGTGTAGTTTGTATGTCTCTCAACTACTTATAAAAATTAATCAACCACTCACCGGAGAAATTTCACTTGTGTTTAATAACATAGCACCATTACTAACACTTCACACGGCTTGATATGTCCGGCATTATTTCATTTTGTAGTACTAGTAGTTTAGAAGTAGTATCTCGTAGCATTCATACATTAATAGTATTAGTAATATTAACCACTAGATGTGTCTTTAGAATTGTACTGCATGTTTGTATGTTCATTTACGTAGCTCTCTCCCAGTTTCTAATTTGACTGAGCTCATTTCTCCTGACGTGCACCTAGGAGGCGGAGGAAGGGGGAGAATGTGCGAGGTCCCGATTTGTGCTGGGACGAGTACTGTATACCCGGTGTGGAATCACCCCGTGCCACACACCCTAGTGGTGGCTTGTACGGAAACTCGTAGATGTAACTTTACAGAATCGCAAAAAAAACACTTTTGTTGTGAAGGCGTTTTCACTGTACGGCGTGAAAAAATGAGCCAAGTTAGAGACATATGTAGTTATATTTATATAATTACTGAGAATTTTTGTCACATATAGCTATATTTTTGCACCATTAATATTACAATATTTACTTCATACTTCTTACAGACGAAATTAAAAAAAATAAAATTCGAATATGGTATCGATTATGACTAGGCAAATATCTCGTTCAAACTACCATAAGTCCCTTCTCCACACAGTTTACCGCCTATGCAAATTTCTGTGATCTGTGAAATCGATTTTCATTCACTCCCTTTAAATTACTATAGCCAAATCAGCCGACTGCATTTATTATTATTTGGTGTTCTACTATGAAATGCAATGATATTTTGTGTATCTGGCGTTTTGAAGAATTATTACTACTCCAAGAAAGTTATGAGGGACGCCAAAATGAATAATTGTGAAGGAATAAAATGGTTGGCTAAGCGGAGAGTTGACTGTACAGCTGCAGCCAAACCAATCTTCTCATTGTTGACTGCCAATGAGAAGATGATTGATAATATCCTACTACCATATAACTCATCAGATTAAGCATGAAGCGATTACATTAGTCTGCATGATATCAGATGACTGAAAACTAATATGTGATAATTGCTAACTTTGATCTGCTGATTTAAGAACTTTTCTTAGTTTTCTTCTATCTCGCACAGTGTTTTCAGAATGGACCCAATTTAACTTCTAAGATTTATTGTTTTTAAGTGCATTATATGTGCCAGTGGGTAATTATTGTGTGAGGGATATTTCTAAATACAAGCTAATGAGCCTTAGGTTGGCCCAAGCTAATGAGTCTTAGGTTGAAACACCTCCTGCTATTGTTGTGTGACCTTGTTAGTGCTATTCATCCTTCATTAATTTTTGTTACAAAAATTGTCATAGCGTGAAATAATGAAAATATAACTGTGATTCCAGTAGTTAAAATCTTGAAACTATAGTTCTTATTTTGTGTAAAAACCTGACGTGGTACAAAAAATGGAAGTCGTTTTTTAGAATCAGCATAAAAAATTGATTCAAGAACACCTATTTTTAATAAATCATCTGACAAAAAGTTTCAAAATGCATACTGGTATTATCAAATTACAGCGCTAGCTTAACTGTTGAGATTAAGAAAGATACCTAATTATTTGTAGGCGAAGTACCTAGCGCATCAAGAGTTCAAATTATAATCATTCATTTTCCACAAAGTAAAATAAATGGTACCTGACTGGTTTCGATATTTGAAACCTACTAGGTATGTAGTAACGCTAATACTGGTAGATACTAACGCTAAGTAAATGAGAAATTTCGAACACTTTCGAGAAGTGTTCGATATTTCAATACAGGCACCTCAGCACCGCGGCGTGACAGGATATCGATTGTAACAAAAACATAAATCTGAAATTCCGCATGAGGAGCAAGAGAAATTGACGGAGAAAATGACAAGATTACTAAGTAGCTCCTTGCAGATAAATGGAGGTTTTTACCTCCAGCAACGGTGCCACGATGTGCACTCTCAGCATTGCTGCATCGACCTTGAGAAGCGTAATCATAAAAAAACCCTCGTTACAAAAGTGATTCCGCTGTGAAACTTGGGGCTGGAGGCAACACGGAAAGTATTAGACGACAGCATATGTTTTTAAAAAGTCTGAGAGCATGGAAAACTGCGTTATTTACATTTCCAGAAAGAAAGAATTAATCAAAATGCAATCGAGCAATGATTCGAAACAGTGGTGAATGATATTTCGCAAAATGGGTTATTGCATCGAAGGTATGTTAACTTTTTACTGCTAATTCCTTCGCAAAAAAATAATGCTTAAATGTGTGCAGGTAATTTTTCATCGCATGGGCAGGGGCGATTTATTTTAGGCGAGAGAATTTCATGTCTGAGTTAATTCTCATTAATTTTAAATTATCGCTATTACAAATGGAATGCTCGGAAAGTAGAGCTTGAAGTTTGAAGCAAATGTTTGCATATGCATGATGGAATTACCATTCAGAATTCCAACTCAAAATTCCATTGAAATTAGTCTGTTTAATAATTTCATAAAATTTTCAGCGCATTGAATAATTCAAATCAAAATAATTAACAGCTTCGATCGCGGGCCAATAAAAATTTTTCCTCTCTTGTTTTTCTTAATACATCTGCTCGACAATTGGTTTGGAAACATTTTTCCCCGCTTAATTGGCGTAAATTTAGTTCTTTTATTTCCTCGTTCAGTTGCGAATCGTCCGCGAAATGAAATGAAGTATCCAACGATCATTTCATGTTTTGATTCTTTCCAAATTTTGTGATTGATCCCGGCTTTCAATTTGATTTCAAGTGAGGATGATTGAGCAGGTAGTGATTTTGATTCCGTAAAATCTACTTTACTTTGTAGAAAAGCGTTACCGATAAAAACAAAATACGTTTGATTTAGATAAGGCAATAAATCTGCCCAGGTGACATTCACATGAAATATATCTGAAATCTTAAACAAAAAAAACTTAGGAGGGCGTGAGGTTGAAAGATAAGAATTCAAATAGTGATTAGAAAACGATCGAAAACGAACTGTGGTACGGCAGAACCTTGGTACACCCGAATTTCCGATTCGCAGTCACATTCAGCGCGGAGTACGTCTATTGACGTGGTACCGTATATACCAAACGGCGGGACCACGTCAATAGACGTGGTCCTTTAACTTTAGGCCATTAAATGGGATCCGTTTCTAACGTCTCCCTTAAATTCGCGACCCGCATTGAATGTGAAGTTATCCTACGCTGACCGCATTCATGCCCGAGAAATTGTAAGTGCCTAGAATCCACTATTGATCGTTCCCGAGATTATATCACATTCATTATTCCAGATCCTCATTAATTTCTGAGAATCATACAGATCTTCTACGTCTGTATTTCTCAATTAACCGTCATTATTAGCGCGCATGGAAATCAAAAATAATTTCTGACATTCATCTTTTGCTCCATGAATCCAAATTTGATCAACAAGTCTGTAAACTACATTTACGAAAAGGCTACTATACTCAATGCAGTCGTTCACAGTTGAATTTCCTTTCCTAAGTGCGCAAGTCTAGGAAGAGTAGGAAGGCGATTGGAAGCTAGATGCGAGACACAGGATTGCCGATCGAATAAGCCAGGTCACGCCTTCACATCACACACTCGGTGTTTCGCACTTTTATCTTTTTATAAACACACAAGAGTACTCTTGCACTATAGTTGTACTCTCAGACACTGATTTGAATAGAACTCACTGTATGAATCTATTTTCTGAATTTGTGGTAGCCTTAGAAATTAAACAGATCACATCATAATAATATGTCAATGCCATTTTATTTCACTTCGCCCTTGCGAAAACAATTCTTTGAAGTGTCAATTAGCTTATTGCCATCACATTCTTACAAACTTGCATCAAATATTTTTTTTGTGTTTGAAAAAAACGCGATGAATAAACTAATCATACATTTTATCTCCAATAACCACTTGTTTTAAACGCCCTTTGTTTTACTTTGATCGATATTACGATTCATTTATAGGCCTTTAAAAGGTAAAAAGTTGACCTATTAACTTCCTCTAAAGGGGCGAAAACATGTTGGGTATTTGGAAGATCAATTAATACATTCAACTACAGCCAGATTCACAGTTTAATTCCTTTTTTCATGCAGGAAAGTCAACCATTGACAACTATTGAAACAAAAAAAATATTCTTGAAGATTTTGACACAAATTATCCTCCGGGTCTGTTGTTCAAAGGGTGGCGTTTTGTTGCACAGCTCGCCCATCATCGCTTCATTCTCACTCAGTGATTCAACCCGAAGGTTGGTATGGATAGTTGAGGGTAGAGCTCACCCCAGACTAAGCCACAGGCGTGTGAATTTCACACATTCAGGGTAAGGGGGCCAGATCCTTACCCTGGGCCACCTCGCACTCCGATGATTTTTCGTCCGAGGATATTTTGCTCCCCCCGAATTTGAACCCGGGACCCTTCGAACAGTAGCCAAGCGCTCGACCCACTAGGCCACCTATCGTATCCTAGCGCACCTATCGTATCATCGCTTAGCACCCTAAAAATAATGGAAAAGTTGTCCGTCGAAACGTACATCTAGATGGCAAAAGTGACCTAAAGGAGAGATGGAGAATATTTAGCTGAAATTATTTGTAAGAAAAGGACCAGATCCCCTTTCCCGGAACAAAACGAGCTCAATTAAGGGAAGCATCCAAAACTGCAGGTTGTGAGTCAAGTAATTCCTTTTCTGTGCAATCGGCATAAATTACATTGCATAAACCACTTATTCACTCTACCCTTCCACCGTCAAGTACTGATAAGGATGACAACTTTATGTTTCCATTCACTGCATCCCGATACCACACACAGGGAACGGAACGAGGAGTGCTATTTAACGATGGGTACACAATGAGCCTACGGGATTCATTAAAAGTCTCAAGAGTTTAACAGCCATTTTGGAGACTTTCATATAATGCACTGTTGCAGTGATGTAACTAACAGTGGATCTTATAATTTCGATTATGCGATAATAATCAGTAAGATTTTGTCTTTGTTGCAGTAAGATCACCACTGGTAGAAGTAAATAACAGGGAATATTATTTTTGTTGAAAGAGAAGGAAGGAAGTGGAAAAATGGCAAGAAGATAACGTTTACTGTTTAAGGTCCATCCTATTACAGCAAACAAATACAGCTTAAGGTTACAGCATAAGTTCTTATTCTTAACGGATGCTTTCGCAGGTTTAGAGATTGTTGGAGAGATGGTATTTATGTTCTCCTTGATTAAATGACCAGCAGTAGGTCACGGAAAATCAATCCACCAATCAATATCGCGTAGTGAGCACTAAATAATATTTATTGGAATTCATCTTTACGTAATTGTTTAGAAATTTTCCTCATAATATTTTCCACGAGATGGATTTTAAAATGTTCTTGTTATTTTTTAAATGGTTTACAGACCAATTGGAATCTTATTTTTAGAAAGCAACCAAAGAACACCATCAGATAGGTGGTTGAAAGTGAGGCTCACCACGTTTATGCTCAAGGGAAACTGAAATTCTCATGCCGGGAAGTAGTCCTGCACTGTCTCATGTACCTTAGAAAAAATCTGGTACCTGGGCTTTCACGGTGTTAGGAAGTACCTATCTGGACGTGTAAAAAGAGGTTTCAATTTCTACACACAATCAAAATTTCTACACATATGCAATTCATATTCGATAAACATATCTTAAAACTCATGAAGCTAGGTATTCGAGTAATGGCGTAAAGAGTTACCAACTTTTTTAAAATATCAATTTATTGGCCTACTGTCACTTGTTTGACGGCTTGAAACTCGTTCTCCGCAAACCCAAAATGTATACCAAGAGGTCCAAAGCTTCTCCCGCACGGCGTTTCCCAAATAGTAATTAATTCTCTCAGCACTGGCCTTTCTACCCAAATCATAGGCACCTGAGCCCTTCGCTCGCACATACATCAAAGAACAGTCATATTTACCCAATCACACAGAACATGAGCGAAGTGCGTATCGCTAACAAATTACATCTCACCGTGATATACACGAATGGGATACACAGCTGAAAATTATCACAAAAAAACCGTGCAAATTTTAACAGATACCTCTTCAACATATCCGTTGGTCTCCTGAATGTCTTGTATTGGCCATTATCTAAATATGGGAGTTAATTGAATGACCTCTGGCGTTACGTCCTCGACTGCTAACCCAAAGGTCGCGGGTTCGAGTCCCACCTGGGGAGGATTTTTCACCTACCACGGCATGGTTGTGTGTTCACGTCCATTGTTATATGTTAATAAACCCCGATATAAAGGCCAATATGAGCTGTTTTCGGTGGTTCTTGAAAATAAATAAATTTAAAAAAAGACCCTCAAGAGGGTTAGAGTTGTTAAAATATGCCTGCCAAAAATAAGTATTGTGAGAGAGCATTATATACTTGGTATATAAAATTGCACTAATAGATATCTCGGATAGCAATAATATGGGAGCTTTCCATAAATTTGCAGAAGTAAGCGCAGGTTAGGAACAAATCGGAACACTTAAACGCCAACGATTAACGATGAATTATAGAAGGATTTTTTTATACACGCAATAGCCACGGTCGTATGTTCTGAATAGTTTTCGAATTTGTTTCAAATACGAAGTTAAAAACGAAAACTTTTTACTACAGAGTAATTTAAAAAAATTATTTTCCTAGTTTGACACATTCACTAAAAATCGATACATAAACAGCAATCACGGATGCGATTATCGAAGTTATTTTATTACTCGGCGCACATTAACTCTGCTGCCGATCTTATTTCATGTGCGCTGCCTGGCAAGGTCGGAAACAAATGGAAAGCAAGTGCATTATTTTATTGCTTAGTGCGCACGCAATGATATGAATGGAAAGCTCCCTTACGCAGAATTTTGAATAAAACTGGTGTATGTAATTACAAGGGCAGATTCACGTATTTTCCGGCATATGATGCTAGGTATACTCATAATCGACATGTTGCGCCAAAATAGTTGCATATTTCAATAGCAACCCTGCCTTATACAACGTTTGCGTTTGAGTGTTTAGCTTTCAACAAAAAATGAATGATGAACGGCAGAGCACAGTTTCCTAGACTGCAAGAACAAGGAGCGTATCTCCCCGTAGATCACTGTGGTAGAAAATTAGTTGGTAATCAAAAAACAATCCTCCTCCCGCGATTAGGCCCAGTGAGCCGCGTGTTGTTAAAACCAAGGTTCTCCATTCTTCTCAATTGCTAGCAGGCTGTTTCCAGTTCTCCCAGGTGGCCGTAAAGTGTCTTTTTCCCTCTGATATCATGTCCATCACAACCTTCAAAAATCGCTCTTAACTCATTCGAACCACGTGTCCTTCCCATTCTAACCTTCTGCTTTTTATTAACCCAAAAATATTTTGTTCTCGGTATCGTTCCTCTATTTCTGTATCGTGCGGTCTCCTCAACTCTTCGGTATCACCGGTCTAAAGATTTTCATGAGGCAACTCCTCTCAAATATCGCAACCTTTTTAAAACCCTGTTTCTTAGTGCTCCAGCTTTGACAAAGGCATACAGATACAGGGAGAATTATTGATTTATATAATCTTGAGTGTGTGTTCGTTTACAAACCAAGGAACTCAAAATGTTGTTTGGTTCGTGTAAGAATGTGCTACCGGCTTTTATTCTGACTTTAATTCTATTTCATTTCATGAATTTTCTAAAATAATGGCTCTAAGGATATGTGAATTCCTTGACTGGTTGGTAAATATAGTTATTCGCTCTAAATCCCCGGATATCTGGTAGCTGGCGTCTACCAATTATCTTATACCTAATTTCTCCGAATATAAGCCGCACTTTTTTCCCGATTTTGAATCGGGCTGCGGCTTATATTCGAGGTGCGGCTTAAATTCGAGAACTTTCTTAAAAATCGTAAAAATGACTGATTTGAGCAAACCAGCCATTCGGATTCACGCGGACGCCAGCTAAACTCGCCTAGCCCACGGGGAAAGTTAGAAATAACGCTGAAAAGAATGAAATTGGTGCAAAATTTATTCATATAGAAAATGACAATATAGGTAACAATGTGTCACAGTTACATAGGTAATGTAAAAACAGATATAAAATTCTAATGCCTAATACAGTAGGTAGGACGGGATGCACTAAAAAGGGTGCGGCTTAAATTCGCGTATTAACTTTTTTCCCTGTTTGAGACCCCAAAAACGGGGTGCGGCTTATATTCGAGTGCGGCTTATATTCAGAGAAATAAGGTTTATCGTTTTTTTACACAATTGTAATCTAAAATTGTTTTTTGTACTCTCTATGGATCCCAGTACGTTACATAATAACATTCAACTTTTCTGCTCTGTGCACTATTAAGACTATATCGTCTGCATATGATAAATGGGTAAAGCTTTTTTGCTCCATACCTGGACACCGTGTTAGTTAATCTTTTCGACTTTTCTGTAGGTCTTCTCAAGAGCTACATTGAATAAAATTTGTGATAGTGCATTACCCTTTCTCAGTCCAGTATTTACTTAGAAGGTTTCCGTAATTTTATTGCCCAATTGAATCTTTGATCCTGCATCATTCAGGCATAGCTTCCATAGCATACCAGCGCATTAAGAACAAGAAATTCAGTCAAGGTTTTTAATAAACTTGTCCAATGGATGCTGCCATACACTTTCTAATAGTGAACGACATATAGATGTACCCCATTATTATTTTCGCTCCCTTTTTTATATATTTGCATGGGGAGAAATACATGATGAATTGTAGATTTTCCTGCTGAGAACCCTCCGCATTCGTAATCATCAAACACATCGACTACCCGAGGTTCAACACGCGTGATTGAGCATTTTGGAGGAAACTTTATAAGACACATTAAGTAATGTCATATCTCTAGAATTGTCGTCCAGCATTTAGTCCTTTTTATGAATTGGACACATAAGAGCTTATTTCCATTCACTAGTATTGCTTGTCCTGGTTATATTTTATCGACGAGCCAGTGCATTTTATGGGCGAATATTTTGTCTCCGGCCTAAAGAAAAGCTGCTTGAATATAATCTTTTCTAGCACTTTTTATATTTTTTTGTTTGCTTAAAATATTCCTTAAATTCCTCCAGTTTAGGAGGGGTGTGTTTTGGCTCCACAGAGGCGGGTTCATCAAACTCAAAGGGTTCTGCTGGTTTATCTCTGTTTAAGAGAGCTCTTGACGAGCCCTCGACAAGGGAATGCGCCCACCTCCTAGCTATTACTTTATCTAGATGATCTTCTTCATGACCTCTTTTATTAGTGCAATTTTTTTTCACGAGATATAGGTCAATAAATTTGAAAGAACTCTCTCTGGGGTAACTTGAAAAGTTATATGCATAAATATTTTTAAATAACTATGTACCAAATTTGTAAATCAAATTCAATAAGTCTACAATACACCCAACGTTTTTCATTTAAGCCCTGAAGAAGCATGTATACACATGCGAAAAGTCGGCAAAGGGAATAAATATCTTTCAAATTTATTCAACTACATCTCCTGAAAAAAAACTGTATTTCTTTGTCATTTGTCAGCCCCCTTCCTTTTCTGAATATGATAAAACTCTGCTGTTTTCTAGGTTTCCCTGTGAGTAATTTCACTTTTCTACATAATTATTTGCTTTTTTTAATGAATATCTTCCTCTTCTTATACCATGTCTGTTTTTGAAATCTGAAATAACTATGTCTTAACTCTTTTAAGTGTGACTTGACTCTTTGCCTCATTTCTTCAAATTGCGCTTTTTAATCCACATATCTTCCGTTTTGAACCCACGTTTTCCATAAAAAAATATTATTCTCTAAAAATATTATATCCGAAAATATGCACAGAGAAAATATATTCATTCATGGGATTTTTGCTGGATAAAATGACATAAAATGTCGTTAGAAAACAATTTTTTCATTATAAAGCATAATAGGCTAGAATACCGAAAAAAAATATCCATCAATACAGTTAAACTCAAAAGAATTGTTTCCTAATTAGTCATCGGTTTCCAAGGACAAAATACTGCAGAGTAAAGACATAGGTATGACCAGTATGAAAATAAATTATAACATTCACTCATATTGCTTCATGATGGAATGCATTTAGCTCCAAATTTCGAATTCATAATAAAGAAAATAATCACCATCGAGTTAGGTTTACCTAGAGTAGACTCAATGAAAGGTATTTAATTCTTCTAGTATACCCTCCTAATGAACTGATAATGTTGTGAAACAGGGCTTGCATGATGATACATGATCATTAATTGTTACTAACGTGTTATAATCCTGTTCGTATGAAATCATATTCCAAGGTAGACTCAGTCAAATGGAATCATTAAACTTGGCATTCTACACTAATTGTCATAGGATTCCACAATGTTGACCCGAATATTTCTTTATCGACTGCCCATTAACTCGATACAGCTAACTATTCCATTCACTTGAAATTGCCTCTGAATAATTACGGTGCCAAGCATGCTACTTCAAGTTCAGTTTAATGCAGTGAACTGAAACGGCGGACTAATTGGAATATTCGAGAGAGCAGAACGCCGGAAAAAGAGGACGAAAAAGTTGTCAATCTAATCAGTGTAGCCTACCACCGCTTCTATCTTCCGTCCAATCCTAAGTATTCTGGAATTAATTTTGCTCATTTCATACATTTGCTCATCACTAAAACAAGATATTTTAATAAGTTTTAAAGGTCAAGAATGTTATGAGCATAATAAAACCTTAACTGACGGGCGTTCACATTTCATGATTCCGTTAATGCATTGAGGGATGAGATTTACACTGACCCGGACAAGCGGATAACATCCACCCAGATGACTTCTATTTCAATAAATGAAAAATTAACGATACTGTTCCGATATCAAGGCTCATTTCTGGGGGCAAAGGTTTATCAATCATTAATAATTTCAATGAGTAAAAAAAGAACCCACACTTCGAAAACTTGGCTCACTTTTGCTCAAACATTAATCCCTGAAGTGATACAATGGTAAGCTTTCACATTCAGAAAACTATTATGTTCTAAAATAAAATTGAAATATCCCTGTCCGATGTATCAGTTTTGGTATTTTTAAGGCGACAGCAATGAATCTATATTTAACATGAACCCATTACTCTACGAGAGACAAAAAAATCAAAAACTCTTTGGGCATTCTTTTAAGAGCTCTTTGGAGAGTACGATCACGTCGATACCAATGATGTAAAATTATACAATGATTACAATTTTTTAATTTGCATTTACGATGAACTTAGGGCTCAGTATTAAAGTAAGCAAAGTCCATCGTAGTGAGTTTTGAAGAAAGTGCGTTTAAAGTTATATGTATTTCTCCTGTAAATCAGCTGTACTCAGAGTTAACGAGAACTGCTGCCTTGTAGAAACAAATATTCAAACTTTGGACTTGGTTCTCTTTGCACTAAAAATTAACCCACTATCCTGTACAATTGTTTGGTAAGAGATGGATAAAATGTGATTGGCTCCCTTTAACAATGAGCCTTCCTTATATTGGAGGCCTTGAGGTTGGTGGAGAAGGGTGGATGAAGGGGTATAAAGGAAGGTATACAAAGAGGATCTATAGTGAGACGAAACTAGGATTCGCTTAGCACACGTTTATCGTAGACGAAGGGACATAAATTTCGTAAGGTGTGGTTCTTTACTTAGCTGGTAATCATCGGGAATTTACGTTTTCCTAATATGAATATCGAGGACGAAAAGATGCGTCATGATTTTAACCACGTGTGTCACAACCTATAATAAAAATTCTCGAAGAAAAAATACCTGACGATACAGTGACGAGCTTAAAGTTATTGACCTCAATACTTTGAAGATATATCCAGAGCATCGCTCTAGAAAAGCTGAGTTTATTGAGACATTTATACCCGCTCTTCTAATTGTCTCGCCAAAATAAATCTAGTTACTTCAGCGATCGTAAACTAAACTCATTCACGTCTTTCGGTTTCCTCCCGATAAATAAACGAAACATCCCTCCCAGTATTTATACCTTTTGTAACGGACGCCCACAATGAGTTCCGAGGCCCGCATCCTAATTTTGAATTGATTCCAAAGGGGGAGGATGAAGATTGTGGGTGGGAGAGGTGCGTCATTTCGGAGAAAATGAGACCACTGAAGCCTTAAGAGTGGGTGGTTATTGATGGTGAAGAATCAAATCATCCTGCGTCAATGAACCTTAGGCACGTGCCAAACCCTTCAGCGTATCATCCTAGTTTAAAACCATTCGGCTAATAATATTGGTTTATACGTTTCCCACGAGGCTCAGTGAAACTAAAACGGGAAGAGCTAAATATAATACGCGCCTACGTGCTCACAGTCAAAGGGTATAAATGAAAAGAATCCACACAAAATGTTTACCGTTGCATGTCCGAAAGTTATCGGAGTCAGGATCGTATACAGATATACAGCTGAAGTCACTTACAATATTAGTTCGTTATCGACCAGTTAGTCGTAGGTGTTAGATGGATCGCTGCTACTCTCCTATTACCCTGCCTAGGGGTTAAATACTTTCTCACGCGATTTCTCTCTTTAGACAGTGTGTTGTGCTGATAATAAAATAAAAAAGGTTCACTCAAATGAATGAGTCATTCAGAAATTCTTATTCGTTCCTTGAAAACGACCTGTTTTCTCATGTAAGATAGCAAAATACTGAACATAATAAAATTTTGCGGCACAGACAAATGTAATTTCTTTGATAAAAAACGATAAGTATCACGTTTCACACAATGATGATTTATCTGAGAGAATTATTTTAACTAAAAATATTTTATTTATTTACCTATATATTTATTTCCACATTTGATGGTAGCCTTAAACAGTTTCTCCTATTGATAATGTAATGTAATATGCGTAAAAATATTATCGAAAATGTACAGTCTTGGCTTCGAGCCAAAGAGAATGAGGAGGAAATGTTGAAGTAAATTTTTTATAAATAACTCCATAAACTGTTATTAAGTAGCTTCTTAAGGCACACACTCACATTGTTAAGTAATTGTCTAGGCTGAACTACATGAGCTATATGTATTTTTAAGTGTAAGCATAACGTGTTATTATTTGATGGTAGCCTTAAACAGGTTCTCCTTCAACGCTACCTAAAGTTACTCAAAATTTTCTATTGAAATATATTCTGTTAATGGAATAATAAACTTACTTACATTCCCGAAAACAGCTTTACAGGCCTTTTGCATCGGGTGTTTTAACAAGTAACAACGGACGAACTCAAATACCTAAGAGAAAAATCCACTCAGGCAGGACTCGAACCCGCGACCCTCGGTTTATCAGGCGAGGACTTCACCACTCGCCACCGGAGATGACAATATTTTGTAATTTGAATATTTTGATATTGTAAGAATATTAAAGTTAGGATAATGAAGTAATTTTTGGGATTTTTCTCGCATAAATATTAATCTAAATTTGAATGTTTTTCCTCTTCCGGACGCTGCTTCGGAAGTGAGATTCCCAAAAAATTACTTTCACGTTGCCATGGACAGCAAAAGCATTATCAATTTCAATAATAATAAATTGATGGTGAAAATTAAAATTTAAACACCTCTGATCTTCGGAAGTATATCGGTATTAAAGCTGTAATTATTCAGTAGTATAATTATTCTCAAGTAATACGCTTGGTTAAATTATTTGGACAAATGGAAAACATAAATAAATCTCATCATTCCAGCCGATCGAACAACTTTTTTGCTAAAAAATTCAATTCTAAACAATGTCAACTCTCAACCTAGGCAAGAACTGTTTAACTTTTAAAATATGATGAAGGTGAATCATATGAATACGGGCACCAAATGGAGTGTATTCACAAAGAGACCCAAAAAATCCGGTGAACTGTCTTTCCCGTTTGCTTAACATCAAATAAACAGCGATGAGAATTATGAAAGTGAAACCGCTATGTTAGCGTCCTTTGAACCGGTGACCCTGACGTTCAAGTCAGTCAAGAGATTATATTCATTAACTTGGAATTCAGCATGGCGTCAGGGGTCGTCCCAGAGGCGCAAAAGAATCCTCGGACATCGAGCGGGTATTTAGACTGAGCAAGTTAATGAATGAAAAGCTCTGTGGTCGCTTTTCATCCTTCGGGGTCCTCATTCGGGAGATCTGAGGTTCATCTCGATTAGAGGATGAATGCCGAAAGTCTCACGGTTGAGGAGGCAATTAGTCCGAGAGGACACACATATATCAGCACAAACATGTGAATCAAACATCGACAGCTCTCATTCACGTCCCATGGCCATCCTGTCAACAGAATAAAAATTCTATCAAGGCCTTCTAAAAGGTTTTTATTTCTAGATTTGACCCTCTCGTCAATGATGAAACTTATTTTCCACATGTGCCTAATGGATGCAGTTAGAACATATAACCTTAAGCGAGCTCAGCTATGTAATATAAACTTTGTTCAGATGAGATTGACAAGAGTGCCATTACTACTCTAAAACCTTTCCACTTAGCAGCGAAGCCCATAAAAATCTTCATATTCCCTTTAATTTGTAAATAATTGCTAATAAACGATAGTAATCCTCTTACTCAGGAAAATCGCCTGCGAATGAGTTAGGAAATTCTCTCACGTATGGTTAACAATTGGTTTGACTTTTAGTGTTTCAAAGTACTGCTACAATTGTTTTAACTAAACCAGAAAACACTTTTAAGAAATTTACCCGAGGACGAAGAAAAGAATCCGCGTCACCCTTAAAGTGTTTCTCTTATTCCATCAGGGCTTCAGAAGCACTTCTTCTGAAGAATCGCTTCCCGCCACCCAAGTTGAACTAAAAAAATTCCTTTACGCTCACAGAAAAGAGATACTCAATTGGGTCCCTATCCATTATGCCAATTTGCCTAATGACATCTCAATTGATGGGAAAATAAGGTAAACAATTAATAGTTTTCAGCGAACAATGGTAATTTGGTATCACATTGTATTTCACAACTGTACTTACTTAGACAAATATTGATGTAATAATTTATGAAATAATTTTAAATTTAAATAAATCTTTAAATTCAGTTCACCTCAATAAGCATAATTATTCAAGCATAAGAAAACAAAAAAATGTCCTTTGGACATTTCGAAACCATAAACGGGAACTATAGCGATGGAGTCCCCTCCAAGAGATCCGATTAGGGGACAATTTTAATTCCGGATTATTTTACCGGGAGGAATGCCAACATGTCATATGAATTCAAGGCTGGAATTTCTAGGGAGACTTATTCGGTGGTTTCCCGTAGCCCTCCACATTGCAGTACTCCGGCGAATTCCGTGAGTTTCACTCTCACCCGGAGCTGGGGCAGTTAATACCGGACCGATCTTCTTGATCTGCGTTATGAGTACCTTCTGCTGTCTCTCAGGTGGGGCCGTGTATTTTTGGGTAGCATGTAGAAAATTTTTCTTGTCTCGTTCCAGGAAAATCGAATCTTTTCCATTTTCATATTCAAAATTTTCCGCCGTCACTTACTCTAGAACCTAAGACACTCGGATTTTGAGTCGAACATACATACAACTGGAACACCCCGGCCCCATGGATAGTCAACAGTTTTTTCCATTCTTCTCCAGAGACAAAAGCAGTCTTCATTCCGTTTCCATTTAACTGATACTATACTGATACTATGGATATATCATTAGCCCAGCTAAATTATCACTTACATTTTTCAAAGACGTAGGAAGCAAAACGTACACATTGAATGATGTGATGCATATCGCAATGTAAGTGAATAATTTCTGACACAGCCATGACTGAGTCAAACAATACAAAGAAAACATCAATTCAGAGAGACCGGTTAAGGTCAGTTGTAACGCCGTTATTAGCTAACCTTTAAGGTACGTGATGCCAAGCGCTTTCAAAATTTTTAACGCGTAAGCATGCAAAATTGTGCAGGTCTAAAAAATGCACCTAAAACGCCCCCCTATCAGATTCTCTAGAACTCCCATCTTGCAATGTCCTGCCAAAAGTCAACGGAATTTTCCAGTGATTATGCACCTATATACCTTCACAATTACAAGACTTGTGCAAACACATCTTAAACCAACGAACGTCTTAAGAGAATAGGGATTAAATGAAGGTGTCCGCCTCAAATCAATCCGAAAATATTTCACCCCATGGAATAATATCCGTGTTTTGTTGTTGAAAAAAAAACAAAATAAACTCCAGACAAAATCCGCAGCGGGGTGGGGGGCTCAAGGAAGGCGGCTTCTACAGGAGTTACACGCCCGCCCAAAAAAAAGGTGAAATCGAATTAAAACACGAATTCCCCACTCCACTCTGATTGAAAAGAGAAGAGTCAACTTCCTTGGCCTCCCGACCTCCAAATCTCCATCCCCCGGTGGCCCCATCCTTCATCTGCAAAGATCATCCACCCTCCACTTCTCCTCTTTCGGGAAACTGAAAATCTTCACGGGAAGAAGAAAAGGGATGGAGCGAGGCATCAGCTGAGGAGCGAGTCTGCGCGAAAAGGCGACGTATTGTATATTCTGTATTCATCGATAACATGACTGGTGGTTCGGGATATACGACATGTCACATAGCAATGTGATGAGACATGAAAGCATCTCATAAGATACCCCTGTGATTAAAACTGTTCAACATGTGACGTAATGAGATATGAGAGATGCAGAGTGATACGATATCTAGGAACTTGCAATGCAACGCGGTACCAAGGAATATGCGATTTCATGCGAAAAGTAATTTCATGCAATACAATTTGCGATACGTTGTTACATCATGCAGGTAACACTTAATTTAAAAAAAGCACACAATATGCGATACCATGAGATAAGAGACGTGATTCAATACCATTCGATATGGTTCGGAGTGGTATATGTAATAATGATGACTAATAATATTTCAAATTCAAAAATGTATAACCACGAAAGCTTAAGGTAGGCTCAAAGATCTAAGGCCTGGATTGAGCTACCATCAATGGATGATGTGTGTCATTTACACTTTTTGCAGTACAATAATCCCTTTACATTAAATAAATAAAAATTCAGAATAGCATTAGACATTTTCATAAGGCAGAAGCCATTCTTTGGCAAGTTTCAAAAATTACATGCCCTATTTTTAAATTTTTAGGCAATAAACTGAATATTTTAAGACCCATGTACGGGAATGATCATTTACATATCTTTATTTTTGGGTCAGGCATATTATAATTCGGTCCATTTCCAAAACTACTTACCTACATTAACCTTCGACATCTGCCATATTTCCACTTCTGGCATAAAATATTCGCCTAAAAAAACTAAAAACCACACAACTGTCATATATTGTTAGTGGCAGCATTCTGACAAACGTAAATAATGGATAGGAGGGAGAATATCAGCCTTTCGAAACAATTACCCTAACTTTTTTTGCAAGGTCAGCACATGTCCTAAGGCGTTCATAAAAGTAATTAATGCAATATCACTGGGTCCTGGAAAATCATATTATAGGACACACCACTTTATAAGGTTAACATGAGAGTTAACATCGCTAAACTATACTGAAATTGGAACATTGCACAGCGCTGTTAAGGATTGGAAGGAAAAATAACGAAATAACGTACGGAGAGTACAAACGGGTTCCGGGAGTTTGAATTAAAGAAAAGCTTCGCGCGGTGTGGCGGTCGCAGCAAATAAGACGTGAAAGCGAACCCCCAGCGGTGTCCTCATCAATCCAAATCACATTTCAAGAGGAGGATCAGAGAGATAGAAGGAAAAAATAAATAAAATAATAAAACTAAAGAGAGCGAAAAGGAAGAAAAAACAGAAGAGGGGCGCAAAAGCGATTCAATTAGGAGGATGGTCGAAAACAATTTGGCTTGGGAAGGAACCGAGTGATATAAAAAAAAGGGTGATGGAAAGAGTAGAGCGCAAAAAGAGATGAGACGCCGAGAAATGCAAAATGGATTCACTTACTTGGGAGAATCCCCGATGGGACCGTAACGGGGGGGGGAGGGGCTCACTACTCTGACGGCGTAAAAAAGTGAAGGATAAGGGTTAAAAAGATGAAAAAAAGTAGAGATTCATAAGACCAACGCCATTCAATGCACAAAAGGAAGTTCACGCCTTTTAGGTGGCTGGAGCTGCAATCGTGGGTCATTGAGCGGTATAAATATTTTTTTAAGTAAGTCGAAAAATTACTTGGACCACATTTCATTTAAGTATCTACGCCTATTTATAGGTCATAAATGACCATACATGCAGTAATGAAAGTAATATAATAATTATATTTTATATTTTGCCTTTATTAAAGCTTGCTATGACGTGAGTTTTCGGCGAGGTATTCGAAATTTAGGTAAAATTATATTGAAATACGTTTTTTCACGTCTTTGACTCGGTGTGACACCTTGATATTTATTAGCAACCATCATAATAATACGAAATGTAATATTTTGCGTTTAGAGGGAAATCTGTGCATTTTTAATCGATTTATTAGGAAATATATCTTATGTTCCTTACGTAAGGCAAGGTGTTAAAAAAGCATTGAATCGTCAAAACACCAAATCATTCAAATGTAACACTATCACTTTTATCTATAGGTATCACTAATAAGAAGACGCATGAAAAGTTACACGCGAATCTGTACCTGAACGAAAGTCACTCCAACCACCATAAATATAACTTCAACTTCGTGCGAAGCCGCGAATAGTCCTGGCGACCACCCAAACGTACGAAAGGTGGCCTCTGCTCCAATTCCGTGCAATACTTAGACCTTGTAATACATACAAAATCGAAGTTGGTGCTGAGACATTAAGGCAAATAAGGCAGCATGGTGCCTTCATGATACATTTGCGAGACATAAATACCTAATACAAGAAACAAAATCCATAAAATAAGTACTGGACCAATTATTAGACACACAGCAGAGATGACGCCAGATTCATTCAAGACTAGAAGACTATCAGATACTACAGAGATGAAAATATTTAGAAGGATTGCAGGAAAAACACTGATACACAGAAAAAGAAGTGTAAGTTTTCAAAAAATCATTTAAAATAGAAAATATAAATGAATGGGTACTTAAAAAAAGGAATGAAACGAACATCTATATAGGATAACCAGCGACAGATTACCTAGTACATATCACAAGCGATAAACTGCCCAAAGGTTGAAGAAACGCCGGTCGGCCATGAAAAAGGTGGAACGACAACTAAAACCAGTGAAGGCGATATTTAAAGAAGAAACAGATCACAGGCATACATTAATGAAAGAAAACCACCTAGTCCTTGCGAAAAGGGGGGTGTAATGCAGTATATAAATGTTTGAACTTATTACAATCATAGGGAGAAAGAAAGATTAATTCTGAAAGAAGAAAGAAATATTCTGCTCAATAATATGTCCAGAAGTCCTAAGGGCGAGGTCAAATACTGGGAAGGGAAGCGGAGTGTGCCGAGACATCGGTAATTCTCCGAACGTAATTAAAAAATGTTCTCATTTTTGCAATGACAGACAAATTTGATTTTCTAACACATTGTACACAATATGCAAGAATTATTGATTTAAAAAACCTGACAAAGTAAGATGCATAATTCGCAAATGCCCAAGTAAACACTTAAGTTGACGAAAAAATGTTGTTCCAACAACAGAAACAAATATCGATTACGAGCACGTTAAATAATCCCTCGCCATTAGCCAAACACGAAACGTACTTTTCACCCGTTTGAACAACTCGCTAACATGGAAGGATTGTGGGTATTCCTGGTGAATTTTATCCACGAAGTATTGTCACATTTCGCCGACTATCGTTTTCAAGATTAAGTTTACCTTAAAGAGAACGACAGCCTCACCTATGTGATGAAGAGGCAGTCAGAACTGATATGTCTTGAGTGTCTTTTAAATAGATCAAGGACCAAATTCCTCGGCGACATTAGATCACTGTTCCATGAGACAAAAACCGTTGTTTTACAACGATATTTTATTATTATAAAATAATTTTAATACCCACTCATGAACAGGCGTCATCATTGATAAATACAGACATAACCTGAATTAATATACTGACCTACCCATTTATCATCAACATTCAACTCCAAACTGACGTGATTGGTCGAGTCATTAGAATGCTCGTCACTTCATCCTTTAAAGTATTACACGCATAAGTAATTTCTCTGATGAGCAAAACACAGAGACAAATAAAGATATAACCGGTATATTCCATCATGTAAATTTAAACTCAATAACGCGCCACAGTAGGGGAATCTGAACTGCATGAGAAACTTTAAATAAAAAGGGAAGCCTAGGATTACGAAACTTTGTATGTGTACAGTGAATTTCTTTATATGTACTATTCTGACGAAGGAGAATGTTTAACTTCGTACCAACTAGGCACATAGATGCTTGAATGTGCCGAGTGACTCTGAAAAAATGGGTTACGGTGAATTTTCTTCCGTGAGATTTTCAGATTCATCCGTAACACACTTTACACGTTATACACTCTTGTTGAGGATATTATCAGCAAGAAAATTAAAAATCAATTATTTGATATACAATAAATACTCTTACACTATTTACATCAGCAGTGATTTAACAATTAAATAAACCATTATTTTCAATGAACAGTTCGCATAGAGTTTAACCCTTTCGCTATCCGCCATTACACTTAATTAAGACATTCTGATTTAAAGTTTCGCATAAATATGTTATTGATGTCGATGAGTCTTCCTGATGGGAGTGAGCTAGAAATAATTTGCACAAGTGAGAATAGCACATTCATTGAAGATATTTTAAGTTATATTTTAAAGGCTAAAATTAAATACTAATTAAGCCTAAAATCAAAGAATCGCCATCGAATTCATCATATATAAGTTAAAAACAACGCTATTGAAGAAACAATTGATGGATGCAACATTATGCTTTTCATGTTTTCAGCCTTCCACTCTTTCCGCCAATAGTTCATACTCGCACAATGTGGAACACTACACAAAGTGATCGGTGCGTCAGTTCTTCACTTCTGATTGAAGAGTTGAGTCAAACTTCATTCTCTACCGTAAATTTCTGTGATAAAGTAAAACGTCGGGGAGTAAATCTACCTCTACGATACACGTTACGAAGGTGATAAATAGATAATGGTGTTGACACGGTTCACAACTAGTACCATTCTAGTACCCGACTAAAAGAAAACAGAGAATAGTCGATTATAAATAACATTCAATCTTTCCCGCTTCTGAGTACCTGATAAGTCAAAGATAACCTTCCCCTACCGAAATAAGATAAGTAATCAGAATGAGAGGAGATAAATTTCGCTATGAGGGCTGATTATATCATTCACCAAAGACTAAGTTGTGTAATAATAAAATAAAACTAATGCAGGTTGTAGGAAAATTCACTCACTCGATAAATAACCCTTGCACCCAATTTTTTCAATTAAATCGAAAACCAACTCTATCAGATCGCAGCAGATTATGCACCATGACTTCAGCGTGGTGCAAAGATAAGAGGTATAAAATAGAATTATGTACGTAGGATTAAAATAGATCGACTTTTAACCACGGAAAGCGTGTAATACGTGTATTACGCGAATTAAAACAATAATTCAATGAAACTACAAGGTGTTTTACCGGAACTGTGCCACAATGCATTAGAGCAATGACTCCGTTATATGCTAAACCTTAGCCAGATATCAGTGCTGTCGAAATCCTCTGGTCTTGAGGGTCTAGAGTACAGCGAATATGAACAAAGTTGGCAGGAAAGGTACGATTAGCAATAATTCAATTCGTTCAACCACGTACGATGTCACGTCCGTTCGTAACCAACCAAATCGTAAACGAAATCTGGTGACCAATATTTCGTAAACCGATATTTCATACCGCGAAAATCCGTAACCGCGACAATTTGTAACCAGACAACTCACAACCTGCTAATTCTAAACACATAATTTCGTAAACAACCACTTCGTAACCGGAAATAAGGTCGATAGATAAAAAAAGAATTTGAGAGAGTATAATAATTGTTCATGGGGCTGTTTACCATGATTGTTTATAAGTATCAACAGAACTTGCTATATCATTAGAGCCAACCGAAATTACCTTTTAACTCTGACCCGGTTATAAGCTAAAAATTGAACCAGTTTTTACTGTATCTTAATTCTTCTGCCCTTCTGGCCGTTAATTAAAGTCTCAACTAAACACTGAGCTATGAAGGAGTAAATGAGTTATCAGGGGATATCAGAGAAGTCAGGAGGTGTGCAGTCAATCAGGTATTGAACATTTATGATGAAGGTGAAAATTAAATGTCACCTTTGAAAGAAAGAAAATAACTAAACGCCTCAGCTCATTCATCCTCCACACACGTTAATAGTATCGTAATTGTAGAAAATAACTTTGAATCGTATGAATTCTTTCTATAAGACAGATTCCTCTTTATTTTATGTTGTAATGGCACCTGAATTGAATGACTAATGATGATGATAAAAACTAAGAAATATCCGACGAAAGAAAGAAGATAATAACAAATATCACTTAATCTATCATCTACGCACACACTAATGGCGCGGTAAACGAAGCACAACTATTGAATTGAATGAATTCCTTCCATTAGACGGATTCCTCCATTTAGTTCGTCATAATTACTCCGCCGGGTTTCCTAATTTTATGAGGCACATAAGGCTATGCGTATTGTTTACTCAGACCGAAGACTCCTCCCCTCTTTAGGATGATGAAGACTTTGGCGGGGCGAATGCACAATCCCATCTTCCGTAACGTGGCCAATGAAGCCGAAAAAGACCCGCGAATTTGGACCGAGGGACCAAAAACTTTAAATCGGAAACAAAAGCGGAAAACGGCTCGGGAGAAGATAAAAAGAGGATTAAAAAAAGGTGGCATCCGTAGTCAAAAGAGATGGGAAGGGTGGGAGAGGGAAAGAATGGTGGGCCGCGTAATATAACAAAAGACAGGCGGAGAAGCGAACAAAAAGTGGAGGGAAGAAATACGAGCACTCCGAGAAAATTAAAATGCTCACCGTCAGAAAATTCGATTAGCAGGGTACGATTGGTCGTGGCGGGGAAGAAGACGAGGGTAGGGTTGAGAATGCGGGAGGACAGGGCAAGATGGTGGAAAAATGGCGGAGAATTCCTTGGGGGTATAAGGGTTTCTCAGAACTGGGGTAAGGGAAAAGGACGCGACATTTTCGGAAGAAAGAGACCGCCGTCCTGGGGACGTCAGAAAGACCGAAAAAAAGAAATACAAAAAAAAAGAAATTCAGGAAGAGAAAACTTTCACTCTTACTTTTCGAATCCATGGCCCGTTTTACTCTCGCCGAATCTTCTTAAGCTTTTGAAAGGAGTTGTCCCTTATTTGAGTTTTTTCTTCGTTCGGGGATGTTATCAGAGGACTCCTTACATAAACGTTCTTATGCTGAAGAAGCCCGCAAGGAGGAGAAGAGAATATATATTTATATTTTAGCACCGCTCTGAATATTTCAAGACCGATTATTAAAATGAGACTCCTCTCTTTTTCCCAGGGAGGACTGGGGGGGAGTCTAGCCGTTGCCTCTATTCCTCTTCAAGACTCAGCCGCTTCTTCCTCCACGTGGGTCTCCGCGCCCGGGAGATCAGCGCTGCTGGAGCACGGAAGCTGGCTCCCGCGGGCGAAGCCGGCAGCTACGGCGAAAGCGACAGCTGACGGAGGAACCGGATCCGGCGCACTTTACTGGTGGGTCCACACAAGAGTGACGCTGCCTGCACAGCAGCGGCTTTCGTGATCTCCCAAAAAAAACGTCCACGAGAGACCGTGAGGGAAAAGTCGGACCAACACACGCGGAACAACTAACAGTGACTACTACTCCGTCAGTCGTAGCGCGGCCTCGGGAGTTCTATCGCAGCTTCCCCTCCCCGCGACGCATACCATATCTTCCTCTCTCTCCCTTCTTGTCCCTCCTTCACTCCCCCCAACTCCTCCTCACACTTCCCCTCACATCTCCAGGTTTAATTCTGCGAGTTCCAATAACCCACAACCACTACCCCTCCTCCCCCAACATTTCGACACACAACCAAGACCGACCACACTTTCTCCGGCATATGGAAAATCGTTTTGATCAAGTGGCTAAAGAGTGCTGCATTCCCATCTGGAAGAACTGGGTTCTAATCCCGGCGGTGGCTAAGATTTGCCGGCAGGACCGCGAGCCCCAGCTGTGTTTCTTGTGGAGAGCACTACAAGCGTAGTAAGTAATATATATGTCCGATGGGAGGTAGATCTGCAGACCCGTCAGTGCCTCACTCTAAAATATTGTGGGACGCATTCTACTTCGCGTTCCTCCCCAGAATTCCACTATTTCACAAAAATAGTGTAATAATAATTTATTTTATTCCATTGTAACTTTTACAATTTTATAAACAATAGTTTAAACCAATATGGAATATGGTAACCCCAGAGATAGAAATATGTTTTTATTTTGCTATCATTAGGATTAACCTAACCAGTCTAAGGCTGGTGCTAACACATCCTTTTCAATTGTATTCATAGTAGAGTGATTTATATTTTTTTGCAATTTTTGGCGTTCACATCCTCGAAACATGAATCATATTCTGGAAATTTGACAGTGATCAAATGTACAGTCATTGTTCCATCACTATCCGTATACCGATGGAATAAATGACGCTAGTCCCTAATAACTACAGCGAAAAGTTTTGTCGCATTCAGGCGGCTCAGACAAAAGGCCTTAGGAAGGTCCATGCCCGAGGAAGATCCACTGCCTGAAGGTCTATTTAAAGTATGTAAAGCACTTCATTCCTTGCATAGTAGATTACATTAAATATCTCCTTCTTACTGATAAGACACATGCCATTAGTTTGAACCAACAGAAAATTAAGAGTGGGATCGAGTAACTGAGGTGGTTTGAGCACTGACTTTCTATTCGGCAGACCGTGGTTAGAATCCAGGCAACGTCGGAGATTTTTCAGTAGAATACCGATGCCAAGTTTGTAATCATGTTGAGAGAATATAAAGAGCACTGTTTGGTCCGTCGAATTTATGCCTTATAAAAATGGAAAATATAATTGTCTCCTTTAGAAATATCTGATAGTAAGATCCGTATTACTTGGCAAGTCATCCCTCAGCTCTCTCATAGGGAAACTACCTCTTATTTCCCAATTTTGCTAGGTTGGTGTAGTGACTACAGACCTTGGTATCGATTCTTGAGATAACCTGATAATTATTGCAGACAAAAATAATAATTTTTACGGGAAGGTTCATATTCTTGGGTTGTTGCATCCTGTCTGGATACAATTCTTATTTTATTGTACAATTCAGAGTGGGCGTAAGGCTTACCATACTTCTACGAAGCATTGCAAAAATGCGCTATTTTCTCATGCGATAAATACCACGGTATTTCAATAATATCCCTCATGGCCTCCAAACACGATGGCCAGCTTTTGAATTCTGACGATGGCAGAGACTACCAAGAGGTACCTCGATCCCTTCTTTAAGTGTAGTAATTGAACCATTACTCGGTGCTGTGTGGAGAGTGAAGTGCAGTACTCAGGCCGTCGGATGAGACGTAAAACTGAGGAATCCTTGTCACCTTTCCAGAGGAGTAAACTATTTCCGACGCAGAGTTTCTCCCCATCCTTCCCCCATTCCAAAAATAATCCAACCTTTACCAATCTACCCACCTATCCTTAATAGCGCAAATGACCTCAGTTGTCGGTCGCCTCCCCAAATAACCAACCAATCAATTCGGGATTTATTACATAAATCATGCATAATATACAGGGAAAAGAGGAAACAAAAAACACACAGCACGGACGTCACACCTATCCTAAACGGCGGGAAGACCTCAGTTGTCGGTTGCCTCTCGAAATAACCAACCAATCAATTTGGGGTACGCATAAATAACGCAAAACAAACGGACAGAAGGCCAAAGAAAATTATAGGGAACTCAAAACAAGGGCAAAAGGTTCTAAGGGCAAATAATGCCGATCCCTAAAAGAAAACAACCGGACTGCACCAGGAATCGAACTCAGACCTTCCACTTTCTCGTCAGATGGACCACTGATCACTCAAGCCCACACGAGTGACACTTCATTTGGCGAGGGTTTGTGCTACCAAATACCTCTAATCTCAAAGAGTTTGACTATGACCTGATAATTATCGTAGGCAAAAATAATAACTTAAATGGGAAGGTTCATATTCTTGGGTTGTTGCATCCTGAATGAATACAATACTTATTATATTGTAAAATACAGTGTGCGTAAGGCGTACCATACTTCAAGGAAACATTGCGAAAATGCGTTATTTTCTCATGCGACAATTACCACGGTATTTCAATAATTTCCCCCATGACCTCCTAACACGATGGCCAGGTAAAGTAAGGTACTACGGGCGCCATTCCACCCACCAAAACAGAAGAAAGAAGGAAAGAATAACAGAGAAACACTGATAATCGTAAATATACAGAACACGCATTAAAATCACGGTGAGCTAAAGGAGTAACGAGAAATATCGGCAACGCAAACAAATGCGTATGCGAAAACTCTCAAGGGCACTCCTATGAGTCGTCATCCTCTCACATTCACCACCTATGCTGTAGCTGGGATTTCCACATTTCCGACATTTCGGTACCCTCGGAAACCAAGACGTGGAGATCATATTTCCCGAGAGTTCTCGATAATCCCTCTAACAAAATTTAAAAATTATATTTTCATAAATAATTATCAATAAAAATAATAAAGTAATACGTAGTTTGTATAATTTTATTAATAGTAAATTATTAATAAAAATAATTAGTAAAAAGCCGGCCCAGGTGGCGACGGGGTAAAGTCCTCGCCCGCCGAACAAAAGGTCGTGGGTTCGAATCCAGCCTGGGTAGAAAATGTACACCTCCTAGGGCATGGTTGTTTGTGTTCGTCTATATATATCAAATTGGCAGTAATTGGCTTTGGCTGTTGCCAATAGAGAAATTATTATTATGACTAAACCAGTAACTGTTCATACAAATCTTTTATTTTTATTTCCACACTTTTTTTTTCACTGACCGGTTTAGATCTTTTAGTACATCATCATCAGAGTTATAACATCTACATACATCTACATACTAACCTGCGACCTACACCAGAGGCGTATGGGGGTGTTAAGACACCACCAATGAAAAGGGGGGGGAGGACGAGGAGGAGGATAATACAGGGGAGAGGACAGAATTGATTTGTGTGTTGACAATATGTTAAGTTAGTGTCCCACTGTTTTAGTTATAATCACCTTTTTCATATCTTTAACATATTTTGACACTCCTATCAGTTCTAAATATATAGGTTAAAATAATATCCTCCGTGTCGTATTGGCACTCAGCTGATCGGAGTTTTTCATGTTAACTAAGCTCTGCGTGTAACCTTTGAGGCTCTAGCGGCTCCGAACCTAATCCTTCAATCATCTGAGTGATACTTCTATACGCTTGTAGTAGTTTTTAATGGATCGTACGGCTTTAGTACGGAAAAATGTGATCAATACAGAACCATAAGTCTTGGGTCACACGCAGCAAGAATAATGACAAATATTATCCTCAGAAGACCAATTTGGGTTCAGAAAAATCAGGTGTACAAGGGAGGCAATATTGGCGTTAACATTGATTGTAGAAAAAATATTGGAGTGGAATAGGAGAACTTGCATTCATAGATATGGAAAAAGCTTTCGACAACGATAAATGGGACCAAATGTTTTAGGTTCTAAAGAAAGCTGGAATCAGCTATAGAGAGCGAAGACTCATATGGAATCTGTATATAAACGAAAAAGCTATTCTGAAGGGAGATAAACTGCAAATATAAGCTAAAATCCAGAAGGGGGTGAGACAAGGATTCGCATTATCACCAGTGATATTTAACATGTATATTGAAGAGACCCTGAAAGAAGTCAGGAAAAGAACAATAACGGGAGTAAGAATACACGGTGAAAGAATAGAAATGCTGAGGTTTGCGGATAATATTTGTGTACTAGCGGAAAAAGAAGAAGACCTTAAAAGCATGATAGAAAAGATGAATGAAATCATGGGAACAAGATATAACATGAAAATTAATGCAACCAAAACAAAGAAAATGGTATGCGACAAAGAGGGACAAGGGAAAGCGTAGCTTGTGGTTGATAATTAACGCTTCGAACAAGTGGATTCCTTTGTATACCTGGAGAGTAGGATTACGAGAGATGGGCGAAGTAGGGAGGAAGTACGAAGTAGAATCAAGCAAAAAGCGCTTTTAATAAAAAATTGAAACTTTTTACGTCCCGGTGCAATAGTCTTCAAATAAGAAAGAGGCTCCTTAAAACCTATGTCTGGAGTGTATTTTTATACGGGTGTGAGACGTGGACCTTGGGGGTAGAAGAGAAAATGAGACTGAATTCGTTTGAACTACGGTGTTTTAGGCGTATGCTAAGAATTGGATGGGCAGACAAAGTGACGAATGACGAAGGTCTTCGACGAGTAGATGAAAAATGCAGCCTAGAGAAAACCATAGTTCAGAGACGAGCAAAGCTTGTTAGACATATGTTGAGACACGAAGGGCTCCTGAAATTAATAATAGAAGGAAAAATTAAAGGAAAGAGAAACAGAGGGAGGCCACGTCTGCAGTACCGGGGCAGATAATGACGGACATAGGATGCAAGACGGACATAGGATGACGGACATAGGTTGAAATGAAGAGGAAGGCAGATATACGAGAAGAATGGCGAGTTGCTGCAAATCAATCAACAGATTGAACACTGAATAAGTACGGGTTTCCTTTGCATTTTATTTAATTCGCGGATTGAATATTTCTGCGCTGGTTCTCAAATATATTGATTCACAAAAAAAGTTTACCAGGATAGGGCAGCATCGAAGAAATTATGAAAATATAGCCAGTTTCCTGTGGCCAATAACGAAGCTCTTTTAAATTTGGTCAGTGGGTTATTTGGGGAAGCCCCCGAAAGCTAAGGTCATTTCCAACATTCATCTACATCTACGTAATACCCTGCATGCTACTTCAAGGGTGTGTGGCAGGGGGTGAGTTATCCCCAACATGCAATACACTATACCCCATCGAAGTAACTACGACATTGATGCATTATCATAAACCTACTAACACTCGTCGGGAGGCAAAATTTCACAAACATGTTCACCACTATAGGTATGCAACCAATGTTGGAGGGATCGTTTGCATTAATGTTTAAATATTTTCATGTTTGTATTAATGTTTATTATGGACACACGGATAAATTTGCCCGAATTTGCAACAGCTTCTCCACGGGATTTGGAAATGAGAAATAGAGAAAGTTCCCGGGAACGTGCTGGAAGGAATTTCCATCCGGAAGCACTAGTAGTGACCGTCCGTTTTGCTATGTTATGTGTTTCCTAACCTTTTCTTTCCTCTTCTGATTGTACGTTACGCATTTGTGTAGGTGTGCAAATGTATCATGTTATGTACACATAAACATTTGTGCGCACACGGTTTTTATCAATGCGCAGTGGTGATTCATGGGATAGCTCACTCATGTTGCCGTCCTCAAAGCCGTAATTGCGAAGCTCTTCGAATCCGTGAATTGCATTAATTGCGAGAAGAACAGACGCCCGAGCTGACTCTGACTCAGTTCACAACTTAACGATGGGCTATCGAGGATTTCTCCCGTAATGGGAATGAAAGACGTATTATTTACCTTTCATTTACTAAAAGGCGATGAATAATTTATAGTCCCTACACAGCTGTTCCACGTGATTACTTCTGATTTCCCAATTCCGGCACACGGATTTGTAGATGGGCTCGGAGCCGAATTTCTTTTCAAAGAACTAGAATTCTTCCTTTCATTCACCATATGCTACCAAAATATCAACAGAGTGAAACTCCCATAACAATGGAGCACGGACTCCATTATTCTCATTTTCCTCCTTCTATTCAGAGATG
This sequence comes from Pyrrhosoma nymphula, assembly GCA_963573305.1. Lineage (NCBI taxonomy): Eukaryota > Metazoa > Arthropoda > Insecta > Odonata > Coenagrionidae > Pyrrhosoma > Pyrrhosoma nymphula. The sequence goes on from OY754335.1 coordinate 17,365,282, forward strand.
GTCATTGAAAGCGCCAAGCCGCGCAACCTTGTGGAGCTTAGAAGGTAACATGTAAATTAATATAAACAAGAAAATTCACACTTTCTCTTAATACCAACTTTAAAAAAACTGTATTACATTAACCATTAACAGTACGTTTTGCATGAATAAAACGCTGATCAAAACTGAAATACCTGCGCCTAAAGTATCGTATTTTCATCCCGTAATACAAGTCAAGATCTTGTCTCTACTCTTTAGCATTTCGAAACACGGATGTAGGCTCGGTTTTGCTCCTTCCTCCATCTTACGAATGATAAATTTGTCATTTACCTAATGGCTTTAATTTAATAAATTGAGGTGTATAGCTCCGACCAGCTCCGCACAATTACCTATGTCTCTACCAACATTATTGGCTTGTAAAGTTACTTCATTAAAGCCAGTTTTAGAATCTAGTACTAGTTCATATTTTAATGTTTTTTAGTTTAAATTTCACTACCAATGCCTGAAATGAAGCAGCTTCTGGGTAATTTGGCTTATCATTGGATTATTATCAGTGGGTATCCTACCGGTTAAGGTAGATTTAAATGGAAGCAAGTAATAATCCTCTGGATTTCTGTCTTCATCTCAGCATACTTCTTACTCTTCTTCATCCCGTTCACAAAATTTATCCTCTTTCTTCCCTTCCCTGCCTACGCGACATCCTCCTCTCAATAACTGCCATCAACAGCACTTCGTCCCTCATAAACTCTTCCAACCACCTACTGATCCTTCTTCTTGTGAAATTCAGAAGTTCCCTTTCCTCTCTAAATATACCAAACACTTTCTCAATTTTTCTTCCTTTCCGTCCACCGCACCTTCTCCATCCTCCTCCACAACCTTATCACGAGCACCAGCAACCTATTTTTGTACAAATTATGTTGGAGTATATAAATTATTATTATTATTTTCGTATTCTTTTCTAAGAGTTCACGTTTCTGCCCCATGTAACGCTACACTCCATATTAAACTCTTCACCAGCCTCTTCTTTATATCCTTACCCTATCTAATGAAACAACTGATAAGTAAGTAATATCCTTACTTATATTTTGTTGCATTAGAAAATATAAATCCGTAGAAGATTTCACTGTCGTGTGCAACTGCTTAATCCAGACTAGCAACGTGTTTCCTCTAAATTAAAAGATTTACCTTTACCACCACTCATTTCTTCATTTCTTCTATAAATACACGAAAAACTTACAGCCTTTACGTGCTTGCCGCCCTGCATTGAATAAAGAATCATTTTTAACTATCACTGAATATTTACTGAGGAAGACACAACAGAATGCTGCAATTCATAGTGACTAGAACTTAAAAATCATTATAATTATGCTGTAGAAAGGAGTAATTTTTTACTTACACTGGATTGATTCTTGAATCAATAGCATTCGCTTACTTTCGAAATGTTTGAGTAAAACTATCCCAAAGAATACAAATTCTACATAAGCTAATATACTTGACCGAATAGGGAGTGACTTGCACGAAACTACAATAAAAACGACAGCAGGAAACGAAAATATTGATTCATCTTAACACAATTTGTGAAGGATCTATGGAATATGGTGAAGGACTTGACCACGTCATTTTTCAGTCGAATGTAACATACTGTAACATGAAATATGTACTGTTATAACTTTACATACTGTTTCCATCCTTACAAATGTCGGTTCACTATGTCGTTTAGGAACTCGCAAAACCTCAGAGCGACGCGAGTTGTTCAAGTAGGCCAAGTTATAAGGCACAGTTTATCAAAGGACTACTATTTTAACAATCTACTTAAAAGCAAACATTTTTCATTTAGCCAAACATTTCCACCAATCACCAAATAAATATTAAAGGACTGTCACTATCAGGTTGAGGCGGGTTCTCGACACTAGGTGATAATTATCGTAAATTATAGCACATCTACTTAAAAGCAAGAATTTTCCGTTTAGCCTAAAGTTTTCCTCAATAATAAGAAATATATTATAGGACAGTCACAATCTGGTGATAAGCGGGCTCGTGACTTATGGTGCATTGTTATCATTAAGTCGCTGGTGAAGAGCCTAATGACTGTATTTGTTGGCGTAGAACGTACACTTCTATATTTTTTTCATTTCCTGCCTCGAATTCACTTCCAATCCGTAAATATTAACCTAAAGTTTATGATACACTTCATTCATGAGTATAGTTGCATGCCAATACTTATTTCTACGAAAAACATTGACGTCAGAGGCCCGATGTGAAATTTTTGTTTCCTTACCATCAGTCACCCATCTTAATTTTCAACCCGGCAGGATACGTTTTGAATGCACCAAAATCTCATGATTTGGCCAGATATGCCATACCACGAATTTAAAAACTGGAAAACTCCACGTAGAGGAACAGGCCTGAACTGAAGATAACCGTCCGCACACCCAAGGCTGCACTAACAGTAGGTAATCTTCCATTCCCAGCACCAAAAGGGTGTTCCTCACACCAGACCAACTCTCCAACACCACTTTTCAGGTTTGGGTAGGCAGACCCCAGGGGTAGAGGTGATTTTGAGTTACGGAACAAGGAGAAGACGACAAGCGTCAGCGATAAGGATTGACGGAGCGTGAGGGAAAGGGGAGGGTGGCAAACGGATGACAAAAGGTCCATGACCCCGAGTATTAAGGTTCAGTGGACATGCGTGAGTTATCAACGAACTCAAAAGACTTTTTTACGGTTTAGCTTTTTCCATTTGCATTGGATGAAAATGTTAGAAAACATATTGCAGCGGCACTGATGATTCTTGTACTTCCTCAATAGACTTTTTACATTAATGCTTTTTCATTTTGCATAGGATGATACATGTCAATATCAGTAATTGAAACGGACAAGATCATTTTCATTCCACCGAGTTTCGGCAGTAAATATGTACGAGAAAATTGTTATTACTGTCACGAGAAAATTTGTCATAAGAAAAACACTAGTCAACCATTTAAAAAATCTATTACTTTTGAATCCTTCATAAACCGCCACGACAATTAGCAAGCCAAGTTATGGTAGTGGTATGTGCGCTGATATTGCAAGTAAATGGTACTTGGTTTGTTTCTCAATTCAGGTGGATTATTTTATGCTGAAATAACTATTTATTGTATCGGCTGTCGAGACTGTAAAACGCAACGCTCAACCACACAGTCTAGGGCGGGATTACGATCGACGCTTCCTGACGTGACGGAAACGGATGGTGGCATTATGTTTTCCGCCATCTTTCCGTCAAGAAGAAAAATACAACGATTAACGGGAGTATCAACGATAATTGTAAACAGTTTTTGCAAACGTACTTCTAAACGGTTGCGAAAGGGGATATTTTCTAATTTTATCGGCTACCTACTTACTGCATTTTCATATTTCATAATAAAAATATAATTGATACGCAAAATAATATTGCTTCAAGAAATTTAATATTCTTCTTGACGGAAAGATGGCGGAAAACATAATTCGCTTAAGATGGAGCAAGTACGTTGGAAAACTTACTATTCTGCTATCTTCTAATTAAAATTCTCAGACTATATATACACAAATGTATATAAAAACAGTTGTTTTCAGTTCCTTCCAAAATTTGAACGAGACGTCACCTATAAACTATCGGACCACTGAAATTGAAAGAGAGAGTGAGAGATACCTGCTGAGAATTTGAATTAGCAGATAGCAGAATAGTAAGTTTTCAAACGTGCTTGCTCCAGCTTAAGCGAAGGCCAACCCAACGGCTGTCTTTTTCCGACACGATAAACCGGCGCAATGTCACGATAATTCATCGGGCGCGTTTACGCGATATTTGAACGAGCGCAATATCACGATTTTTTATCGTGATATTTATCGTGATAATATATCGTGATATTTTATTGGGGCGCGATATCGTGATATTTTATCGGGACTCGATATCATGATATTTTATCGCGATATTTATCGTCACAATATGAGTTATCGATATCGCCACCTGACGATATGCCAAAATTATCGTATCCCACCATTGAATTATCAATAACGCCCAGGCCTAGAAACAGACCCCTACTAAAATCTCACTTCAGTTCTCATATCGATCACATAAACTACGCCATGAATGCCCTAGGCATAAGTACCTTCCTATTATAAGCATATGCTGCGGTTGCCAAGGAAATTAGATAATTTAAAAAATTATTTTCGAGACAAAAGCACCTATTTCAGACATAAGTGAAACGTATAGGAAAATAGAACGCTATATTTAAAATATCCAATTTTTTTGCCCATCCGAAAGTGAAAGTTTTAACCTTATGTTTTGAGGGTAAATAATTTTAAAAAGTAAAAAATGGAAACCCCTGCACCAAGTTCAATGCTTTTCTTATATTTCTAAAAGTTTACAAATGTGGGGTAAAAACAATTCCTTTAAATTGTTATTCAGGTTTTTTACAATATTCCGGCTGGTTTTAGGTCACACCCAGTATTCCTGCCAACTTTCAATTTCCTAGGTTATCTGGGTGTCCTTCAAACAGGCGTGACTGACAGCTCGATCGTAGCACCCCTAACTGCGTTAGACATACATACCTAGGTAGGTACTTATATATCTACGAATATGATATAGATACATATCATACTAATTAAAAATAGTAATAGTACCTGCTATTAATATTACATTTTCTATTGAGGTTCAATTACTTTGTAAAAAGCATTAATTGAACTGGGGAAAACATTGACTCAAAGGGTCTTGCTTGATTAGGGTAAGATAGACACCTCCTGACTAAGCGGTTCCTTAGTGTATTTACTACATATGTCCATAACACTCTGATAATCCTCATTAAAAAATGTTGCTCTCAACAGTTTTTCGGCTATAATTCTTTTCGCTTTTATCTTTTACGTATATTATGCCTGTAAAAAGTTATTTCAGGGGAGCTCAGAATTTGCAGATCAGGCCCTGTTTTGGAAACCACAATTTAAACAAACCCGAGTATATACCGCAAGAAAACATGTAACAACAATGAGGCGAATGAGATTTTGATCAACAAATTTACACTTTCCTGCTATGATGTTTAACTAATTTTCCGGAAATCGCCTTTTTTGCCATTAAACCTACAAGGATAAGCTTCTAAAAAGGAAAGTCCCCTAATTAACCCAAGCCCATGGGCTTCATTTCTGTGCACGTAATATTATTCTCGAGTATTATCGTATCATCGATTGATAATATGCCCCGATGGCAATTTACAGAGCAATCATTGACGATCGAACCGCTTGAGTTACATAATACATTCCATTCCGTCACGGATAGTGACCACACCATGTCCGGTTCGATTATGCAACACGATATGTTTTCAGCATGTTTTCTTAGACCTCAGGTCTGCTAAAAGGTAATAACCATCGGAATTTTCAACAAAGGAACTGAGTGAGAGGTAAATTTCCATTACTCCCACCACAGGCATCTTTCCTCATCCATTTGGTGGATTGAAAACACAGTCTACCTCCGCAATACTCGACTCTCATTACATGCCAATCTCTACTTTTATTACTAACGAGCACAACCTGTTTTATCAATAAATATGCCCCATAAGTGCCTCTTCTTGACCAACATTTTTATGCCCACTTATTTTTTCATGTTGCTACTTGTTTTTCGTCATTATTTTTGCGAAAATTGCCGTATTTTACTTCTACTCAGTTGTTTTTTGTTATCTCGACGTATTACGAATGTTGCCTCCGTCACTAAAACTGACAATTACCAGCATGCTACACTATTTTAAAGCAAATGGATGAGAGGACCGACAAAAATGAATCAACCAATGAAAAGCGTTTTCTCACACTCTCACATGGCACAACCGCAGAGTGTTTCGGCATGTTCATCAATGACAACAAAAAAACTCTAGGGGCAATAATTGTTCGCTAAATTTATGATCGCAAATATCAATGATGACATTCCCCTAAATAATTCCTCCGCAGATAAATCATGATTTTTCTGGTTCCGCGACCACTACTCTCAACTCCCTTAACCTAGCCACCCACGGTTTTAAAAACGTGGTCTGCGTCGGACCAGACGGTGGAAGTTATACTTCCTTGGCCGGTCGCACACACCCGCTCACACACACAGGCATACAGGATATATTAATGAAATAACAGACATTTTTTTCTCTTCGAAATGTTGGGGCCTGTTTCTCTATTATAATTTCAAAATCCAAGAGATAATGCATCATAGAACATTATCATTTTACATGGTTTTGACTTGTAGAATGGAGTTTCGAGGTACATTTCAGAAACTAGGTGCAAGGATTAATGTTTCCTGGAAAAACAGAGAGAGGGAAACCCGGAATAAGGTGTAAAGAGTGTTTCAGAAGCAAAATGGAGGAATCTGGAGCGATCCCAACGGATTTCGTAGGCATGAGCAAATGGAGGAGTGTCAAAGCTACGAAACAGTTTATGTATATAATTATAAAACATTGTAAAAAGTATATTTCTAAGGCATAATATCGTTAAAAGCGATTGAAATACGCACGGAGAATGTTATATTCCTTTAAGTTTAATCTTTATAGCACGCGTATAAGGTACTGGAAGTCTCGGGAACAATGAAAAAATTGCTTAGCAACGAAAATGAAAAAAGATCGAAATTTGCATTAATATTTCGTTTAAACTGCAAATATTTCAATTTATCGATCGATAGAGAAACATCGGTTGCAAGAAGTAAATGCATTGATCTTTTGGCCTCATTTCAGTCAAAGAATGAAACTTGTATCTAAATTATTTCATATTTTAATGAATGAATGAAAATTACTCTACACGTAAATTATTCGTTTTTCCCATTTAAACCCATTAAAAAACAAAATCCTATCTGGACTCGAAACCAATGAAAAATATTGGGATTTTCGATTTCTTCCTGACTCGACACCAAATTTGAACCCTTCCCTGAAAATTTCATCCTTTTAGCTCGATTAGAAATACCCAGGAATTCGTATCAATGAGTACAATTGTGGATTTTTCTCACCCAAAAAAGAGCGTGACGCGGAAAAGAGCGTGACGCGGTTTCTCGACCAACATCCCATCCCAAAAGTCTGCAACGGGCGCAAAGAAGTATAACTTCAATAATGGCTGTCCTTGAAATTTGCGTCCTTCTCATCTCCTAACATCTATTCGTTCCATTCCGATTATCCCGAGTTCACTTCCATTGCTTCCCTATCCCTTATATATTTGCCTCTTTACCGCTTCTGGTGGGTTATTTTGTAATCTCACCTTTTTAGTGACTCTTATTGTTAGTGGAAAGGCGGGAGATCCGTTTCCCTCTCTCAATGATCGGCTCACGAACGGTTCGTGAATTGTCGAAGCTTCAATTACCTTATATCAAATAAAAGATGCCGAGACTAGCGTATACCCAGATTGCTGAACATCTTACGGAAGATAGCTTACACTGTACAAACCACGAAAATCTATATACAGTCAAAACTACAAGCGACATGCAAGCGATCATTCAATATTTAAAAAACATTAAGTGCATATAATTAGTGTTCAATTCACAAGCACGGGAAATATCTTCCAAGAACGTAGATTTTAAGGCAATATTTGTTATAATTAATAAATTATGGTATAAATAACTGAATTCCATTCTCCATACACTGGCGGATTGGCACACGAAAACAAAGGTATCTGCAACATTTTTTGGGAAATATTGATACGAAATATATACACAGTTAATTCAAGCTAATAATAACATAAGCATTTCAAACAAAGCATACCTTCAAGTGCCCAATATATTGTAGTTGAAAATGCTGAAGTTCTTCACGTTTAGCAAATTACAACAATACGATTTAAAATCGTTTGTATCTTTCGCGCCTTTGTTTATTTTCCAACTCAAGCTTCAAGTGGAAACGATGGTGGCTCCATGTCACGTTCTTTATGACAGGGAGATGGAACTAATGGCAGGCGGAGATAATAAAACGGATCAAGAGTCAAAAGATACGGATCAGAGCGGATGAATCGTTTAAAAGACCATCACATGACCGGCAGTTCACCGCTTGAGATCCAAAGATGGTCACGCCGCCTGGGTGGCGGAGTTGAAATACAAAAAGTGACATTTTATGACGTATTCTCACTAAAATGAGATTACAAAATAACCCCCCTGGAGTAGCGCGCGAAACGGGACATTAAATATTGCGCTGCTACATAAACAGTATAGACATCCCATTAATTTCGATTTGTCGACGTTCCCATGCAAAGTGACCACATCGTTTCACTTTGCACCGCATATCATGCCGATATATTGCACGACTAGTAACTCGTTTTAACATTACATATTACTGAAAAGTTGGGGAGCATGCATAAAATTTACTCCTCGCGGTTGAATAGTGAACATGACAGCAAATTTCCTAGCAATACCAAATATAAAATCCATATGAATACGCTTGAATCACAGGTATAAATAATTTCCTTTAAAAAGTGCATAAAAATTTGAAAAATCCACGTAATTCAAAACGTCATTATGTTTGGACGTCACTCTACGGTATCTATTCTTTACTCTACATGTATTCCCATGGCAAGGATCTAATCGTAATCGATAAGTGTCTTGAATAAAGGAAAAATAAACAATTGCCGATGTCACATAAGGATGAAACAGCACATCTAAATAAGAAATAGAGCCATATTACAGGAAAATATTCGGCCCCGAGATGTTATCTGCCGGGTTCTCGATTAAGTGGCATTTTGACACCGCAAAGCGCGTGTAATTTTTTACTAGGAACATCTTCATAAAGCAACATCATTTGTCACTCAAATTCATATCCTTATTATTTAAGAATATGAAGTTCACGAGTAAACATTTTTTTTTAAATTATGAATGTTTCCTTGTATTCGGAAGAGGGCGATGTGTTGTTCGGCGTTCGTGGGAGTTTGAGGAGACGAGTAGGAAGTTTGAATGGTATGAAGTGAGGCAAAATATACGACTAGTTTAACAGGGAGTTAACATATAGTGGAAAATATTATTATATGAAGGCACAGTAAAAGAAAACTCCTATCGCTAAGAGTGTCCATGGATTGATTTGGTAAAATATCTACGACGATGTTTTACCCCAGATATCGAAAAGTGAAGTAATATATCCTCGATGCTTATTGTTGCGTAGTGATTTTACTTGAATACCGCATATCGACTTAGATTCATCGCAATATCGCACAGCCCTTCGTCGGTCATTCGAAGCACAAGTGTACGTTCCTTTAACTCATTTTACGCTAAACACTCCTACCTCTCAACCAACTCCATCTGGGATCCTTTCCGACATTCTTAAGCCTCAGGCATTTCCTACTCTTCGCCTCATTACACATATTGCGCAATTTAAATCCACCTCAACTGTTTCCTCATACGCACTCAGAACAATCTGGCACATATTGGCATAATTTTCTATTTCATAAGTTGTAAAAGAAGAGTTCACACATATATTTTTTCTTGAGTTTATCTCCCAAACGGTTTTACTTGATGTTAGCAAAGGGAAATTATCCATAAATTCCAACGAACCTATTAAATTATGATAAAAACATTAAAATAAATTTGGTAAAATTAATAAAGTATTTTCATTTGCTAATATCATGAGGAATCATAAAACTAAGCCAAGAACTATCGAATTCGGGTTTATTCGACTTCATTCAATAGATGCACCTAAATTCTACACCACAGATCTTTTGAGGCATTAAGAATTACGTACGCCAAGTACGAACGCAGAAAATACGTCAGTGTCCAAACGATTAAAGAACATTAGGTATTTCAAAGTAGTCAAAACCTTCTTTCAGACTAGAACGATGCAAGGTTCGAAATAGGATACCTCCACGAGAGGAAAGATTAAAATCTAAAACATTAACTAATAAATTCTGCCCAGATGGCAGTTAAATAACGTGATTTTTTTTATAATTCTGTAAAATATCTCATGCCTTACGCATTAAGTCCAATTTTGTGAAAGATTCGATGTACGCAGCTTTCAATTGTGAGCCAAAATATCAACATTTCTTGCATGTATTCCAAAATGGACGAGGAGATCTATTCTTGCATTCCTGGACCCTCTGATTGGTTTTCTTCTTCTAAAAAGCACTTTTGAAGAATTCAATTTCCTCAAAAAATAGCCAACCGGATGTAGTGTCTGGCAAAAATCACAAACTTACAGTCAGATGCAAAAGGAATTATTTTCTCTATCTCTTACCCACATTGAGAATTCTCACAGTAACTGTACGAATACCTTTATTTGCTTTTTAGTTACAATTTCATAACGGGAGGCTTTTGAGGGGTGCACGTCTAAAGGAACGTTTTTTCTGCCGTTAAACTAAGAATTATGGCATACGCCTTTACCTTTCAATCCGTTTTGATTTTTCTAATACAAGCTTTTATATTCTGGCATTCTTCCGTACTAACTCCACATCACCGAAATTTTCCACTCCTACTGGCATATCTATTTTAGAAAATATTGACCAAGAATTTAAATATTCTTACTATACACTTAATTTTCCATGGCCAACTGATGCAGAAAAGTCAGTTACTTTGTGTTCATCTGGGTTCGGATGAATGACTATGGTAAGCATTCACGATGGAGTCAATTTTAAAGACTTGCGCTAGAAAAGTGGCTCCAACACTCGGAATTTTATATGAATCATTCATTCTCAAGGACATGACCACACATTTTTATATATCCCTCAAACCTTTCCATTTGTACGTCATTCTTCAAGTTATCTACGTGTGAGTCGATTGGTAAATTACAAGCTCTGCGAGGCTTTGTAACTTAATGTCAGGTTTTGTAACTGAATGACACGGTTTAGACTAGGGAAGCAATTTGTATTTGTATAACCTATCGATAACGGTGACTACATCCGATCAATTTAAAGAATAGAGCGGTTCAACCACATTTATGCCTATAGGAATTAATATAAATATATAAAATGCCTTAAATAAATTATTGAGTGAATATATATTTGGCAAATATATAGACAAACGGCAATGATTAAACGATGAAAAAAATAGATTCATATAAGAGAGTCAAAATTTAAATATTTCTTTAATGCACAGGCATTATGTCTGGCTCATTGGATTATTCAATGAATAACAACGACCAACTTCGATATTCACATGAGTAACACTATTACAACTAAATTAAACCGTGTCATTTTTGGTAAGTCAAAGTCATAAACCTTTATAATAATAATTTAATTTTATATTTAAAATACTCGCATACGAAGTGCGTAAACAAAGTAAATAATTTAAGGACAGAAGAAAATATCGACCAGAAAATCTGTCAATTAGTTTTCATGCACTTAAAATAATTGAAAGAGTTTAACGCAAAAGAAGAACTAAAGCCTCATATGTTTACTTAATTTAAAGGGCGTTTTTTCCTCATCATTCTTCGGAGTGTTGACATCCTCAGTTGTTGGGACTCAGCTCCAATTTTCTTTTCTCGTATGCGTCATTTAACTATTACCCACCAATCGACGTCCTTGGCCACTCACGCCCAGCCCATGGACGTTCAATAATTGATGAGACATTGAGGAACTTCAAACGGTGATGAACGGGTTGGGGTTTGACAATAGATTTCTAGAGAGAACGCGTCTTCTCTGGAAAAATTCGGAAATATTTGATAAACTTTAACAGGTCAACCTTTTCTTTTCAGAGTTTTAAATGCCCTCCGATTTTTCACATTTCTCTGATTTTTCGGTCTCGGTAACCTAGAAAGATTATCTATTCCTTTTAGGTAAGTTTGAAAGGCCATTCGTGGTTTAGAATTTTGAGTCATTAGCGAATAACTACAGGAATTGAATATAAAATGCGTTGGCTCAATAGGTTGGTCGGTGCTGCAGTCGGCGTCTAAGGCCAGAAAAAAGTGTAAATTAAATATATAGACGTGAGATGAACTGTATATTTTGTATCATATTCCTGTTTCCTAATAGCTAAGAACTGTGAAAGCAATGTTTATAAGCAGCACAAGCTAAGAGATGGAATACAGTATTTTCTTTGACTTACACAGTCACTGCGGAATTTCTTTAACGATCGAGAAGTTTCAAGTCAGGTCCAGACAGGGCGATAATCGCCCGATCCTTTTTGACGGGCGATGTAGCCCGGCGGTTTTGAAGGAGGGTCTGGGCACAAAGAAACATCACCAGTGCTGATCAGCGGAAAAGATAAAATAATATTGCTTTTTTCTTTGTTTCCCCCTCGAGATGAAAAAATATCGCTCTGTGCGAACGCATATCGGCGAACATAGAGAAGATTTTGGCGACAAATTCAAATTGTAAGTGGTATTTTTATTTGTTTCGAGCATCCCTGGGAATGACAATCTCAACTTTTTGAAAAAACGTTGAAAACGATGAAAACTTTTCACGGAATCTCCTGCTACAAGATTCGGGGCAACCAATATGAGCAGCTTTGTTTTGGTAATCCGAACAACGCTTTTGAATGAGAAACCAACGTTTAGAAGTAATTCTCTGAGTATTAAGTCACCCTTATTTTTCCCTCCCCTCAAATGTTTTAATTTCCATCATCTTCTATTCCTTTTTGTCCCATTTTCAAAAATAATAAATGCGAAAGACAAGCGCAGATTCGTATTTTATTAAACCAAATTGAGCACAAGTAATAATTCCCGCTGGAAAAAGTTGTCGTTCCTTTGTCGGCTGTGTGGACAGGCAGGATCACAGGATACATGAATCCGGAAAAAAAATCAAGTGGCGATGTTGAAGAGTGTCATGTTGTCGGTATCCAGCGTCTGTACAGAGCTGTTTAGACAACCAGCTTCCATAAAGTACGGTGTAAGGACTTCATTTGGAAGAAGAAGGAGGCGAGAACACTCGACAAAACCAGAGAACTTGATTCAATCGCCAAGGTTCCGAAAGCCTAACCATCCCGTTTCCTCCCTAAAGTTCTTCCTGACCCCATATCTTCTCTTCTCCCGCTCTCACCCCCTGCCATAAATCCTCCTTCTCCTCCGCCCCAATCATTATCTCTTTCTCCTCTTCTTCCTACCACTCTGCCCCACTTCCAATCAAAGCCCTCACTCACCCTCCCCTCACACCTCTCCTCTCCTCCAGACGCAATCCCCTCTTTTGATCCCCCCTCCATTTTCCTCATCCACATATATTACTCAACCAGACATCCTGAGCGAGCAAGGTCGAAGTCTCACTTATCACCCATCCCCCCCTGCCACCCCAAATTCCCCTGCCACCCCCCCTGCCACCCCAAATCACTTTCCTACTCCCCTGGTCCAACCCTCCCACCCTTCAGACTCCAATACACAAGCGCTCACATCTTCACGCCACACATTTACACTCAAGTCCGTGCAAACTCGGGAATACGCAGTCCAAAACAGTAACACTCAATGAAATTGCATAGGTAACGAGGGCCGGGAGAAATATTTACAACCTGACGATGTTCCAATTCGACGAGAAAACGACGCGAGAGTTGAAGATGGCAAGAGAAAGGAACCACTGACGTACGTTTACTAGAGCGTGCAAGCCCTGCTATTGTAGGCTCTATCACATGCAAAAAAATAGAGAGAAATATTGCAGGACCGACAGTTTCAAAATGTCATTTTTCCACGAACGATTAAGGACCACAATTACTATGATCGTAGCCTACATTAATGTAGGTGGTAGGAATATGGGTATCTTTATTTATTTATCTCTTTCATTTATTTTTTCCAGTTTTTAATACCTTCATGTTAGGCTAAATAATTATACGTCTGTGATTTTGTAATTATTTTTATGTCAGCATGACTGTCAAATTAGTAAGATGAGACTGAATGTCACTTGGTAGACTAGATGTTGTACTTCTATTTATTACCTTGCAACTATTACTATCGCTTCATCTTGCTTGAAATATCTTGCATGATTTAATTTTCTGACCTTGACCGAGTGTCGATCCCGTGAACCTCGTTTTCGCATCGATTACTTAAATCGGTTAAGTTACCATAATATTATTAGCCGTGTGTACATATCCCGGTAGATATAAATAATTTGCATATTCAAATACAAAATAAAATAGGTTTCGCAAAGTTGGTATTCAGCATATTAAAATATTTTGAGAGAAAAGATATTCTGAAAAATAAATGTTTCTTATCTTCTCGTAAATGCGATGTAAATATCCTGAAACGTTAATTCGAACATATTTCTCTAAATATGAGTCATTTTTGAGCATTGCATGATTTTTCAATTCATTGGCATGTTATCATAATGGTGCAGACTTGACAAATCTTTCAAATAATACTGATCCAACATGGTTGCAGTTTATCTATTAGTTCAGTACACTCTAACTTAATGAGTTAAGCATTGTGAAACCGAAAATAAGCGGACATACGATGTAAATTTTCGAGTTTAATGTAAAAAAATTCAAACTGTTATTTTAAAAACTCATATCGATTGCAGATTTCTTTATACTCAGCCAGAATACTTATTATGTGCTAAAATTCAGAATAATCCCGCTTTTTCAGGCCCGGTGGCAACCGTACCCAAGTTTTACTTTATAAACTTTGAAGAACATCTACATGTTTTTTCACATCTGCGCGCACTATAAATTGTCTCACTCATGTACACTTGTGGGTTGGCACCGTGTAGGTGAAACCGCGATTAGTTCGCAGCATTCTCTAAATTAGTCAAAAGTAAACACCTCAAGTCTTCCAAGTTTGGCTTCAAAAGTCGTGGACATTGGCGCTGTGTGCACGATTGGATCGCTTGTTGCACCGTATGTCCGGCAGTCAGGAGCATTTTTCTCCTGGAGCACAGGGGAGGATGAATTTGCAGCTTGACTGAACCAGCACTTGGTGCGATATCGAGGAACCAAGGTTGATATGAAGCCCCAGTCAAGGCGGATAATATTTCTTCTGATGAATTTTCTCATTAATATGTAAGTACTTGCGGGTGATGCAAAGGTAATACCTACCGCAGCAAGATCGCGATACTCTCAAACTTTCTTGAGTGTCCGACTGCATTCGAATTTTCCGTGGTATAACAATCGGTTTTCAGGGCCAAGTCAGTTAACTTGCGAATTACTAGAGTACCAACGCAATATACACAGTCTCCTTAGTGTAAAGATAAGGAAGGTGGCGAAGAATTTACAGAAACATTGAATTCCACTAGGAAATGAAATCAAGTAAAATATGCATCAAGACACAACAACATGAATCAGCAATAGAAATAGTCAAAAGAAAAAAATTATCGATACCTAATCGATAGTACGATGACATTCAACTCCAGTACAAGATGTTGAATCTTAAATAATGCTTAAGTATGCTATCTAGATCCTCTGGGGCATGTTGAGATACCATGAAAGGGGTACCAAAAGTTATATTCATGCAATTAATCCGTAGGTTCCATCTATTTAAAAACTGAGCATGAATACTAATAAATATGATT
Source organism: Pyrrhosoma nymphula (assembly GCA_963573305.1). Taxonomy (NCBI): domain Eukaryota; kingdom Metazoa; phylum Arthropoda; class Insecta; order Odonata; family Coenagrionidae; genus Pyrrhosoma; species Pyrrhosoma nymphula. Next base: position 17,380,618 of record OY754335.1, read on the forward strand.
CAAATTCAGATATTTCAACGGAAAAAAATGAATAACAACTGAACAATTACGTATTCCATTGCAAAAGAGGTTTCAATAGCAACTTAAAAAAAGACTTAATTTATATCAAGTGAAATATGCTTGTTCTTTCAAGTACTACACGAAGTGACTGGAATTAGCATTTATCATTAGGAAACCATGAACTTAGTTATCTAACTATCGTTCTTCAACGACCACCAAAGAGCCAACTCATTTACATGATGTAACTTAGGGTAACATTATGTGTAACAGAAAACATTATATAATATAGTTTACTCGTTTTGATAAATCCAATATTCCTAAAAGTATGATAATTCTTTCAAATGCACAAAGCATAGCACGAAAATTATTTCTTCTATCCATCCTAAATTTGAAAGGATTAATTCCCAGGAAAGACACTCAGGTTTAGATGAAACTCCAAAGTCAACTCATTACATGATCATCCTAATTTAAATTATAGGATGTTCTGCGAATTTTTCGCCTTTTAATTTTCATTAGTGCGCCAAGTTCCAAAGTTTCCCTACATTGATCCGATAACGAAGCTAATTGCCTATAGGCTCCTTGGACGCGACTAAGTACATAAAATCATCGCTTCCTTTTTATGCAGCAGACTCCCACGACTAAGACGAACTATTCATTTCCGAACAATTTCCCAGGCTCAATTCCGAGAGTAATCAATAAAAAAATAAAGGGACCATCAAAATAGGAGGAATTACAATCGATATATCGCCATTCTTTAGCTATCGATAGTTATCGAAGTAAAGGGAAAATATGCGTCGTCATAACTTCAAATTCATGTCGTTCACTCCTGATAAGCTAATTGATTTCTAAGTAATTAAAAGTATGTATCACATTATATTTCCTTTAAAACTTGGAATTGGAGAAGAATTTGCATAGACATTTTTCAGAGCAATCTTGAGCCTTGGTCAAGAGAAGCCTCGGTCAAGTCATCTAAAAATGTCGGTAGTGCACTTACATATAAAGTGAAATACACCACTGCTCTCCAAATAAATGCAGAAGATGCAGGGGGGAAAAAGATATTATCCGTAAACCGAACGCTTATCTCCGAGGAAAAGACCTTAATTTCCTTCAATGTTTCTAGATCTGACGATATAGAGCAAATTCCAAGCAGCCATTGGTAACCCGAAGAGATATCACTTGTCTCCTTTTGACCTTCTCCCCTATCTTGCCTGGCAGCGCGTCTAGACTGTAAGAAATGAAAGCATGAACTCAAGTTAAAATAGCTCACAAATTTGGCGAAGACGATATTTCATCTCTACTAGATATTTTCAATCCTGCTCGATTGATGTATCGGTAAAATTTTTGAATGCATATATTTTATTAACTTTTGTGTATTACATTATTATATTTTGATATGGATTATTTTTCCTCATTTCCATTCCCAAGACATGATCGTGTACGATTAACGCTCTACATTTTCCTGGCTTAACTAAGGAACTGATTCGGTTAAAGTCGCCCACCGTGCAAATTAATGCTGAAGGGATAATGATGAAGTCTTCTCGGGCTACCCACTGGATCAGAAAAACAGCACCTGCCGACGTTTCGAAGGCTGATTCTGCCATCATCAGTAGGGCTATAATTGCTATATCCCTTGTGATGATGAAAGAGTCAGCCGTCCAAACGTAGGCAGCAGCCATTTTCTTGACCCAGTTCACCAGCATCATTCTCCGGAAAAACACCGGGCCATGAGGAAATAATGTCAGAAACATGTATAGCGTTTTTAATACAGGTTAATATTATTTGGCCCACCATGATATTGCTATAAGATACTAGTCAGCAACAGTATCACAGCCGGACGGCTCTTCAGCTAAAGCAAGGGGGAATAATAATCACAAGATAGCAAGAAATTTACACAAATTGTCCAACTGAAATTTCTATTCACTGTTTCTCAACTAAGGTGCGTTTCGAAAGTGCAATTAATCGTGGTTTTTCTAATTCTTCGTCGTGATGTGAGTACGCCGAAGTTTCACTCACCAGCATGTAAAAATTAATCAATATTTAGCGAACGAGCATAGTGGCGGGCTGCAAATCATTGCACGGATCTCTCAACCTTGTTTACGAATAGCAAAACAAGGATAAGGAATTTTCAGCTGATCTTACGCGTTTTTTCTTCTGAAAATCATAAAAAAGAACTACAGCAAGATTGGGACATAGAAAGTCACTCCTCAGGTGCTCCTAGTATCGTAAGTAAAAGAATTCAGAATTGTAATGGACCCAAAAATTCAGCTTCCAGATGAGCTCAAATTCCTCTCCAAGCTTTCTTGCCCGATTGCATTGCTAAAACAAGTTTTTCCTTATTTTCTCTACCACACTCCAACTCCACGGTCTAATTCTTTCATATTTAATTTATTACACGTATTTTCATAATGTTTATGAGTCATTACCCTATTAGGATATGAGTGGGAATTTCCGTAAGTTTTATAGCCACATAACATTAAAGAGCATTGGGGATTTATGGCAATAATAAGAAACGTAATTTGTTTGCAGTACAAATAAGTATTTGGCTTGATATATACGAGTTGCATGTATATCAAGCCAAATAAAACGCCCATTCAGTTGTTTTCATATTCTTCAATAGCTGCTTCACTTGAAAATGGAGAAGGCATTATGGAAATTGGCTTTGTCGCTAATACCATTCATTGCTTTTGCCATCTTTAACCTCATACATTTGCGCTCGACACTTATACAGTGAGTTGATACGAAAATGATTCAACTGCTACGCTGAGCAAGCGAGGAAGGTTAAATTCACATTAACGCAAGCTACGAGTGAAAGTTCCATTGATTTTGGAACAGAGCCAACTGTCGCTTCTTGAATTAATGAGGGCTTAAAGTCCGATTTTTATTTCGTAAAGAGCAATAATTCTTCATTCAATGGATTACAAAAACGCCCACTAAGAGTGTTTTCCTTAACGAAAACAAATAAGTTGTTACTGTATCACACCAGTAAAAATTCAATAACACCCTACTAGCAGGAAGGCATTTGCGATTGATATAACAAAAATAAATCGGCACTCGAAAAAAAGATTAACATCCCTCTATTTCAGCAATCATAGAGTTTTATATGTTACGATTATATGATCATAAATGCTTTTCCTGTATACAGTAAGCTATGTAGGAGTGTCTTTTATGATACTTGTTGTCAAAAAAAGAACGGAAAAATTACAGAGAAAATGCAGAAGAAGCGTTTTTTATTTCTTTTAGGATTTAGGATTAGGATTTTTTAGGATTTAAAAATCGGTCTTAAAGAAATCACATTCCAATTGCTAGCCCCATCTATATTCATCCTTCTGATTTCCTCAAGAACATTTCTGTTCTACTCTAGGCTTGATCACGTTGACAGAACAGTAGAGTTGGCTCACCTTAGATGCACGCGGCGGAAGAAAAATCTTAACGGAGTACCAAGAAAGTTATGACCAGAGGAGGTCAAAAATATTTATATCAGGAGTCTAAAGAACAGAATAGCGATTACTGAGCAATGAATTATCTAATCTTGAAATAATTTCAAATGCATGTGGGGTAGAAAAAAGCAAAGAAAGTTCCATGCCCACTAACCTTAATTTCGCTAGGTGCACATGAATGAAATATAAAGTGGTCCAAAAATAAAAAGCAACCTGGCATTAATAAAAGTAGTTCTCAGGAGAGTTCATGAATGAATGGATATGTGGCGTGAAACGATATGATCACTCGAAACGGTTTTAAGTAAATATTTGAGTCGATAACACATGGTAGGGGTGAAGGTCCGATAAGCGGAAGCCAATGCGTTTCGAGAAGAAACTAAGATAATCGAATGTGACTGGCACTGTAGTCTCAGCTTACGGCGTCGTTGTCGACTACTTACAGGCAGCGGGTTTGCCAAATGGCGACACGGCTAATGCCCGAAACACTATTTCGTCGAAGAATTTAGATATTACACAAGGATCTCACAGCCCTTTTATTACGGGAAGTTATCTTACGAGAAAATAACACTTGAATTGACCAATGAGATAATGATAGCCAACGAAACGTAAATTCAACAGCATTAAGCATTTTTTTAAAGCGTACATCTACATACTACCCCGCAAGCCGCCTCAATAGGCGTGTGGCGGGGGTGTTAGGACACCAGCCGTTTACATATAAAAAGGAAACGCTCTAATGAAATTACGCCTAGTATTTGTTAAAGTCCCTTATTGTTCCCTATTATAGTTGTAAAACGGCAATGTTGGGCACCGAAGTGATTAATGTTAAAGTAAAAGCAATCACTTAGGTATTCATTTCTATTCAGGCAATAGAGTATTTGCACACTTTTGGGAAGTGACATCTAAAAAATCTATCGATACTTCAGACACTAAATTTTCATTCTGACGCTCGTGAGGCTTTTCGTTAATTTTTTATTAGCTAATAAAATCTAATAAATTATTATTGCGCCGAAACACTGGTCCGCCATGTTTTGTAGGCTCTGACGTCATCTCCCATAGTCGACCATTTGTTGATATGGAGATTGTGTGACTGTGTAGTCTTAGCGTGGGGACGAAACTTTAGCTATTAATTAGCAAATATCGAAATAACTTCGAAAAGGCAAATACTATTTCACTCTCAACGCACAGCTAGGCTATTTCGCTTCTGCTAATATGGGAGATGACGTCACACTACGAAGAACTAATGGTTGGGCGATTAGACCTAGGCAATTTCGATGCTAAAACAATGCATATTAAAAGCTATTTATTAAATTAATTAGTTGGAATTATACCTTGGTATTTCGTACGTGGCATTTCGAAACCAAACACTACTCGCTATAATAAATTTAAACAAAATACCTCACTTACGCAAATACTCTATGGAACAAAAAATAAATTTAAATTGCTATGAAAAATCAATCATCGAGTAGACGAAATACACCTAACTAGCAATAGAACTTCTCGTATTACTAGCCTTTATAAATTACACTTGAGGTGTTGGCTAGTGAGAAGCGAGGTCTGAGGCTAAATCGTAATTTCCATACTGAATCGAAATCTGCGTCAATTTTTGCCTCGGTCATAAAATCTCAAGTCTTGATCACAGGGTTTAAAGCACCCATAAGATGTTCATAATTAAGTAAGCTGAATAAAACTTTCCTCTCGAGGTTCTCTGATTTTATGTGATTTGCCGCAAGCTTCCTTAAAGATTGTTTCTTCGTAAAATTTCGTGGGAGCACAAATTTCTTCAGTTCACAGCAATCACAGTCTCCAATATCTCGAGGACTGCACCAGAGTTTTGTAAATTATTGATATCACTGCCAAAAGTTAGGATTACTGACATCGATAGCCAGTAATTTTGAAAATATGGAACTCTCACATATGCGGCACCAAAAGCAAGAGTGCACCACCACCTTGAGGAGAAAAACAAGCTTTGAATGAACCCTAGGTCTCGTCACGGCGCCATCATTTTTTATCACCCGTTCAACAAAACGGATTTGTGAAGCAATCTCAGCTAAAGACGGATGTTGCGCTAATCAGTGACGCGGCTATTGGTAAAGCAATTACATCGAAAACGTTAATGGACGGAGTAATGGAAGTGATTGGAGAGTACGGGGATGAGAGATCCTGGATCAAGATAGTTCTCAATCCCATTATAAACAATGTACCAAGTCTGAACAAAGTTCTCTCCCATTCTACGATGGGGCTACGTAGGGCCATTGAAATCAGTGGTATTAAATCAAGATAAATACGAGGTAAACATCAGGGTGAATACGCAATGCTCTACAGGAAAGTAGTGCCACTAAGCCATGATACCAAAGAGTGGAATAATTGAACGAGACTCAAATTGGATCATTTTGTCTCTGTAGTTTGAGCGAAAAATCATTTCACCTAGAATTTGATGAATTTCACTTCATTTTAAAGATAAAAATCCCATCTTTCCAATGATATCAAAAAATTAAACCCTTGCCGAACTACTTTTCAAGCAATTTGCCTGAAAATTTAAGCTGTTTTACATGGGATAGATTACGGCTGTGCGCTCCAGAGGGAGAATATTTAAAAAATTAGGAACTTTTAGCAACTAGATTTCGTCAAAAAAACTAACGGTGTGTAGTTTGCATGTTTTCTCAACTATTTATAAAAAAATAATCTATTACTAACGACAGTAATTTTTACAGAATCGCAAAAAAAAACTGCCGGTTTGAAGGGTTTTCAGCCGTACGGCGGGAAAAAATGAGTCAAGTTAGAGACTTATGTAGCTTTATTTATTTAATTACTGAGAATTTTCGTCATATATAACTATATCTTTGCGCCATTAATATTAAAATATTGATTTCATACTTCTTACGGACGCTGAAATAAAATAATAAAATTTTAAATTGGTCTCCATTATGACTAGGGAACGATCTCGCTCAAACTACCTTAAGGGTTCTTCTGTGAATGGGTAGGCCATGGACGGCCTCAAAATATTAAAGCGCAGACCTTTTTAAGAAAATTAGGTATTTTTAAGATATTCTTAAGAAAAAAAACGAAAAATGTTTTCGTAAAAAATGTCTTTACAGAACTTTCTTTGGTAACTCGTGGTTTACTCTACACAAGCCTAAGCGCATGGAAAGCAGGACATTTTTAAGGACCGTGTTCACTCGCTAAATTATCATCTCAGGTGCTACTAATAGAGCACAGGGTTGAGAAGCAGATTGGAATTTAATCTACCAGCAAGAATACTTCAATAATACTCCCCTAACTCAATTTCCTCCAGAAAAAGTTGCCAAAAGTTGCATTTTGGGATAAATCAGTTTCAACCGCACCATAAGGTATGTAATACTGAAGTAGAGTCAGCTGTAAAACCGAAACGCAATATTTATTTATTTGATAAATGCAACTTCAAAAAATTTGGCGAGATGCTTAATGATTCGTACACTGACTTCGTAGCTAAAACAGAGGACAAAAGCACTGATGCATCATGGAAATATTTCTTAGAAATTCTACGCCAGGGAATCAACGAATATATTCCGCGAAAATTGAAATGTGATAGTAAAGAACTTCGCTGGTATAACAATGATGTTAGGAGGGACCTTAAGAGACAGAGAAAACTGTACAACTTATTCAAAAAGTCCATTACGTTAGGTGACAAATCGAAGGAACTTGAAGCAAAAGAAAGTTACGCTGCACCTCGCTCAAAAACCAAGAAATCAATGCGTACTGCATTGCGAAATTTCAAGAAAAAAGTACTTGGTGAATTACTCGAAGAAAATCCGTAATCTTTTTGGTCATATGCGAGAGAGCTTCAGGGAAAATCTTCAACCGTAGATTCGTTATTTGATAAAGATGGCAAACTTGTCACCGATAATATTGACAAAGCTAACACGTTAAATTCCCACTTCGAAAGTGTATACACTACAGACGATACTCCATGTTATTTCGACATTTCATTCACTGAGGAACCGATGAAAGAAATCACTATTCAATGTGATGGGATAACTAAACAGCTACAGTCGATAAAAAATAGTAAATCTCCGGGTCCGGAGGGAATACCCGCGCGTGTCCTCAAGGAATTAGCGCCACAGATCGCACCGTTCTTAGACATAATATTCAAGAAGTCATTGTCTGAAGGAAAGATACCAATAGACTGGAAAATTGCAAACGTTACACCGATATTCAAAAAGGGAAACAGACATGACCCAGGGAACTATCGACCAATTTCATTAACGTCTATTATAGGCAAGATACTCGAACATATCGTCGTTAGCAATATCATGACGTTCCTGGACAGTCGTAACTTCCTTCATGGCTGTCAGCACGGCTTTCGGAAAGGTAGATCATGTGAAACACAGCTCGCGCTCTTTCTTCATGACGTTCTCAAATCTGGTGAATCGAAAACACAAGTGGACGCATTATTCCTAGATTTTAAGAAAGCTTTCGACACGGTACCTCACAACAAACTTTTATACAAATTACAGTCATGCGGCCTAAACGAAACAGTAGTAAACTGGATACGCGACTTTCTGAGTGATCGTAAGCAAAAAGTAGTTCTTGACGGAATTAGCTCTGATGCAGTTAAAGTGACATCAGGTGTCCCACAAGGAAGCGTAATCGGCCCCCTTTTGTTCATTATATACATAAATGATCTATGCTCTCGAATTAGCAGTAAAATACGTTTATTTGCTGACGACGCTGTCATCTATCGCGAAATTAATGATCACTCTGACTTTGAAATTCTATCATCGGATTTAAACAACGTTCATGTGTGGAGCCAAGAGTGGGGACTCGAACTTAATCTGAGCAAATGTGCGGCGGTACATTTCTTGCGGAGGTCGTCCAACTATCCCCGTGTATATGATGTGGATGGCGTTAAGATAAAGGTGACAGATGAAGTTAAGTATCTGGGAGTTACGATAACCTCAAACCTATCGTGGGGAACACATATAAGAAATATTTGTGGCAGAGCTCTGAAGAAGCTAGGATTCGTCAAGCGTATTGTGGGAAGATTCTCAGATGAAAAAGTAAAAGAGAGGTGCTATTTCGCACTCGTCCGGCCACACCTTGAATATGCAGCAATCATATGGGATCCGGTGCAGAAAGAATTAATTCGGGAACTTAATAAAATACAAAGGAAAGCTGCGCGATTCGTCAAAAACTGCTACGGGCGTACAGACAGCGTTACGCAGATGTTAAACGAATTAGGCTGGGAGCCGCTAGAGACTCGGAGGCTGCGCGCTAGGCTTAGATTACTTGAGCAATTGAGAATAGATATCTTTCAGAGCGACACGGAGAACATCATATTAGAACCCCACTATATTTCCAGGTCCGACAGAAACGATAAATTAAGAGAGATATTTTGCCGAACGGATAGGTATGGGAATTCGTTTTTCCCCCGAACAATAAGGGACTTTAATAAATGCAAGGCGTAATTTCATAGAGCGTTTCCTTTTTATATGTAAACGGCTGGTGTCCTAACACCCCCCGCCACACGCCTATTGAGGCGGCTTGCGGGGTAGTATGTAGATGTAGATAAGTTGGGGCCTTAACGTAGAAAAACGCCAGATGCATATTCCATGAAGAAATGGCAAACAGTCAGAAACAACATGACTTAATCTTCGGAGTCCTATGGACATAATGACGTACTGTATTAATTTCGTAAATATTGAAATTTTTTTAGATCATTGAATTTCAGAGCATTTAGCTGAACGCTAAATGTTCTGAAGACGATAGAAGTGTAATCCATCGAATCATCTGCAGCAGTCACACACCTGACCCAATGGGAATTCCGAGAACACCTCAAATTTGTCATTCACGGGGAAAACACTAGATTCTAGGAGTTCTTAAAAGCGTTTCCTCGACCGGGTATCGAATTGCAAACCCTCGTCTTACCAAGCCAAAGCGCAGACACAACTTACAATTCCTGATTCCAAAGAAAATTTCAGAGGATCTATTGGAAGCAGCTTAATATATTTAATAGACCTTTCAGGTTAACCACGGCAGCAGTCATGTCTAAAACGTCATTTCTAATATTCTCATAATTTACAAGTCACTGCAATAAATTTCTTTCGCGTGGGACCTCTTTCCTTCTTCTCCCATTGTTGAGTCTGTTATTATCGATGAAAAATGAGTCCCTTATTGATCACACAATAGGAAATTGGAATGATTATGCAACAAATAATAGACTAAAGCTACAGAAGAGAGAAAATCGGTATGTGAAAGTGTGCGGTCCTATTCGAAGAGTTTCACGGCCTGTATAATTTACGTAATATATTAATCATAGATATTGACTTGGGAATGGGGGCGTTTATCATATTTTTTAATTATTGCCATATCATATGCAGTTTGTAAAATTAAAATAACCGTATTTTGCCGTTTTTTGATCCGTCACCTAGTTTTCGAGTTAGCGACGAAAACCAGATGTTCTTTACCGTTTCGCTGGAATGGGCGTGCTGAGACTTCTTACGTCATCCCTTCAATCAAAATCTACTGCGCCAGTTGCTGTGTAGGCAGACCTCCCCTCCCCAACTCTACCCCCACTCCACTCCCCAAAACAGCCAATGAAGGGAGGTGGATGACGTAGAAGTCTCAGCGCAGCTCATTCGATGGGCGTCACCTTTTGCGTATTTTAATTTTTTAATTTATGAGTGAATGGCTACGGTTATAAGATTGATTTTTTCACTAAAATTCATTTTTTGTATTCATCTAACGATTTCGTGAATAAAATAGCAATTTCGGTTCCGATTAAACGCCCACATTGTGATGTGAATACCACCCAACCCTGAATAAAATCTCTAACCTGTCACGCCGTATTACAGATTTCTGACATATCATAGTATACCACGACAACGTCGTATCAGTCAACGATAATGTCGATTCACCCCTAATCCCAGAATACAACTTTTCCCAAAACTCGGACACTGAGGCTGACTTCCTCTGCAGTAACTCCATTAATTTATTTTCCGGCTCCGTGTAAGTCAACAAGGTGAGTATAAGTGAAAGGTGTGCGGCCGACCACGAACAAATTCGCCCAAGTCCTTTGTGGGGGCCGAACAAATATTTGAGAAGGTCAGCCGACGCCCGTCCATCCGAAGGCAAGTCACATGCTCAAAAAGGCTTTCATTCCGGAGTGAAAGTTTTGTCTCCTACATTCCTTTCCACCGCTCCGCTGAACTACAACATCGGAGCCATTCCCAGCTCACGCTCGACAACCTTTGTAATGTCACACGCCTAATTAAACAGTCTCTCTCGCACATTGAAATAAAATAAGAATTCGATACGACGCTAACATTCAAATTCGAATGCTCGACCAAAGCAGCGGGTTCCGATATAAAAAGAAGTCGGTATGGAATTTCGTAATTTTCCAGGCACTCGAATGACCAAGTCCAATGCTGTGGCCCGCAAAGATTAGTCATAGCATGCCCGTCAGACTAGTTTTTTTTCGTTTCTAAAAGAGATCCTTCCATGCTTCCGAGTTCCATTCTAGCTCCGTGTTCCGCTAATGTGATGAAAGCCCTCGACACGAGCATTTGTAGAATGAATGAACCAAGCCACCACTCTTTTTCCTATCCATAGTATCACTTCGCCACAGCTGCACATCTCATGTGCTGTCGGTCAGAACGGAATCGCTTTATGTAGAAAATATTTCAGCCCGTTGGATCTATTTGATAGAAACTATTCTACAAGATAAAGTGTATACATATTATCAATAATCACAATTTTTATTATTGTCATCCGAAGTAATGGGGGATCCTGCTGGTGGCTACATTGCCAACTGGCTTCCCACCATAAGGGTCTGAATTGGATGCCAGAATCGTTTTAGGTGGAAAATATTTCATCCTGTAGGCTATGTTTGTTATAAAAACATAATATATATATGTTTGTTATATACAAAAGTGATGGGGGATCCTGTTGATTCAGTGGCTCTCGTAGTCTTCCCATCCCAAAGGTCCGGATTAAAATCCCGGCAGAGGCGTAAAGTTTTCGGAGTCCATCCCGATACCTGGTTGAGCTTGGTGGATTGGACGTTATATTATGGTCCTCTTGACGCCATTCGCAACGAGTAAGTTCGGCTAATGCCCACACCCGTCCACTACAGCTAATGCTCTCCACTCTTTAGCCATTCTCCATTTAGCCATATTTTACTCTCCAGTCCTAAATGATGCAAATGATAACAGTTATCAGTTGTCGGTTGCCTTCCTTAATAACTAACAAATCAACCGAACGAATCAACGAGTTATACAAACGCAGGCATTAGTATGAGGAAAAAAGCGGCTTAGTCGAGAAAACCATGAGTAGGCTGTGTAGGTGAATGAGGGACAAAATGAGGACGGGTTACGGAAAGCCATTAGGGAAGTTAGACTTCTTGAAAAGGGAGGAAGGCGGCGGAGAAGGATAGGTATTTTAGATTATTTCATTTCACTATAGTAATCTACCGGTTAGAGGTAGGTTATGATGAAAGTGAGAGAATATACAACGGACTGCTACACGTGCCGTGCCCTATCTAACTCTAGTATTTCATTCTTCATCTCAGCATAAGTCCTACCTTCCTTCATCCCGCCCATAAAACCGATTCTCTTTCTTCTCCTTCCCCGCTTACCCAACGTCCTACCCTCTATCACGGCCTTCAGCAAACCATCGCCCCTCATTACCGCTTCCAGCCACCTACCCTGCCTTTGCTTAATCTCATCCATAAGTATCCTCTCCTTGCCCATCATGTCAAGCACTTCCTCATTTGTCTTCCTTTCCGTCCGTTTCCTTTCTCCATCCTCCTCCACACCCACATCTCGAAAGCCTTCAGCCTATTTACGCCTTCCTTTCTCAAGGTCCACGTTTCTGCTCCATACAACGCCACGCTCCATATCAAGCTCTTCACCAGCCTCTTTGTTACATCCTTACTTAGGGTCCCCGTCATCAGCTCCCTTCTATTATTGAACGCTCCCTTCGCTAGCGCTATTCTCCTTCTAATCTCTTTGCTACTATGTCCTGTTTCTTCTAACGTAATACCCATATAATTATATTGTTCTATTTGCTCCAGTTTTTGACTTCATACTCTTATCACCAGCCTCGCTTTCTTTGTCCTAGAGAATCTCATTACTTTTATTTTCTTAAGATTAATCTTCATACCGTATTTCTCGCACTGCTTTTCCAATGCATCTACTAAAGTTTGCAGTCCCTTCGACGACAGACTAACCAACGACTGGTCGTCCAAAAACAGCTCAAGGCCAATTACAATGGACAAAAACAACATTAATCAAAAACAAATAAACAAAGAGCCATATAAATAATAACATCATTAAATAAATTAATAACAAATTAGCATTTAACACTGAACATTTTCGAACCAAACAGACAGCGAGCGAAAGACGAGAGTAGATCTAGAATGAGGAAGGAGTGCTACAGATACGGAATGAATTGAATGGATCGAGTTCAGGGACACTTTTCAACGTAGCATTGCACGCAGATGGGAGTCTGTAGATAAAAGACCGTTTGGAGACAGAGAGACGTGGTGTGGTGCAATGAAATACTTCATTCAGTCTTGTAATTCGTGAAGGAACACGTAAGGAGAAAAGAGAAAGAAGTTCCGATGACTTATAGTTTCCATTGACTTTTTTCATGAAAAATTTTCTGTCGTGAAGGGCACGGGGCGGTCAGTCAGGGAGGATATGCCAAGAGATGATCTTAATTTATTCTAGGGAGTAGTTGCGAAACTGTATATGGCGGTGCCTGATTACGGAGAGGAAGAAATTCATCGGTACCTATTTCAAGGAATTTGAGCGTAGAAGGTGTGACAGTGGCCCCAATTTGGGAGCAGTATGCGAGTACTGGAGAAAGCCATAGTTACCGCTACCGCTTTGTGTTACAGTCTTATTTGTTTTTTAAGACTTTAGTTTCCCTTTTCAACTTAACTCCCTGGACTGGGGAAAGTTTTTCACGGCGGGGTTTGTGTGCGTGTATTATTTTAAACCTTTTCTATTCGAGTGTATTAAATTACTATTGATTTTCTTTTTTAATTCAATTTGTTTATTTCTTTTTATTTTATATATTTTAATTTTTTTTAATCTTTTTTTTATCATGCTAGGGTTTTTTTTAATTCTTGTTTTTGCATGGGATAATTTTTTTTCCTTTTTTAACGTACGGAGAGCATTTAGATCAGCTATCTCACCATAGCGAAAAATTAAGGCATCTAAAGACATAGCACGAGAGGAAATGTTTTTATGTGCTCACAGAAGAGAAGTTTAGCGTCAAATATAACCCCCAAGTCTTTTTGAGTAGTGACTAGAGGAATAACTTGGCTTGAAATTTTATAAGTGTGTATTTGAGGAGATTTGCGGATCGCGAAATATAAAACCAAAGACTTGGATGGGTTCATTTTTAGGGACCAACTATTGGACCAATCTCGTATACATATCCTTCTTCCAATATCGTCACAGTAGACGTCCCGCGTAGGCACGGAGAGCGTGTCATCAGGCAATTTCAGTCTCCTCTGTTACCAGCCAAGCCCTGACCTTCCTTTGAGAATCCTCCTTATGCATGCGTCACCCCGAACGTCTTCACGGAGAAAACAAGTTCTCCGCAGAGTCAACGTCCTCGAGACTAACCTCTGTTACCAATTAACTCTCCAATCATCAACGAGGTATCGGCATCTTTGCCAGCAGTACGAGGAGAGCATCACAAGGCTTCGAGTGAGATGCGCTAAAAATGACACCATGTTCCCAGACCACCACTCTGGTGAGAATAGACTGGCGTGAATGAGTATTTTTTATGGAGTGATTTTGATATGGAGCGATGTGAGCTAACAAAAGGAAAAATTACGGTATATGCGGTAGTTTAAGCGAAATTTTATACTAGTCTTAATAGAGACCATATTTCAATTTTATTTTTTATGTAAGCAGTTGTAATAAGCATGAAATAAATATTGTTACATAAATGACTCAAAACCTTAGTTTTATGAGACTAAAATTCTCAGTAATTTACTAAATATACGTATATATAAAAACTTGACTCATTTATTTCACAACGTACGCTGAAAAAGCCTTTACAATCGAAGGTTTTTTTTGCGATTATCAAAAAATATTACAAAGAGTAATAAATTGATTTTTTAATAGTTGGAAAAGTACACGCACCACACACCGTTAAATTTGATGTAATATTCGCGTCAGAACTTCCTCATTTTTTAAAATAAAGTCACTCTGGAGTGCCTAGCCATGCCATATCCTACAGAAAACTGCTTTTATTATATCTCGAAGAGTAGCGCGGTAAGTGGTTGATACTTTAGCACCCTAGGAAAGATGAGATCTTATTCATCTTAATGAGGCCAAATTCATTGAACTTTATGCGAAGTGGTATGTCCTTGAAACTACCGTAAGTAGGTTGAAAAATAGATGACGCCTCTTCAAGCGATTCATTTCAAAACCTTATCTTTCAGCCGCTTCATAACTTTGTTTTTCCACTCAGTGGGGAGCTAGGCAGCAATGACTTTTAACATTAATACCCATCGTACCGTCCCCTTATAGGGTAGATATTTTCAAGTGAGCTTAATTCTCAGCGTTAGATCTAGAAAACTGGTTTCGATTGTAATGACTACCTCCATACTGCACACTCATTTGCTTCTGATGCGTTTTCTCCCACGCCATTCACTCTACTATCAAATATCTGTTTAAGATTCGTTGTTTTTTCTGGACCTTTAGTCTATATACAAGTTTATATCTGTTTATTTAGTCGACTCTCAACCATTCTATTCGCATGGCCAAACCAACAAAGCACGCATTAGAACAACTCACCCATCCACATAGCATACTATGTTCAGCTCGATTTGTTGAGACCCTAAGCATTGATATGAATGCAACTCAAATGCCGACCAGAAGTGGGCGATAGCGCGTTTTTTCATTTGATAAAAATTTGGTTGGCTGCTTGGATACTTGGGGAGCCGTCCGACAACTGAGATCATTTGTGACATTAAGGATAGGTGGTTATGTTGTTTAGGGAAGGATTATTGGGAATGAAGAGAAACCTGGTGCCATTGTTTCCACATTTTTACGTCCATCCGACGAAAGGATTATGAAGTGCTCTCCACAGACCACCTAAGTCGGGATCGTAATTCCACCGAAAAAATTCCGTCTCCGCCGGAAATCGAACCCGGGTCATGTAAATGGGAAGCCAATAATCTAGCCAACACACAAAGATGATCCCCTAAATGAAAGTTATCCCCTTACGATGCAAATTACTTCCATCTTACGGAAAGTTAACTTTAAATAATTCGTAAAAAGAAGTGGGTTGGATGCTCCAGTGATGGACATATATGAAAGATGTGTGCTTTGAATGGATGATTGCCCAATAATGAAACGGATATATGATAGTGTAGTGAAGGGGTAGACCGAGAAAGTTTAGGGAGAGTGTGGCGGAAGAGACTCTTTAGAGAAGGAATATTAGTAATTTGAAGAACAGGTGGGCGTGTATGAGGGTAACTTAAGGAAAAGAGGTATGCCAGTAATATTACTTAGCGATGCAGGACTATTACCGAGAGTTATTTTATTTTAACTGAGCCTACCCTTGTATTTGCACCTTTTGTGAAAGGTAATAGCGTGATGGGAATGTAAATTAAATTCTTTAAAGGTACCAGCTTACACCAATTACCAACTATTTGCCACATATGAAGACGAACACATAAAACCATTTCCGAGGTGATGATAAACCACCCAGGTTGGGTTCAAACTTGCGACCTTCGGGTTGGATAGCGTGGACATTAACCCGCCACCACCGAGGCCGAAAAATAGATTCGGAGTGATGTGTGCTAACTGAAAGTAAAAATGAAGAGTATGGGGAAGAGAAATGGAGGTGCAGGAGAAAAATAGCAACCCCCAAAGATAAAGGGTGCTAATGACTAGAGGGATTTGCACGGGGGTGCTGATAAGAACGGCGTCGAGGAGACCATTGTAGCGCCAACGAGATGATCATCTCCAAGGAGATACGCGGGGGTTAGTGGTTGGGGAGTTTACTTGAGGGAAAGGGATGCTGGGAGTTGGCGGCGAAGATCGAGCAGCAAGCAGGAAAAAATAAATTCGGGAGAAGGAGGAGAGAAAGAAGAGAGAGACTGAAGGAAGATTACACGCGTCCAGCTGAGATATCCCGATCTCCCCAATTGAAGATGAAGATAAACTCGTCCCATCATGACCGACTTATTTCTTGATCGCTTTTCCATCATTAAATGAATCCATTCGAGAGAAAAGCTCAAAGGAGAGGGGGCATCACCAAGGTAGAGCAATTAAATTGAGTGCCTTGCGCTACCCCGGAGAACTTGATATTGAAGGCCGTGCATCCAACGAAAACTTTTGAGGATTGTCGAAAAAATAGGTTTTTTGAAAATGTGGAATTCTAAAGGAAAAATAAGGGAATCAACTGGTACGTCAACTTAGTTAGAAGACGAGGGCGACATTGAGGATTGTGTCCTTTTCTGATGAATTTCTAAGGAGATAATTCTCTCATGTCAATTCCATGGCATGTCACAAATTCAAAACTCAGTAGATGTGAAGACTAGACCGCAACGTATTTTTCCAAAAAGAAGATACTATTTAGCTGTCTAAAACAATTAGAGTTTCGTCAGTTTCTGTAAAATTACGAAATGGGCCATTTTCTTTTTCTTCAACCCATAAATATACAAATTCCCAAAAATATAAATGCATCTTCATTAATGGTTTTAAAAATAAATTTCATTTCTAAAGTTATGGCCAACGATTAGCCACTTTTAGTTATGATTCTTAGCAAAAAGTAGTCTTTGAACCTTTATAGTTAATCTGTTTTTACTGATTCTCCAACGACTCTAATCCTAATATATCTACTTATGACCACGCACAAGGCAAATTTAGTGACAACATTTGGATTTATTTACATAATCAAGCCTGGAATATGTACTCACACCATTTCAAATATCATAGTGAAAGTAGCGGTAATTCCTTACAGCAAAAAACAGCATTCAGATTATGAAAACGAAAAAATTTCATTCGCTAGGGGTTCAGTATCAGCAACTGCCGGCCAGTCTGTGCTAGAAATTGGGCACTTCATTTAGACTAATAGACTTCTTTTACAAGTAATCCATTAATCACTAATGAATGCAAAAGTAGTTTCGAAGAATAAATAGCCTATAAAGAGGTAACATTTCACAACAGATATTCTCGGAAGAATTTTATGGGAAAAACGTCCTCAACTAATCGATATCTGATCTCCATAATAAAGCAAGATTTAAGCAATCCTGTCTGAAAATAATATTCAATTAAGGAACCACTTAATACATCGATAGTAAAACAAGATGATATAGCATAAAAGAGGAACATATTTCATTTTATAGGCCACCACCAAATTACCCACCATAAATATCTTAACAGTATGCCCAATGTTGATTAAATAAAGAAAGAATTGAACTCCTACGCAGCGCTTGGACTCCGAAAGTCTATATCAAAATATCAGAATGAAGTTCCGGCAGTAAAAAAGATTAGCTCATATCAAGGCATTTCATATTACACTGAATAAATTTCATCATAAAAGACGTTAGTAACGCCGTAAAATTGTCGGACAAATTCTTATACTATTTAATTTTTATCGGTATCTCTTCAAAGGTTGTAATCAGCAAGAATTATTCATCACAAGATGCCAAAGAAAAAGGAACATGAAGATTTTATGAGATGTATTAAATATATCTGTTTTATTATGCTATATTAAACTGAATGAATGCAGACTCATCATATCTGTTTCATTGAGGACACGTTCGCGGCGGTAAATAAAGGCAGGAGAAATACATGGCAAGAAAGCTGAAAGATTTCGAAAGAATGGAAATCGGTCATCGCTACCACAGTAAAATATATTATACTTTTAATGCCTTCAATTCAAGCACTTAGTTGTATGAAAAATGTGTTTTTCCAAATGTTATGAGAGTTGATGTTACAAGTGATGGATGAAAAGAAAAAATGAATTTAACGTCGCCGCAATTATTCAGCCATCAAAACGAAAAGGTTTATTTAAGATATGTATTTATCACAAAATATATTTATATGATGTAGGCAAAAGACGTAAAGGTGACGTAAGCAGAACAAATAATGATATTGCATCAACCAACTTCATCACTCAGGAGGTGAAAATCTTCTAAAGAAAACCACGCTCTGAAAGACTAAAAGCTCAATGGTGCCATTCTAAAGGAAGGAAGCAAGCGCAGCTGTGAAGACTTCAGCACATTTTAGAGCATCTCTATGGAGTGCCAGATGTTATCCTGCGCACGTCTAAACCTCCCACGCTTAACTTTAGCGTCGAGGTTTGCTAAGACGTCAGCCAAAGTAGTGGAGGAAAAAGCCGATAATTCGAAGAGCTCCCAGAGCAATCTTTATGAGAGTTACTAAAAAAAAGCCAATCTAAGTTCTCAACGTAACGAGTGGTTTTGAAGAAGTCTCGAGAGGTACACGGCACTCATGCGATCGCAATAGTATACGAACCCAAAAATTTAAATATCATGTAATAATCTTCTACCAATAGTGAACACTAAACTTAAAAGGACTAAGGATAGAAGTAACCGAGTAGCAAATTAAAAATATTCTATTAAAAAAAACACAGGAATAAATTACTCCAATTTTAGTGGTGGTGGATTTCTACATTTCACAAGCAATAAGCAATTATACATTTTTCATTTTTTTCAGCCAATTTTAGATACACCTGTATTTGTTAGGGGTTTGAGAAGCACAGCATCATAACAAGCATTAGATTAATTACATTAGACAACACCCGAATTGGAACTTGGATAGCTCCAAATATTCGACGAAAACAGAAGGTTGACGACGATCGTCAATCGTAAAAAAACGAAATTAGGAAAAACTCAGCTGTTTTCGTAGTGCCGAAATTTAGCTCCATAATGCAGAATTGTGTACTCAAATACAAAATAATATGATGTTTCACGTCAAAACCATAAAAGAGATAACACATACACCGGAATTAGTCAATTATTTAGCCACAATTTAAAGAAAACATCAGTGAGACATTTGCAAGTATACCTACACCACTAAGTTCCAGTCATTGTCGTAAGCTCTCGTCATTTTGTGTCACTGAAGCCCCGAAGACAAAATATTCACCAAGGAAATAGATAGCCACCGTAATTTATAGAAGATTACAACGTTCAATACTTAAGAAGTATTTGAAAATTGCTGAGTGATTATTAACTTTTAGCATGTGGCCTTAACGTTCTGATGGCCTCAAATGAAATTATATCAATACCAACCGATAGCTGAGAGACTACGCTACAACTCAAAATGACTTCCACCCGTTTCTTAAATTTTGCCAGTGAGCAGCTGAGAGTTTAATCGTTTAATCGACAGACTCTTATAACATGGATGAGCGAGAAGTGTGGTCTCACATTTATCTCTACTACTGCATCAGAATTGTGAATGGTGCATTTTTTTCGTCGGACCTCTGAAAACCACATTATTTTCATATCGCGTCAGAATTAACCTCTATTACAAAACGACATTTCTCAAACTCAAGTGTTCCACAAGTGGTTCTTATGACTTTCCAAACTGCCCACTAAAGGTTTTGATATTTACGCACCAAAGCTTATAAATTTAATATTTATTTAAAAAATTATGGAATCAGTAATTGGTATGCAGTACAACTAAAGACAGAAACGCACCAAGGAGCTGGGCGGTTCCATTTCCGTCGACAGCAGCTCAATCAGCTCAAATAAGAGCCAGGATTATTGCTTCGGAAAAGAAACGAAGTTCAGTACAGCAGGCAGCAAGCAGTCTCCTTATGTCAGACGCACTAAAGAACGCGAAAAAGTTCTCTTGGACAAAATATCCGCATAAGTCCGGATTTCTGCACGCTAGAACCACATCGTCGTTCCTTGCACCAGGACAAAATAAGAAAGGAAATTTAAAACAGGATAATTATTCCTTTTCCGCACCTATAGCAGAATTATGTGTGGCAATAAAATCCTATGCGTAGAAATAGCAATTGCGGAAAACGAGTTTTGGTCGATATGAAGAATTTCGATTACCCTATCGAGTAACGGAAGGCTAAGATCGCTTATTATATCTGAGTAATTCCGTAGGTCCGTTTCATTTTATTTATGCAAAAATATCCCAAAACAGATTCATGATATATTAATCATATGATTAATTAGAAAGGCATCGAAGATAAAGCGCACTAGCGATTACGGTGACCTTGGGTATGGATGCAATGAAAAGGTGGGCGAAGAGTTAAATATTAAGTGTAGCGTTGCGTAGTGAAGAAACGTGGACTCTGAGAGGGGAAGACGAGAATAGGCATCAGGCATTTGAGAGATGGGTGTGGAGGAGAATGCAGAAATTTCGGTGGACGGAACGGAAGACAAACGAATGAGTATAGTGGGTGAGGAGAGGAAACTTATGGAGGACATTAGGAGGAGGCATAGTAGGTAGTTGGTAAGAGGTAATGACGGGCAAAGGCTTGCTGAAGGCCGCGATATAGGGGAGGATGTTGGGCAAGGGGGATAGGGAAGAAAGAGGATAGTCTTTACGGACGGGATGAAGAGCGGTAGGAAGTACGCTAAGACGAGGAAGAAACTGTGTGAGGAGATAGGGGCCTGCGGGTGTAAAAATCTGGAGGACTTTTACCTATTCTCTTCCATTGAAACCTTCCCAAACCAATGGATAATTATAACCTAATAATAATAAATCAATCTTGAATTAATGCATGCAGTAATCAACTTCCTCAAAAATATCGCTAACATAATGATGCAAAGTAACATTATGCGCATCAGTTAACCATAAAGTTATAATCTTAACTACAACCATTTCCCCTATAACGACCTGCAAACACAGTTCGATTATGTATCATCGCATTCATAAGTAGGTTAAACAAATAATTTACCGTTTTCAGAGATATTTACCATGAAAATTAATCGTTCAAATAGAATTTGAAGAAGGCATTAGGTCAATTAAGCACCGTGGAGTGCATGACCATCACCAATTGTCCCTCAGGAGCATTGGCCAAACATATTATTGGCAAAATGTCATGCAATTTTATTGCAATGCGTTCATTTCGCGGTAAACAATTTTAGGAATGGATTTATAATGTACCTACTATAGACTGAAATCAATCAATCTCATTAAGGGAAGATGTTCAGAGTTTATTATACACCTCTTCACAGTGGGTGGATATGTCCCGAACGGAGAGTCCTTGCACTCGTAAAATTGTCGATACCATGATGCAAAACACGAGTTAACCATTGACTAATTGGTAGGACCCGTAATAGCGCAAGGAAGTATGTTACTCCTCCCTAGGAAAATTTCGGACTGCAATCAAAACAGATTAAATAGCAACTACTACATTTCTCCCCGCACGTGCTGTAACTAGTTA
The DNA here is from genome assembly GCA_963573305.1 of Pyrrhosoma nymphula. Lineage (NCBI taxonomy): Eukaryota > Metazoa > Arthropoda > Insecta > Odonata > Coenagrionidae > Pyrrhosoma > Pyrrhosoma nymphula. Next base: position 17,402,439 of record OY754335.1, read on the forward strand.
CATTCTGCCGACTCCCGAGTACCAGAATGAAGCTCGAGGCATTTTTTTCACGCGGAAACGAGACGTCCGAAAATTCATTTTCACCGCTGCACTCGTTCTTTGCGACATTTGTTCTTGAATACGATGAACCCGTAGAATTAATACGGAGTCGAGCGCTAAGGATTTCTTTTCTATAAAAAGATACTCGAGGGATTGAGAATTATAACTCATTTCGAGATAAACTTCTGCCCTCGATTCGCTTTAAAAAAAAGAGAATGTTTGATGGCGTTCTATGTCAAGAGTTAGGGGAACGACTGTTGAGTATATGGATGAGGACCGAGTACGGGAGAGAGGCAAAGGACATCAATAAGGCGAGAGAATAGAATCCACGCGTACCCAGTTCTCTTTATCCCTTGAGTAATTCCCTGCAAACATATTTCTCCACGAAATATCCCCTCCTTCCAGGTAAAAAGGGAGGCAGCCCTCGAGGTTCAAGGAATATGAAAAAAAAAAACAATTACCACGCAATAATTTACGGAGCCTTGTAGCAGCAAAAGGAGAGAAAGACTTTAAATGGAAAGACATTACCAGTGTCCCCCTTGCTCCCCTTGCTCGTGCATGCTTGCTCCACACGCAACTCCCAAGTGAATGGAAATAAATAGTAAAGCGCTCTGATATGCATAGAATTTGATTCACTGCGGGAGGTCAAGTACAAAAAATAAACCTCAAGAGCGCATTTTGTGGACAGAGAAACACTGAAGGCAGGGAAAGACAGGAGGGAATTGAAAAGGCAAATTGTACGCGCTGAAAAAGCGCCAACTTGGAAGAGGATGTTTTACGGAAAGGACGACGGTTAAGAAATTCCATACGAGAAGGCCCTGGAAGAAAATGCGTGGACGTGACTGAAGGAGAAAATATTAGAATTAAAAATCATGGACTTAAAGGCATTGTTCCGGTAGTTTTGGATCATCCCTACACATACTGCAGGAGAGAAAAAATACAGGCTTACTACAACGAGAGTAAATGTACAGGCTAACTACTCGTAAATTTTGAGCGGCAATATTCACCTACACGGACAGGGGGAGTGCAACAACACTGGATTAATACAAGCAGGAAAGTACAGGCTAACTATAAAATATAGAATCAGGTATAATGTGGTGGAACCGTTCATAATGGCAGAAGTAAAACACTGCAAAACAGTTTTCCACTAAAAAAAATTAATTTAGATGCACTAAATAATTTAAATCTATCTATCTATATCAATAAAAATGTAAACGTTCGTTTGTTAAAAATCTTAAATCTCCGAAAGTTCTTCACCGATTGCTTTGAAATTTTGAAACAGCGTTGCATTTGAATACGCGCGTTTTTTCATAGTAAAATTAGATTTTTGGCATTGTTAATAGCTCATTTATGTTAACTTTTATATTTCCATATGAAAAGCATTGGATTCCAGTGCAAGTGTTTCTTTATTTGTTTTTTTTAATTAATTGCCCTCAAGATTAAGGAAAGTTTTATTATAGAACGCATAAATAAATTCAGTATATAATTATTTCATTCCATTTTCTTATACGCTGTGTTTTTGTCCAAGTATTGCGTTTTTATCTCTAAATTCATCCATTTCTTCCTTTTCAAAAATAGAAATTTCCATTTTTAATAAAAAACTTTGTACTTTTCCACACTTTATAAAGTGTGGAAATGTACAAAGTGTTTTTATTAAAAATGGATATCTATCACTTCCACGAAGTCAAGCCTGAAACAATTAAATTTAATAGAAATTTCCTAGGCAGCCAGGCGTGAATATCCTTTTAATAGCGACTTAATGAATGGTTATTCACGCCTGCAGAATTTTTAGGCCAGGTTCAGTAACTGAATATATGTAGAAATAGTTGTAGTCAAACGACTGCAGTTCCCCGTTCGCCTTGCCTTCTCAATGACCATCAACATATCTTGCAAGGTCAATCGCTACAAGTATGTAGATTAAATCTGGAAATTCCATGCTTTAGACAGGGCCAATTATATGTCTCATGCTCACGGATGGGACAGCCGAAAAATTTATTTTTTTTCCAGAGGGCGGTAAGACCAAAAATATTGTATATCCCAAAGAACTTGAATAAATGTTTTCATCTTTAATTTAATACACAGAAAATCATTGGCTTTCATTAATTTTGTACATGTAAATGTGCCTGCTTTGTATACCTATTTGTGCCTACTTAAAAAGAAAAAGAGGCATTGCAACGCATGCCGGGCACAGCTAGTTAATAATAAATAAAATTTCATTAATTCCATTTATTAGTGGAAAACTGCATGTGGTTGCTTCTATCATTACAGGCTAGCTACATTGCGAGTCACAATATAAAACACATCTCTTATGAAGTAATTCACCGCATAGATAAACCTTTCTCTGCTTTACAATGCGACAGTTTTTTCTCTTCAGATTAAAGAAACAATTCTTCAACCATAGTGGAGTACACTGATGATAAGACACTTATTTACCTAGCAGCATGCGATAATGGCAATGGTCGGACAGGTGCAAATGCTTTGTACTGAAATATGTTGTTACTGCAGTAATGATGAATAAAATATGTAAACAAGCGTTTTCCTCCAGTAATACTACCCATCTGAGTTGTTCATGGATATATCCAGACCTGAAACTTCAGAGACGTCCAAAATTTAAGATGGTATCATAAAGAGAATGCATGCACATTACTCTAAGATGGTTTGTACACATAAATGAGCGCAAAATATAATGATTAAATATTATAATTGGAGAATAATCTCATCCTAGGAAATTTAGCAGGAAATGCATCCCTTTTTAGTAAAATTTAAACAAATTTATACATCAAGCCAAAAAGATTTTCCTCTCCTGCAGAAAGCAACAAGGAATGTGTTAATATAAACATGGCTCGCTGTCACGAAAAACCGATGCCATTTTCTCTGTATCCAAAGGCATTGGATACCTTTTTCACGATGGAAGAAAAGTTTGAATTACAAGTATTTATGTCTCAAAATTAATCATCTACAAAAGTAATATTAGGGTGAAATATAAATCAAAAGTACCATGGAACATGCAACGCATAGCGTACTCAATTCTTGTAGAAAAACGAATTTAGGGCATTGTAATAGGAAAATGAAACGAAAAGGAATCAACAAGTAGTTAAAGAGATGAAGTAAAGTAGTCCAATCTAGCAATCATTTTCACTACTAGCCAAACTTCTCCCCTGACTGGTAAATAAAAAGCACACTCGTTCTACTATTTCCACAAGTTTATACAGAAACATCTCACCCCAATCTCCTCTTACCGTGTATTCCAAGCCGGTTACACACGAATCAGCACTCCAGTAAGGGAAGTAGTGGATCGTATACAAAGTGGAAGGTGAGGAATACGGGAGGGGAAGGCCATGCGCAAGCATTTTAGCCGATGTCCCACGGTCAAATTTGGATGCTTATTTTTACAAATGTGATACAAAAAATGTACACCGTGTGACATGGTGGCATTGTATCAAAATAACTACTGGTAGAAAGTTTTGTACACAATCCCTTGTGGACCAAACGAATGAAACATGCTCTAAATTTCAATCCAAAAGTATGAAACCCATCATTCAAGAGGAATTAAAAAAATTAAGAATTGCTATCCGTTCTATTGGAGTGGTGCGACACCCTGTATTGGTCTTCAGATACTTTGGGAATATCTACACTCTTAAGCGGGTAAAATACAGAGCTCCTTGGTTGTTATTATATATTATATCATATCATATATTATACTATCTCACATCACATATTATATTTTTGTGTATTCAGTGTATTTGTTTTTCAACTTTAATGAGCGTAAGAAAATTGATTTGCAAGGAAATCATCCGTTTCTCCCATGCAATCCCATTGAAATACAAAATTGTGTCAAAGTTCGAAATATGGAGACATTCTCAGAGTTTTCGATTTTTTCCCGATTTACAGGGTAAATAAGAACATTTCCTAAAAATGACAGCGCTCCAGCTTGATTTGAAATGTCCAGGCATATTTATCAAAGAGATCTGAGGTCATCTGTCGTTTTTTCCGAGTCGTGTCGCATGTCGTTCATGAGATGGTTTTTACCCCTCATCAAGCGAACGTGTTTACAGCGGGCGCTATTGTGGTCATAAAATACAAAACGACAGTAATGACGTTTCACTTCAAAAACGAAATGAACTGTAATAAGCTTTGTCTTCGCCTCGATACCTCAGCCTCTTAAAAAAAATAAACCTACGCAGCCTATTCACACTGCTGTAATTGCCTTAAGCATGGATTCTGCACGATCATTTTACTTCAATTTACCTTGCCTTCATTTTACTAACTTTCATGACTTCATTTTACTTCAATTTACTAATATATTACCTTTCATTTATTTTTCCTCCTTCGGAACAAATGTACTATACAGCGGAAAACATCAAATCAATTAATACAAAATTAGAAAGAAAGGGGTTTGGATTATAAATCTGGATCCCAATAATTTTATTAATAAAGGCTGGTTTTGGAGGGTTTGGTCAAGAACAATTAAACGCCGCACAGTGGGCTGAAATCGAAAAAAGCTGGCCTAAACCTCAAAAACGTTTTTTTTTAGTCCGGAAGTTGACACTTCGCATTAACATTCTTAAATAGTTTTGGCATGACATGCCGCAATGATTTTTTTCTTGTACTTGGGAACAATATATATGGAGTCAAAGTTGAACCAATTTTGCATAAAACACCCACCTTCGATTTTCTCTGTCAGTTACCAAAATTAACCACTTGCTGTATTTTAATGGATTAACTTATGGAAAAAGCAATTACACCGTTTTATTATACGGTTCTTTCTTTTTCATTTTATGTTAATTTTAAGATTTTATTTCATTATTAACAATAAATACACAAGAAAATGGCGGATCCTATTTTCAGTCAATTTTTTACGTATTTGTTGAGAAAAAGTAGTTGGTGCCAACTGGTTACGCTAAGTAACTCATACCACGCCACTCTACAAAGCTTCCAGATTGTGAATATAAAGAAAAATCTTGCTTATATTAGCAACCCTGAATTACAGTTCGAAATTACAGGATCTGATGTGAGAAGTAATCTTCGAAATACGTCCTCATTGGTGGCCACTCGACACCTCTTCCTTGTGAAACGCTCGCCTAAGTTTCTTGTGTCCTAATTCCGAGACTCTTTTGCTTCTTCTGAGAGTTGTCCCAATGGAAGAATCGAGTCTTTCGCAATTCTTGAAGGCAATATTTTCTCCATACCTATTATTGCAGGAGATAGTGAGGGATTGTCAAAGAATCGCCGAGCCGTGTTCCCATCGTTAGTTGTCCCTTACCTCGGCCTCGGCACATCCAAAATCAATTCCATTTTTTCTCTGAAATAATTTTGCAGCTTAGCCATTCTAACTCGCAGTAGTTGTCTGTGCTTTCCACGCGCCTATTTGAGAGGTTTATTATTAGCATTATATTCAAATATTAATTAGTGTAAAACTAATTTCATAATTGACGTTTTACAATTCCTTGTCATAGCTTGAAATCAAGACGATAAGATACATGTATGAGGCACTCAAAAAATCTAATGTAACGATGCAGGGTAGGTATTCCAAATGAGTGATTATCCCCACTCACTGGTCTTTACTTCATCTCGTCAAGTTTATTCATATTGGATATTTTGACCCGACAATTGAAACATTTCATGTTCCCACTTTCAGTCAATGCTTTGCATGCTTGGGAAGGCATTAATTTACGTATTTACATGCGTTTATAAATCATTAACTTTACTAACTTAATTCGTAAACGTTAATCGTTAACTGCTGTTCGAATAAGTATGAACGTTCTTGGGAGAATATCTGGAAGAATCTATTTTGAATAAAATGCAAACGAGTATTTGAAAAGGATATATGGAGGAAAATGTTAATGATTTTCGTAATAGCCTGTTTCATCATTTACTAAACGAAGAGGCACCAGAGAGCTCACGAACAAGAATTCATCCGACATTGGTTCTCGTAGCCGTATTTGTTTGTACTGTGCATGGCCTGAACTGCCGTTAAACCGTACTTCCATGTTAAAGTGCAGTTCATTTCATGCGTCGAATTTGGAGCTGTAAAGATGTACGTAACGATCTGTGATGCTGTGTGATCCAATAGGCTATGAAGGGTAATTTCACATGAGTCCTTTACAATGGTAATTTCAGCCGGGTAAGTAGCATTTTTAGCTAGCCTTACTCTCTCATAATTGGGATATTGTTTACGGTCATGACATTCTCCAATTTTTCGAAGACCCTTATACCGGAATTTCGTGAGCTGCATGGAAACAATGAGCGAGAGAGCCTCTTCTTCTGACATCATATTTGACATTGGGTCGCTTTTTCTCCACTTAGAAATTATTCTTCTTGATCTATGTGGTGCGGTCGTAGTAGCTTCTTTCAGAAGCTTGAAGGTAGCTTCATCTCCTTCTTCTCTAAAATTCATTGATGCTGCAAATGTAAGAGTTGCCGCGGAATGAGAAGATGCACTGCTCTGACTTTTTATTTTCCTTCTTTTTGATCTTTCGCTGGAAGCATGGAAACATATTTCCGGACGTCCACCTGTACTGGCTAAGGTAAGAAAAGAAATGTATAACGCTGCACAAGTACTATAAATTGAATCAATTATACAAATAAACTTACAGGAAGGAGCTGAAGTACTCGACAAACATTCGAGAAGTATTCCGTAAAATCAACAACCTTCTTGAGCCATTTGTCGTGACGCTTCGGAAATATCTTGTAATGTCTAGAACACTCATCCAATTTCTTCCACGTACTTTCCAAAAAAAATTTCGATTCAAGTATATACTCAGTGCCTTAAAAAGTCCATTATTTGATACCAAATGCAACTTTCTAGAGATATATTTCAATAAATATCGTTTTTTGCATGTAATGCATGATGCCCAGACTTCTATAGAATAATATGTAGCTATAAACGTGAAATTTTGACGTGAGGCATTTGTTTAGGCAAGCATGTATAAAAACCAAAAAGATCCTGAAAACAAATTGAAATGGTGAAAGGAATTAAAGCAAATACTGACGCCCAAATATTGCAACATATTTGGTTCGACTAAGGAGATGTAAACTGAAAGAGGCACTAATACTGACAAGTTCCTTCCGGAATTTCATAAAATATTTAATCGTATTTCAATCAAAAGTCCCTAAAAATATATAGCAAATGAATACACAAATGGTTATAATAGAGATAACTTAATAAAGCCATGAATGTAGAAAATAAAATGAAATATCAACACAAATGCCACCAAAAAATATGTGATTATAGTTGGATATCGGACACTGACACACACACACACGGGTGAAAACCGAAGCAGAAGGATAGGACAGACAGACAGATAAGGCAGACACAAACAGGCAGAACTGTTCCACATCACACCAGAAATACAACTAAATGTGCACGTGCATTTCGTTGGAGAAAAGTGAATATACTCCCGAAAATATCCATAACAAACCGCACGAAGGGCTCCGCAGTGTTATAAAACGACCCGTTTCGGCAGGCCCTGAAGCAGTTAGGAGTAGGGGTTGGGGAGTTGATGCCATGCGACACCAGTTGGCGGCTGGTGCGTTCGAAAGGGAGTTTTTCTGTCAACGAGAGATGCTCATTTCCTTCTGTAGGCGAAGTGCAGCATACATGTGAAAACCCCGAGATATTTTCTGGAGTGCGCTCGAAAAAACGATGTAATATGCGGGGTTACTAATATACGCAAGTTTTTTCTTTAGATTCACAATCTGGAAGCTATGTAGAGTGGCGTGGTATGAGTTACTTAGCGTAACCAGTTGGCACCAACTACTTTTTCTCAACAAATACGTAAAAAATTGACTGAAAATAGGATCCGCCATTTTGTTGTGTATTTATTGTTAATAATGAAATAAAATCTTAAAATTAACATAAAATGAAAAAGAAATAACCGTATAATAAAACGGTGCAATTGCTTTTCCCATAAGTTAATCCATTAAAATACAGCAAGAGGTTAATTTTGGTAACTGACAGAGAAAATCGAAGGTGGGTGTTTTATGCAAAATTGGTTCAACTTTGACTCCATATATATTGTTCCCAAGTACAAGAAAAAAATCATTGCGGCATGTCATGCCAAAACTATTTGAGAATTTTAATGCGAAGTGTCAACTTCCGGACTAAAAAAAAACGTTTTTGAGGTTTAGGCCAGCTATTTTCGATTTCAGCCCACTGTTTGCCGTTGTCAACTTTTCGATTTGTTTATAAATCTCCATCAGGGCTATATATTAAATGGAACATACCAATAATGTACATATCTTATAAGAGGATTCAGTAGGCAAACCACATATGTTTTAATAAAAAACAATAAACATCAAATTAACTACAGCAACCGTTAATTTTATATTTATTGTTTTTTTATAAAAATATGTGGTTTGTCTACTCAATCCTGTAATAAGATGTGTACATTATTGGTATGTAGCTCTGATGGAGATTTATAAATAAATCTAAACGTTGAAAACGGCGTCTACTTGTTCTTAACCGAACCCTCTAAAACCAGCCTTTATCAATGGATTTTACGGTTACCAAAACTTGTATCCAAATTTGACCATGGGACACCTTTAGCCACTTACTGATGGAAGACGAAAAGGGGACCACGATTTAACGTACATGAATATCATCCGACGGACTGAGGACTGTTCTTGAAACGCTATCTTCAAGAGCACTCAAGAAGGGATTGGATTATCAAAGAAATATTTCCGCATCGAGGGGAAAGCCAGTAATACAGCCATTGGGCAAAAAAATTACGAGTCACAAGAATTTGACATAAATGTGGCGACTTTCACAATGAAATTTTGCGAACGTTGCGCAAAAATGGCCCAACTCGGTATTTACGATAAAATTTCGCAAAATGTTTTCCTTGGTACGAAATATCAAATATTCCTAACAATTGTCAAGTACACTTTTAAAATGCACTGAGGTCATAAAGGCAAATGTGTCCTACTTCAATTGCATTTTTAAAACATTTATAATTGCAGATGCCAATTTGAGAAACACCTGCTTTTGGTATTTGTTGCGGGTTTGTTGATCTCAGCGCCACGACACGTATCAGATTAGTGACAGCTACCCGAACTGGAGTTTTAATAGCACGGAATGAACTGAGAAAACAGAAGGTTTACAGAGAAAATCAATCACAAATACCAAACTCAGAAAAACTGAGCTACGTTTCCGTAGAGATAAACTTTAGCCCCAAATCAGAATTATATACTCAATTAGAAACCAAATCTATTATTTCACGTCAAATACCAGAAAAGAGATAAAATGTACACCGGAAGAAGCTTGTCAGTTAACCACAATTTAAACCAAACTGTTTTTAAAGCATTCTCAGCTCAGTTCCAATCACGGTAGTTCGGTTTTGACATCTTGTGCCGCCCGAGCTCCTGGAACAATATGTTTATCTCCTACACAAGACAGCCTTTTCTGTATCCAATACGCGACTAGCCAAAAAGATCTACAGGTGAAAATTTCGCAAGAAATACACCTCTGATACTATTCAGAAATTTCAAAAAAACTTATAGAGGTGAGACAGTTTGGTGTCCATAGGTACCCATCGAGGCGACTACCTACCAAAACGGATTGGGGATACGTTAAAATGAGACGCGTTAGGGATGAGGAAGAAGAGCGATGACGACCTCTGACGAGGAAAAAGAGAACCACTCAACGTGGGGAGCAAATATTTGAGAAGGCGTTAATTAGTTGACCCGAAGCAGCACTGGGAAAAAATCTGGAACGGCAATCAGAGGAGCAGATAGACGGAGTGTGTATGCTTATGAGGTTCGAGTAGACTTAGCGTCGAGGAGATTTCCAGTCATCGATTTTCCAATCAGCTTAGACTAACTTCATCAAGTGGAGAGCCGTTATCTTCAATGAACTGCGTGCAAACATGGTGCTCGCTGGAAAAAGTGTAGGTTCTCTGGGAAGGCTCGCTTCGGATTCGCTCTCTCGCTAGTGTCTCTCCCATAATCTGTTGACGTCAATTAGAACGAATATTTTAAAAAAAATCCTCCGGGAAAATCATCGGACTCTTTCATTTTTAATATCATGTTATAATTTTAGCCATTTCTATGGTGCCCCAAAAATATGTAAAAAGAGGCACCGATAAGCCACACTGTACGCATACTGCTTGCGTAAACCTCTTACTACTCTATATATAATGCTAAGACGACCGGATACACTGTAGGTACTAAGAGGACGTAGGGTAAACGCTTATGAAAGGTTGAACAAACCAATCTCTTTACATCCGTCGGCTGATTTTTGCTCGCAAGAACAAATTTCTGGAGCTGCTAATTAGGGCTGTGACCTAGTAAATGTAATTATATTTACGCTAACTCCAGCGGATTTCAGCGGTGTCGAGTGATCATGCTAGTGAAGTTCACACACTTAGCGTAAACATTCCATATCGATAATAGTGCACACGAAATCAAGATAATTACCGTTCAGCAAAAAATAAAGGGCGCATTTTTCAGTCTTAACAACGAGTGCCTTACAATAAAGGTAGTATGCAAGAATTTTCAAGAATACAAGGTGGATGACTTTTTGTCGAGTTTCGAACTGTCAAATATTATCGCTCGGTAATTTTGATTTTTGCACTAAAAAGTAAGTATTTTACTACAATCTTAGCAAACAATATTTTTCCGTAGTTTTTTTCAATTATTACGCACCAAATTCAATACAGGGATTACTGTTTTATATTAAGCAATGGGTGAATATTGGGGAGTAATTTGTATTTCAATAGGTGCGCTGGTATACAAGTGGTCAATGCAAGTTCAACAGAGCTCATTCAGCATTTTAGGATTCCTAGCTCTATCGGAAGATGACACTATGAAGAAGGAAAGCTATTTTCCTTAGATTACTCACAATTTTTAAATTGTCTTCCTCTACATCTGCTTTCATATTTCTTTCACTAACACTAAGGAATTTAGAAGATACCGGGACTGCCCGAGGACACTAAGGAAAGTTTTTATTTCCAATTTTAAGAGTACTGGAGACCGTATGTCTAATGTTGATTCAATTTCATTCCCGAATTTCACTTATAAGAATATGGCTTTATGTCGTATCTGAAGATTAATTTACCAGGAATTAACTTCCAAGAGAAACTAAAGTAAGAACTACCGGCTGAATTGTTGACTTCTATCAATTTAAGTCATGGAAAATGCAATTCCACGGGTTTGGTAGGGCAAAAATAATTATGCAATTTCTAAACGTTTCGTACGAATGACTTTTTACCATTACGTCGATCATAATTTGACTCTAAAAATAACCTTATCATAACTTCATTCGACACCATATTGAACAAGCAAAAGGACTATTTACAGAAAGAGAGCATTTCTTCTTTCCTCACCCGAGTAGCTTTGAGTTCAAAGACCTTAAAAGTCAGAGACCCACGCTGGACGTTTCGAAGAAAGTACGATCGATTTTTTGTAAAGAGCTTGTTGAAATTTCAAAAAATACAATTATTGTAGACTAAAGAATTTCCGCGAACCGATAATTCCCTTTCCTCAAATTTGAAAAAAAAAATCCCTCAAATTTCCCTTGTAAAATTTCAACTTTCAATGGCCTAAGTCTACAACTTTTCACCTCACAGCGCATCGGCAACGCAACACTCTTCCCCTAATATCACTGGTTCCCCTCCTCAAATAATTCATTCCGATCACTTTTTTATTTTATAGTTCACTTTGCGTATTGGCATTTGAGGTAATGGATTCAACTATGTTTACCAAGTCGTGCAACGAAGTAACGTTCCGGAGTTAAAAAATAAGAAAACTATGGTGTTTGTTACGATTGATATAATAGCATTGAATGATCAATGTTAAGATCTGATTTTTTGTTGATCATATTTCACTGTATGTAATTCATTAAGGTTCGGAATTGAAAAAGACTGAGTGTACCGTTTTAAGGACCCGATAAGGGAAGTAGGCTGCGATTTACTCAAGGGCGGCTTCAATCAAGTGTAAAACGAGAAAATGTCGGTGACTTCAGGCTAATTGCCGTTCTTTTAATCCAACAAATTGCTTCAATAACATAACTACGGTTAATGCGACAATGTTTGGACAAAAACAAGATTGTGGCAATATTCCAAGCTAAAAAAAGATTTTAGGTGGCCATCATCTTTACACTTTCTCATTCACAATATCATATCTGAATAGATATTTAAAAACAATTTATCAAAGTGAAGCGCATGCATTGCGTACTAATCTGAAGAAATCATAACCTTCTAACATTTAATAGATCCTGCATCAATAACAAGACTTTAATGAATCTGAATGGAGAAGAAAGAATCACAATTCCACGCGCAAGTTCAATTCATATTAATAACATTATGTACAATAAGTGTAGAGGTATTTCCCATGACTGCGAATCCACATCTTACTATTTCGTTAAAAAAAATCCGCTTTCGGGAATAAATGTTTTTAGTCTCCAGAAAAGGAGCCATCAATAATAATTAGGCGAGCCCAAATCTATCCAGTAATTTTAAGATGTTGCATTTACTGCATCCAATGCAACCAAAGACTGAGTAATTAGTAAAATGGTAAACTTTGGTAAAATATATTATATTTTTGGATCAATAACCGAATGATTAAGCCTCATTTACTTTTTGAACTCAATCCATTACACAAAGAATAGAAATTATTTATAGAGAGAGTGGTGTGAAAATCGATCTAAGGAAATTAATTACGTGTTTAAACAATTGTCTAACTTATGGCTTATAATGGAATTCATTCAACTCGATTCGATAACAGTGCATTGATGAAGATGAAACAGCTTAAGCCAAAATGAAACTAGATACTTAAAAAGATTTTATTTCTCCCCACCATCCATCGCCTACATCCTAACTATACTCATTACACTTTATTGAGATGAGACCTTCGGCCTTTTGAAAAGAATAATTTTGACCCTTTTAGGTTATCAAAATGTCATACTAGATAAGTAATCAAAGTTCAGAAGGGCATCAATAGACAAGGCTCTTCTGGCAACCACTGATTCTTGTTATTTTCTGACGGCTTGTATCTCAAATCCGACGAGACACACAATTGACGCATAGTTTTGTTAAAACACAAGAGCTTTTCACCGTTATAAAAAGGCCTCATTTGTTGACTGTGTTATTGCGGTGAAAAAAAATATATTACCATAAGCCCACAAATTTAATGCAGTAAAGTTGGTGAATCCCAAAAATTTAATATCGAGCAAAATGCGGTTAGGTGACCTCAATTCGCCCAAGTTTTTAAAATTTATCTCATTCATTACGGTGTGGATTCAAGCATTAGCCAAATTTATCCAAACATTTTTGGTAAAAATGTTGCTCTGTAACGATCCCTTCAATAATTTAATCAAAGTAATTTTTTTATTTAGTTACCAAGCCATAAAATTACTTCTCTGATATTATGAGTATAAAACAGAAACCCACGACAAAATAAATTCTATTTTTAGCACGATCTCCCGGCGTTAAAAACCATAATAATACACTTTTCCCATATTATTGCATAAAAAACGCGATATTATTTCAAAATAATGTTGAAATAAAATTTTGATGTGGCTACTTAAATGCAGCCTTTCAATTAAGCTCGATTAAATGTATACATGCCGCATCTCGCTAAATTAACTTGCTAATTACCTGAGTTATTTTTTAAAAATAATGAAAAAAGAATGACATTTTGCCGCATCATGTTGATTTAGTGATAACTAATTGAATACAGGAAAATTTTCCTCTCTTGTTTGGGCGGAATTTAGTAAAAAGTAATCAAATGATCGTTAATCAACGATTCAAGTAGCGGTAATCTATTAATCGTCATGTAGCTCCCAGTGGGTAATCAACCATACATCTGTATTATTCAATTGAATATTAAATAGTTTTTCATTTCATTACTAAACTCTTCGTCAAACTTATTATATCATGTTCTAATAAAAGAGAAAAATATAATGTTAGAAATGAACTAAGTAATATATATAGGATACGACTCCTAAGATATTCCAACGCAATAGCCAAAAAGATTTTTCTTGTTTAAGTTGACGGCTTCAAAAGTCACAAAAGGGATAGAAGCTTGGAAACAATTTTATTAAGGAGAGAGGGATTATATCTTTACTTGCACACATAGACTATATTGGGAATTACACAATAGAATTTGATAGACAAATTAGCAGTTAACACTACCTCTATGATTAGGTCAGTAAGTAATGTATTTGAAAATAAGAAAGGTATTAGTGAAAGAGTCGTCCTTAAAAAATATGACGGTACCGCTGCAATTAATTTATTTAACATAAGTTCATGAGCGTTAAGCAAACGCAATTTAAACTCGAGTAATGAGGAGCTAAAACATATCTTTGAATGCTCGTAAGGAAAGTATAGCGCATTCACATTAAGGTGGCTGAAGCGGTAATCGTTGGTCTTTGACGGCACATTTTAATAATTTCTATACGTAAGTCGAAAAAAGTTCTTAGAACGTATTTCACTTCAGAGCATCTGCTTATGCGTTGGAACTCACCATACAGCCAGTAATGAAAGTTACACAAAAACTAAATTTTTTCCTTAATTAAAGCATGTTAAGATTAGAGTTTTCAGCGCGGTATTCGAAATTAAGACGATATTGCACAGAAATATGTTGTTTTCAATTATTGGACTCGACGCGACACCTTGATATTTGTTAGAAGCAATTGTAATAAAAAAAAATGTTATGTTTCGCGTTTAGAAGAACTCCATTCTTATGTAATAGAATTATTACGACATATATGTCATCTGCTATAAGGCTACGGGTTACAATAGCATTAAATTACCAAAAAACCTAATCAGTATGACGCATTTTTGTTTTCCCTATTCTCTGTTGGTATCACTAATGAGAACACGTTTGCAAAGTTTGACGCAATTCTTTGCGTAAACAAAAAACGCTCCAATAACCTTATCATCGGCCGGGAACGCGAGATGACATCAATACAAAAGATTTAATATCTACTACCCTGATGGCAGGGGATGTGAGGATGGTTAATTCTTCATTCGGCCTTTTCCAAGTATCTTATGAACCACACTGAGAGAACGGTGCTGCTTCGCGCGGACGAGTTCGGAACTTCCTGGACTGCTTGCCTTATATAAAATCCCCTCTCCAATCTCCCACGACTGAGCAATCCCAACAGCTACGATAGCGCGGATTCTCTTCCCAACGCACTCAAGTAGACTGATGACGTGCACCTAGGTGTATTGAGTAGCACGCGACGGCCAGTAGTTTCAAAGAAAATGGGCTCGATCACAATTAGATAAAAGTCAATATAAGTAATAATTTAGCATAAGAGGCGAATAAATAATGAATACTCGTAAGAGAGTCAGATGAAAAATTAAAGAATGAGGATGCACAAACCAAGAAAATTGATTTTCAGGACTCAACCATCCCAGCGTGCACAGAATTAAAATGCCTTGACTCCATGGTATGTACTACGCAAAACGGAGATTCATAAGGACATCCAGAAACGATAGCAGTATGCTTAAAGTGGAGAGAGTTAACAGGAGCCACATGGGATAAGAGAATGCCTACAAATTCACGGGTAAAGTGTATAGGAGCATGATTAGACCAGTTTTATCTAGGTTTGTCGATATGCAGTGTAGCTCTTAGTAGTAGTAGTACTCCCTAATACTTGAATCCTTATCTGTTACCTAGTACTAACAGCACGCTGTGCATGTGTTTTTACATAAATCTTGAGTCTCTGTCCATTTGTGTAGTTGCAAAATACATATATATTAACGGTCCCTTTCCATTGTGATAATATTTGTAGTGCAGTGCATGCTTGTAAGGATTCGCCTCGTGACAAGCATTAGCGATTTATGCTAATGCATAATTAGTCGTAATTACACTAACTTTAGGGCATAGTGTAATGTATGTTGGTGAATACTCACCCCCTGTCGCACACCCCAGAGCTGTGGCTTGCAGGGTATTTTGTAGATGTAGATGCATGCTATACGGAGCGGACTGCTAGGCCACTAAAGATTGTCACACACAGTAAATGTTCGCACAAGAAATCAGAATGCTGAAGTGGATGTGTAGTAAAACGGAGCTAGAAAAAAATCGGAATGAGTATAAAAGGGGGAGATAAAAAGTTTTTGTTACTAAAAAGTTGGAATTAGATGGTTAAGACATATCGAACGGCGTTCAAAGAGATACATTGAATAGAGGGTGGAAAGATTAAAGCTCCGAAGAAAAAAGGAAGAAGGAAACCCAGGAAAATGTGTAGGGATTGCGTGAAAAGTGACATGGAGGAAATTGATGTGACCCCCAAAGGATTCTCAACATAGAAGCAAATGGAAGAGACTGACTTCCAAACCCGACCCTTAGCTCTAAAGATAAGGGTTATAAACAAAAGAAGTCTTAAAAGAGAGCTACCAAAGCGATGAGGAAATACTATCTAAAACGCAAAATATAACGAGATGGCTACACATGAAACCCACTGAGTAAAAAAAACAAAAGTAAAACCAAAGAGTACGTCGACCGTCAATTAAAAACGAAAACAAGTAATTTGGCCTACTGAGACAAACATCGAGGGTACAATACTTTAAATACCACAAGCTCTTAAAAACAAACTAAAAAAATAAGTCCAAGATGCTGATCATTAGAATTTGATATCCTGAGAGAAAAATCGAACAGAAAATGGCAACATAATATTTTCTTTGCAAGAGAATACCAAATGAAGATAATTTTTGAAAACCTTGTTATCATGGTAAAACAAGCGTCATAAGCTTAGTGCTAATCACTCTCATATATTTAGTACAGGATTTACAACATCAATTTTCGGGTAGGTATAATTATGCAGTTATTCAAAACTAGATCATTCATCGATTCGAACTTGGCTGTGGCTTATTGATATTTATTGAAAGCCAATTCCATGGGTATGGCCCCAAAGGACCACATTTAAATACCAATTAAACTTATTTCCAGGCACATGACCAGATTTGGGACTAAATACGATTTTGCATTAACCCATTTTCTTTTCATCATGAAACTTTCCCATCCATTAAATTCGAAAGTTTATACCGGATCTTAGATCATTTCTTTGGAGACCCAAGTAGAAAAATGATGAAATGAAAAAATATGACGACCAGGAATATGTCCCACCGGTGATGAAATTAAAAAAGTTCTTGATGGAAGACCAGAAGTTAAAGTTCATGAAAAGAAAATTAACGATTTCAGAAACGAAATTCGTTTCATGCTTGATTCAATCAAGTGTTACTTAATGAAACAATCTGGAATGCATCAAGGGTAATGAAAAAACGAAGAGCCAGTTCTAAATACTTTTCACACCTATCGTATCCAAGCATATATTATCAATATTTTCAAGGAAAAGGAAAAATAATTCATTCGTACCCTTAGAATGTCGATAATCTGTGGAAGGGAGAAGAGAATAGTACGTGAAGTATACCTACACATAGGAGCAGGGATGGAAGAGTTAAGAAAGAATCATCTCACTGTAGTTGATTAACACTGAGGAAAAACATGGAAAAGTTTTATTACAAATTTTTACCGTCCAAAAATTTGGCAAAATTCTAATTAAACTTCTTCATTATAATATTAGACGTTAGAACAGTATTTTCAAACAACATTTCTATGGATATAAAACAACGACGAAAGGCAACCACTTCTATGTTTAAAAATATTTCGCGCTTAAAAAAGTAGTTTTATACTATATTTTTTCATGGAAATTTTACGATGATGAACAACAATAAATTTTTTAACTATTTTCATTTTAAGCAACGACTTATATTCCAGTATCATTAGCAATTTTAAGAAATCTGTGATCGGACGCTTCCTTTTCCTTCATCCTCTCCTAAGAGAGTAATACACTAGAACAATCGTCAAACAAACCTCTCAATTTCCATTTATCACAAAAAATTAAGCCTTACATAATGCATTTCCTGAACTCTTCCTCACTTTTCCAAGCTGCACAAAATAATTTCAAATATTGACGACTTGTGAGGAGGAATAAACTTGAAATTGATGCTGGTAAACATTGTGATCAATTAAAGGAAAACGGTGACTTTTTTCCGACCACCAAAAAATAATCTGCCGGCTTAATGTAAACTTCCTCTCCTCTAACCTCAAACCTCCTCTAACCTCAAAACAACAGTGAGGGGAAAAACGCTATAATCTACATATTCACAATGAAATGCAATACATCCCAATGTCTCCTATAACTCAACGTTGACCGGTCAATTCATTCAGCATTTTTCACTAAATCAAAAAGTGAGTAGCATTACACAACTGACTCGTGAGAATATTTTCCATTAACCTCCAATCGACCACAGAAACAAACCGGCGACTAGTATAGTTATGGTACAATATCGGCCCTCGAACGTCTAAAACACTTGAAGCGACGCACCTCAATTAATGAACGTCGTGTATGGAACCGAAAACATGGGTTTCAAAAGCCACATTGATTCCACTCGTCTCGAAAAATATTACTAACGCTATATCCTTCTTCTATTAGCAACGCTATTCGGTAATTGAAACCTCAATATCAACCGACTTTGTGCTGAAAAGATTGTTACTTACTTATGGGGTAAATTTACTTACATACTTACTTATGGGGTAAATTTCATCAGCCAGCAACGATAATAAAACTGATATGCATATTAAATAGATTTATGATATGTATATATAGGATATCAAGAGAGCCTCCTTAAAATATGACCGTGGTCCGTGCTATTGCTGTGAGCATATGGTACCCTCCGTGCCATATGGCACCGTATCCACCAATATAGTCCTGATACACCATGCTAACCAGACTTAACTCAATATTTATGGATTGATTTATACCTTAAATATAAATAAAAAAGATCTGCGAGGCTGAGGTGAAAGGTTTTAATTTATGTACCTTGTTGCTTTATTTATATTAGAAAATTATTTTTTTACTAGATAATAAAAATATAGGTTTCAATTTATCTTTTAGGAGGATTAGCGACAGCTGAGAAAGTTTTTCCAAATTGGCCATTACGCGACAAAATGTTGCATAATAGGCTCACAGTTTATTGCTACTCTTTAGCATTTACAACATTCGGAAATACTAGTAAGGAATAACAGCCGTAAGCGTCTATTCAGAAAAAGCTAAATTGGACATCAACGCCACAGGAAAAAGTACCTACAGTGTCTGAAAGTGTCAAGATCCGGAAGATGCGAAACCGCTATTTGAATTTGGAAAATATAACCGAGGGATCGCAAAGGTCAATGGCCGTTACGTGCCAAATGGCAATTTATAAAACAATCCCAGTTCATTTTATATCAAATTAAAAGATACTGAGATAACTAAAGAAAACTACACGAGTTTTACAGTAATATGACCATGACGTTATGAAAATAATATACAAACTCGATACAGGAACAACCCCCATTACTCTTTCCAATCAATTCGTTCTCCTAAATGAAGGACTTGATTGAGGGCGTTATTTTTAACATGGAACACTACGTCTTTCCTGACTGATTCATTAAATAGAGAATATATTTCCGTTCACACCTAGGCAAAGGAGGAGAGAATAGGAAAAAGGAGGGAGTGGAGAGGACAGAAATGAATTTCATGGTGCGTTAGCGATGTGTCTTAAGATGGTGCCACGCCATAATCACTAATGGTGCATGAAAAGAGTTAATTTTTCCACCAGTCAGCTCGGCACGCCTATTAGTTCTAGAGATGTAGCGCGGGGTTAATATAGCATTCTCAGTGTCGAACTGAAACTCGCCTGATTTAGGGTGACCAGATCAAAATTTGGACATTGGACATTGGACAGGACATTTGAAGGAAAAAAGCAGGACATCTAGAAAAAAAAGCCTGACCACACATTAAATTCCTTTTCATTGGCTTTTCACTTGTCTATCATGTGACCAAAATGTCAATAGAGACGATGAGTAAACAAAAATGCACCGCACTGAAAATCAGAAAAAGTTGCATTTTTTATGTCCTCCATGAAACATTTTGTAGCTCTGTTACTTCAAGTTAAATATACTCTGCCAAAAGTGTATAATAACGATTCTTTGCATAATTTAGTAATTCCTATCTAATTGCAGTCCTCCCTTTGGTATTTTCCCCGCCCCGCATGTTCCCGCGTAACCAAAAAAGCGCGTGCTATCTCGGGTTAAAACTATGATACGTAAACAAGAGCAGGAAGCGTAAATTGATCTAAATAAAATGCATATTTTTCATCTAAAGACAGAAACAAAATAATACTGTTTCCCTCGGATATTATCTTATTTGCTGTATTTCAGAATTCGGTACATAATGTATTCGAAAGGCAGAAAGCCGGACAATTTGGCTTTCTTGAAAAAAGCCGGCCGGACGCTCACATATTAATAAAAAACCAGGACATGTCCGGCGAAATCCAGACGTGTAGCCTGATTGGAGTTTTTCAAGTAACCTAACAAGACTAACCTAGCACTCAGCCTCAGAGCCTCTAACGGTTCCCACTCTAATCCTTCCATCAACTTTCTGTACGCTCGTAGGAGTTATCAACTAAGCCTGCGGCTTTTCTTTGTATTTTATAAACTTCGCAATTTAAATCTATCTGTGTAAATCTGTTCGAGATGTGTCCTTACCAGATCAAAGTAGTATCTCTCTTTCATCTTTGTATTGTGAGCATAATTTAAAACACATTTTGCGTTCGTCCTGAGGTATAGTCGAACATCTTGTATTTTACTACCAAAGGCCTTGTATTTTACTACAAAAAATTACGCGCCCGAGTTATCCACATTTGGGACAATCACAGGGCACAGCCTACCCGTAATGCAATGGGCAGGCCTCTTCCTGGAGGAACGGCCTTTTATTTCTCATATTTTGAGTACAAACTAATAGTATGAAAAATCAATTATAATTCCTTCCTTCCGGAGGATTGAGCCTCTAATAGTCGTTTCAAGTTCTAAATAAATCACAGTAACACATTAGAGAACATTTTCAACTCCAACTCCGACCTTTTAATCACAGTATAAAACACACCAACGGTATGATAGTCACTTTCCCAGCAAGAAAACTGCTATCCGCCATAAGAATTAGCTATATATGCATAGGGATAGTCTTCAACTCTTGCATTCTTCATCATAATGGGATTGATTTACTAAAATATAATTTTAGATGAATATACATCTTGGTTCTCTAAAGCCTTCCCCTTTTTAGACGACGGAATGGCGAATAGGTTGAGAGGACCTTAATTGACTCAGGGTCCAAAGAAACGGTCAATCACTTTGATTCGGGTCGTCCCACCTAACGCGGCTCACATGGGCCCGGAACACAGTTCGTGCGAAAGGAAGAAATTGGGGCGGGGTCAAGACGCTGACGGAAAGAGGCGTGACCTTGACTCGAGCCGGCGCGGCGGCGACTTCATACGGCGTGTCTCGAGCGCACGCGATCACGAAGCGAGACCGCCTTCCTTGGCCCCCCTACAACACGCGTTTCTTCCATACAATCCGCGGGAAGGAACTCCCATGACTGCTATGCACAATAAAAACATATTTTCTTATATATACATTTTTTTCTTTTCTTAAAGAGGCATGTACTAATTCCATTTTGTGTATCAAGTGTCCGTGAATTTGTGTGATATGGCATACTCAGTAAAATAGCTAATGACTCTACGATAGTGTGCGTGACGATTAGTGCTTGCCAGGTGTGGAGTCACCACCTGCCACATATCCCAGAGTTGATTTGCAGAGTTCCTCGTAAATTTACATCCACAGGAGATGGAGACACTAAGTTGGTGAAGAATTACACCCTGGATGTTGCTAGGGTAAAATTTCGAGTTCTGTTTTGCGTGAATATATCTGCGTTGGCATCCAATAAATGACAAGAGTCGGTCGAGGTGCTAGCGTTGTCGTTTGCACCTTCGAGTGAGTGGTGCTTATTGACGGCAAACTATACGCCCTCGTCTATTAGTCGCCTTCTCATTTATATAATCTGGGATAAACGGCGTGTTTGTGCCAGCGTCTAAATTTTATCTTAGAAATTTCATTATTTATTTTTTACTCCAAGAAGGCGAGTTGAGCAGCCGGCGCTAAACATCGAGGAGCTCGGCCGGTGCCGTCTACGACGGGCATGCAGCACAATATTGGTTGGGAGCCAATATTTGGAATGTGCCCACCGTTGGGTAATAGACAAATTTGTCTTGCGCGAGAATATGCCCAGTACCGCTCCCAAAGTGGTTCAAAGTGACACACAAAGATTCTCTTGGCCGCCTTTACAGATTTCCCAAAATCTCTATCGAGTATTGCCTAACATTTCATGAAACCAAGAGAAAAGAACAAACTAACAGCAAATATCCGCGACATTATCGCAGATGTTTATTGATTGCATGGAGGGTCTCCTTGGGTTAGAGTATTTTTTTGGCTCACGAAATCTTCAGGTGTGGGTGATATTCTGTATTTCCTTTGGAGTAAGAATTTGATACCTTCCAATCCTGTAAACCTCTTTCAGCAGGCATACGATATTTCATACGATATTCAGCAGAGAAAAATTCATTCTCCTTGACCTAGGCCATTCTGTATGTTGTCGGAATTTCCGAGCCTCGAAAGTGACGACATTTTGACGTCACAGCCTCTAAAATTACAAATAGGGCCATTCAAAAGTTGAGATTTGTCGGGAGAAGTGACGTCACATTCACGGATTTTCCAAGGTTCGACCATGTCGCGTCCTTACTGAATAAGATCCCTGGACTCGAACCCCTCGATTTCGCGCCGAGTGCTTTAACCAGTTAAGCTACTGAGGCGTCCTTCCCCTCTGAAGATTTATACTTTCTTATTTTGAATATACCCTGATATTTTCCGCGTCACTTGGCAAATGTTTCAATATTTTATGACTTAAATGTCAAAAACGTTTTATGGGTTTAAGTACCCAGCTTAATTCTTGGCTCAAGTCTTAAGAACGATCTAAACGCTTTCAAATGAATCCGCTCGCGAACTGCCGATACAATTTCCATTAAGTTACGCTAGTTTTACGCATGCGGCGTCATGCGATTGTCACTACCAATAAATGGCGGTCATCCTCTTTTTGTTTTGGTGACGTCATTAATTCCAAGGTAGCTATTTCTTTTTTTTCATTTAAACTACCTCTTACGAGTGTTATACACCCATTTTGACATCCCTCTCACGTACTCTCACACTGTAAATCAATGTTTTGTATCAAAATTCTCGTCAGTCATAGGTACCTTCAATTATATGTCCAAATTTTTTCATATACCTACTGAAGAAAAATGTATTCCATCTTCAAACTAGGAAAAATATTTAGACGTAGTTGGCCATGTAGCCATTTAGCATTTTATAAAAGAATTTGAATATCGTCCATTTAAGCCTGGAATTAAATTTCCCTTATTTCCCTTATGGCAACATTGCTATGGATATTTCCCTTGAATATTTATTTTATTTTACAATATAAATCCCGAAAAGGCTATCTCATAAACTAATATACTACCACTAAATCCACGAAATTCAATTATTTCTTTTTCAGGGCACGTAATTGATTATCAATCAGTACCAATATCTCAGATTGAAGAGTGATGAGCAGACTTAACTTCCGGTCCGTAGCCGCCACGTTTAAAGGAACTTGGAAACAATATTAGGGAGTTATCAAAACAAACCGATCAACTGCTGCCGTCGTCGAGGATTCAATCTGCTCCGCATATCACAAATTCATAAATATTACACCAGCAAAACATAATAACACTCAAATGTCCCTTAACGTAAAATTAATCATAAACGGGGTACCTAAGGATCCTGAACATAGCTGAAACAATGCTCTATTCTATGTTTTTCAGAGACTGATTCTCACATTGAATGCCACCGAATTACTGTGCTTTGATAGAAAATCTTGTATACCAACGTATGTTGGATAGTGGAAAAAAAGTATTTATTTAAATTATCATCGTTTTCAGTAATACATTCTAGTCACCACCAACTTTATTAAACTCATGAGAATATGGCATACTTCGAAGAACACATCAAAAAGAAGGAAAGGATTAAGTTGGTGCGCGGTAGCTTCCGCTCCAGCAGCGAGAGAAACACATTTTTTTAATGGAATCTCGATCCCTAATTGGCTGTTAAGTGGAAATCAATCTCCTTCAAAATCAAATAGCCCGATGTGTTCTCACCTCTTTTGTACTCGTATTAAATGAGAAGTCCTTTGAATTCTTTTCTTCGTTATCTGACTTTTGAACAACTTCAGGTTCATTGGGTGTACTATTGTCCTCCACACAAAGGTTGTCATCTGAGTCGTTGAATTCTATCAGGTCAATGGTGTTGTTTTAAAACTCCACTTCCTACCATTTATGGAGATTATTTGAGTCTGCTCGTTGTCCAAATTAATCTACTATGCAGAGAGCCTTATTCATGATACATGGCAATAGTAATAATAATTGAAGATTAAGATATTTCAAATTTTTAAAACATTACGTAGTTGGTCACGTGGATGACACCTTTTCCAGCCGAATTTCAATGCACTTGAGAAACACTAACGCCTAACGTGGATGATGCAGAAGCTTCTGAGAGTGAATGAAATTCATCATAGTAGAGTACCATGGACCTGAGCATAACCTCGGTGAGATTTATGACTTGGCGGGCATTTTTAAGACCATGAAATGCCGTACACGCGACTACTCGAGGGTTAAAGTGCTGCATTCATTCCGTGAAATGTTATGCTTAACTGCGGGGCCTTTCGTGAAGAACAGAGTACAGCCTAGCCGGTTTTTCTACCAGCTTCCCCCTCTTCCCAAATATTCCTCCCATTCCCACATCACTAAAAAAAACTATTCCTATACTATGGCCCGGTTTTTTCATGTCTGCTTAATTTTGATCTGGAGATAACTAAGCCTTTCCGATAACTTTATGTTAACTGCGAGTTTGAGTTTTGTATATAACATGTGCCTGTCGGTTGGCTTTCGTAGGGGTTATTAGCGGAGAGCGTATTAACTTCGGTTATGATACCGAGAAAATATTTAACCAGAGGTAATAAAACCGGATTTAAAAGGCGCAAATGACTTCCGTTGTCAGTCGCCTCCTCTTATAACTAATTCAACCACAAGACTATTGCCTGATGTCTTAAAGGGCGAAGATCCCATTTATTAACTATATTATCCCAATATTTACTCGGTGTCCTCCCTACTTAAGTTTAAGATAAGAGGCATGCACTATCTACGCTGTAATGGATTACTCAGGTCGTAACTATTAGAAGGAATTATAGGAAAAAATAAAAGCTAATTGATTAAAATATAGGTAGGTAACTTTAAACGTACTCTAATAATAACAGACATACTGTTACCGTTGGTGTTTATACAACAATAATTTTACGCAGAGATGAGACAGACAAGGTTGTTTTTCCCATTAGCGGCCAATATAAATTCGGCTGCTATAAAAGCGGCGGGATCGACAATCGACAATCATATACAACACGAACTCCATGCATGAGCAACACAAACGTGAGTGCTCTGTCTATAAACTGTCAAAATAATACTGGTCTCGTATTGAAATCCATGCATATTCCGGTACTTTTGTATTGGTTTTTCCTCATCACAGTGCCAATCACGTCAAAACATAACGGAGGAACGTTAGTTTTCCTTTCTCATGGGGATCACCAAAATCCTTAAATAGCTCGGATATCTCCCCTCATCTGAGCGAGCAAAATCCGGGAAATCTTGTGGGAACATTGACGCGCATTAGACAAGTGAGCGGCCTGCGACCAGCTAATTTGATCACTTTTACTCGCTTCGTCGAGGGAAGGGGGAGGGTCCACCCGTCAATGTCGAACGGGGGACATTGACGGGTCGGTTTGTTAATGCATGAACCAATACGCGGCCGAAAATGCACGAATCGAATGAATTTCCGACGAAGAGAGGGAAGAATTGACTTTTAAGGGCATTCGCAGTTTGCATTCCCTTCAGCCCAAAGCCCCGTTCCATCCCCTCTACGTTGTAGCCTATTTGAATAACTCTAGTTCTAACCCCCAGGGTGTGCGCGTCAGGGGTTCCACATCAGGCATGAAACATTTGTCCCAGATCAAGGTCTGCTAAGCACGGACCAAAATACGTCAAAAGAACAAAAAAACAAGACCTTCGAGAAAGTAACAAAAGAGAGCGCTCGCTGTTCGTGCATTGCGGAATCCTCTACATGGCGAAAACTCGACAAATAAGTCGAGTCATCGCATTCCGCCATTTTCTATCGCCAGTCAACATTTCCATACCCTTGCATTGGGAGCAGGGGTGTTTTGAGAAATAGATAGCGGGTTTAAAAATCCAGTGAATTAAAATGGGCGGGTGCAGTGAACCAAATTTCTCTAATAGCACCAGCAAAGGTTTTCAGAAGTTCGCTTTCCCGAGAAACATTGAAAGAAGAGCGAAATGGCATCAGATGTGTTGAAAAGGCTACTGGTAATCCACCTCCAATTCATCGCTATGCGAATTATTAATTTCGTCTATTGCATGTATTATACATTGAACGTTTTAAACAATTAAAGCCTTTTTTATAATATGAATAACTAGCAAAAGTATTTTTACTCATGATTGAATATGGTGCTCTTGCGGAGCATAATTTATTGTTTAACTGTAGGGTTATTGAGCTGAATGATAGGCATTTCTGGGCCAAATTTTTTTAAAAACTATATTAACGGCATTGCTTGTAATATTCAAGACTAAAAACTACATGTTTGGTAATGATTTAGTGTTACCTTTCGTAAATAAGTCTTTTTAAGAGTACGAAACAAATACTAAAATTGGTGTTTAACTTAATTCAAATCTAAAATTGAAAATCTTAAATTAAAAATTACATTGTTTAAGGACATGTATCTGTCTCTCCTTCATAGGCTTCTACAATTTTCAAACAATATTTTCCTTGAAAATGTGCATATTTACTCTCTACAACCTAGCAACAAACCTTGAGGAGGTGAAAGGAATATAAGCCCCAAAGTGAACCTGTCGGGTTTTGTATGGAGAAGTCCCTTTCCTTGGTACAACATCAAGATAATATCGCTCTCAGAGTATAGAAATCGTGTTGGGGAAGCTATTATAAAGTGATGCTTTACTAAACAGCATGTAACTGCCAATGTAAAAAGAAAGTGTCAGCTTTTCTGTCTCACTGCCATGAATGAGGCTTGCATGCACGAAGATGAAGCCCTTTTTTCTTCTTGCGGACAGCCGTCCACAGATACATAAAAAACGGAGAGGCAAATCATTCAGCCAAAATGATGGTAGTATTAGACAGAGACTTTTCGGGTCGTATTGGCTGAATTCCCATGACTGACGCCACGCTCCTCATAGTTGTTGTGGAGACAACTTTCTCCGCTGAGGGCGTATCTAGCCTGAACATAATATAAAGGCTAGACCATAAAAAAGGAGAGTGCCACGATGTTACATCCAACACATAGGTGAAAATACTGACAGTAACTAACACTGATACTAAGCAAAAATGTTTTTGCCCCTGTAACCTCACTAAAGCTGATGATGAAATTATCAGAATAGAATTGAAACACATTCCATTATGACGACGTAGAAAGGCAAGATATATATTTTCATTTTTCGGTCTGATCATTTAATAATATCCTGCCATTGTTAATTACTACGGTAAATCTTTGCGTGCATAAGGATATATATTTCAGCGTCCTCTAAATTACAGTGCCGGATGCTTAAAAATTTCTTCAGCGTTAAATTACTGCAAAAACGCCATTTTGAGTAAACCGATAATGATGTTATCTACATTCGTTCGCAATACTAGCCTTGCGTGACTAATTAAACGTAATTACCTTAGTTGGCATGACGTTATATCCAGGAAATCGCTGGAAAAAGGAGAAGGAACCATTGGTGCAGCACGGAAGGTGATATCATGATTTTTTTAAAGAAAACACCCGTGACGAAGGAAACTGAAGGTGAAAAAAAAATCTCATTGGGAAAATTCCTTCTAATTCTCAGATGAATAATAATATGTGGACTCAAAGGCTCGTACAATCCACTGAAAGCAACAACGCAAATATTTGCGAGGGCAGTTTTACATTTTTTATTGGATGATAAGATGCTTATCTCATGAAAAGTTTTCTAAATCAGAGAGAAGGTAAAGGAAACGTACTTAAAAATATGCATCCATCCCCATATTCCCGACGAAGCACACCGGTTGTTGATTAGCAAATCATTCGACGTGCTTCTCCTATATTCATACAGAAACAAGAGATGTACAATTCCACCAACAAAGACTTCCGATTATTTGCATAATCGTATGAATGCTGCCACGAGATGCACAACGATATCAACAGGTATTCGAGCCTTACTGGATACCTCTCCAAGTTAGATATATATCACTAGATATCACTGCATGAAACGTTTAGTCATCCACGACACGGGTTCAGGTGAAGTTGACATAAACAGTTGAAACCCGGGTAGTGAATAATATAACTAACAGGGAAATTCGCAGTTTGTTCCTTTCCACTATGGAGAAACTTCACATAGTTACCCCTGATATTGTACGATTTGTTTAGTCATCCATTGAAATTGGAAATTTACATAGCCTCTAGGTATTTTTAAAGAAAAATAAAACACTAAATTGTGAGCATTTATTCAAATGCCTTATTGTGATACCATCTGAAGTTTCTCCAAGCCCTTTCCAGCGCTGCGGCTAAAAGCCCTAAGAGGCACCGGATTTCTGAAATGTGGGAGGAAATGTTTGAAAAACTTAACTGACTTATTATGCTACACCGCCGTCTCAAGAACCGAGGTACGGACCTCGGAAGAAGGCGACATTTACTGTAATTGAAACGCCCCTGAGATGTTTGTCATGATGAAGAAGAATATAAAATATTCTCTAGCTCATTCAAAGTGATTATACCTCCCGACTTTTTCACTTTTCCCTTGAATACTTTCTGCACGTGACTGCTGGTGTAATGAAGGCAAATCCTCATACTACAGATAAACACTCCTACTCTCACAGTACGACATACATTATTGTTAAATGTGATTCTTGAATAAAAGTCCCAAAAAATTTAATCTGGGTCATTCCTACTTTCAATTGTTTAATTTACTCACTTTTTGATGATAGAATATATTTCTCTTTATTGGTTGTAACGTAATCACCACATTTTTCATAGTTCCAACTGAACATTATTTAGGTCACTTGGACGCATAATAAAACTGAATTTGTTCACAGCTTACCTTACTATCTTACCTACTTACTTGAGTCTGACAAAGGAATTTTAAGGGAAGGATACAGCCTATTATACAAGCAGGTAACAATTTCCGCACAAATAAAGTAGGAGATAACTCGTATTTACATCAAGAAGAGAGCCCCGAGTTATTAGTGCTGATTCCGAATTCTGGCACATAATAACTTAATAAAGCAACGATGCGAGAAAAATGAAGTCATTGGATCACAACTGCATTTATATCCTGGGTAAAAAAAAATTATAGGTATTATAAAAATATCAAGGATGGAATAAGAATCTTGCCAAAGTAAGAAGTTAAGTCATAGAATGTATCGCTATTATTTAAAGAACAAATCTAATGCGACAACCGCAACACTGACTCGTTCACACATTCCCTTGGAGCCCATAAAGTTTCTTCTATCATTCACAATCGAGATAGGCACTTTTCCCAGATTATTTTCGTATAAAACTTGTTAAGTTTGTTATTTTCCCCACGCACGATAAGTCACGTTGGTACACCCTGCATTAATCGTTGTTTGGCGCATGACCAAGTATCGACAGACATATCAATAGCTGGCCGACAATTACTCATATCAGTTTGCATAATGTTTCAGTAACATGATTAGGCCGTAACTCCTATGTATGCTTTGCATGATATGTAATTCACGGACTATATTCCCCCAGATGCCGTTGAAATTTACGGTAAACAGAACTGATCTGGCAATTCCTGCACATTAAATTCCGATTAATAACACAAGAATCCCCAAAGAGTTCTTCCGGTTGATGTAGAATGAAGCTTCTCTGTAAAAAAAGAAAGTTTTTCAATGGACGGGTAGTTTTCACCATCCATTTAGATATTTACCCTAAGACTTCGTCATTTCCCGTTTTGCTGAGACACATGGTTTTCTATGACTGACTAATCATTAATAATATAGCGTATCATAAAATTGAACACAATTGAGAGGTATTTCCTCCAAAACAAGAAGTTAGAGTCACCATAAAACTTAGACTGCCAAAACTTGCGTTAAGGTAACAATTTTGCTATCTTGAAAGAAGGATCATCAGTGAAGGAAGGAAAAAGAAAGATATGGGTAGCACAACAGCCCAAGCAAAGACGGCATTATTCTACCACAAGAGAAGTCTACTAACACCTGGTAACAGAAGCCTGGAAGCACTTCGTTAAACATATATTTGGAGTGTACTCTTACATGGCATTGAAGCTTGAAAAATGACAGATGCAGAACAAATAAGATAGGAAGCAATGGCAATGCGGAGTTATTGCAGAGTTGTGATGATAAAATGAATGGAAAGCATCACGAATCAATAAGTGGACATCTGCAGGGAAACGTTCAACGAAGATTGGAAGAGAAAATATGAAAAATGAGTATTCTGTCAAAGGAAACGGTTTTAGGCTTGATCTTGTGGAAGTTATCCATTACGGAAGAATTAAAATAACTAGGTTAACTCCACAAAATATTTATTCTCACAACTCGGGTTTCAACACTTGGTGTCACCTTCAGGTGCCTGAGTCTAATGAGTCAACTAAGTTAACTCAGTGGACATCTTTGGCGGCACTGAACAACTGAAAACAATAATGAAAGAAGGAATAAATAAGACAGAATTACTGAGGAAGATGAAGAATGGAGAACACAGGGATGATTATGACGGACGTCAAAATGAAGAATTATGAAGGAATGAAGAGGAGGTTGTCTGGTATGAGAGTGGAATGGAGAGCTGCAGCAAACCAACATTCACTGGAAATGATAACTCACAAGAATTATATTTCCCAAGATCGAGGGTATCCATTCCAAGTAAACATCTGTTCCCTGCGCGACAGGTAGGAACGTTGAATTTCGCAGTCGGCTGATGCTTATAGCGGAGTTTCCTCCTTCCACTCGACAGCCAATTGCTCGCGTGGAAACGGTTGCCAAGGGCTTTCTGAACACGGAGGGCACAATGAGTTGTACGAAAAACGCTTCCTGAGCCAATTCTTGGAAATCGAAGCGAAAAATCAAAAGGTCAAAGTAATTTCCACGGCATCACCAGAACTCAAGTGGAAAGCGACAGAGTGATGAAATATCTTGAACGATATCCAAGATTTGAAGGCAGGCTCCGTGGAGTCCTGGAGATCCGGAACGCTTGTCATTATTCCGGTGCGGAGTGCGAAGAGTAGATTCTTTGAGGAATTTTTCTTGAGGGAACCATTTCTTCTGCTTACTATATTCGAGTTGGTTTGTATCATGTTACTTGGCGCAAATCCCGCATTCTTGAGAGTATGGTAAAGTATTGTAGGTATAGATACTGAGTTTTCTGGCAGGCTAGCAGCGAATTTTTATCCACCCGGCGCGATACCGACCTTCCTTTAGGCGATGGATTTATGAATACTCGGCTATCTTGTTCGTTTTTCAGCTGACGGCTGGTAAAACCGTTGCCTCCCAGCGAACAATGCCCCGGTATCTATTATAGATTATGACGAAGGACTGTGATTAATTAGTTTTCCAAACCCCCTACTGTCGACGGAATCTAACGTGGTGAATGAGCTCTCAACTTAAACACTAATTTTAGATTAAAAATATTGCATTGCGATTGCTAAACGATAACTTCAGTAACGTAAACCCCTTTCTAGCACGAGGTTACTGCCCAATAATTCAAAATATGAGAAAAATCTTCAAGCAAGAATGGAAAAATTCGTTCAATACCGGAAGCGCATTGCTAAAATTAAATCATTAGTTTCCTTTTGAAAAAAGAACACTTTGTATTTCCGCACGAAAGATTTATTGGTTTCCCGCGGATTCAACACGATAGTGTCAATTAGAATTTTTCTTGAAATTGAAGCTATAACGTCAAAACTGCGATCGACCATATCGTGTGGAAATATAAAGTATTATTTTTTACAAAAAATACTGAAATTTCACTAAGTGCAGCCTGAAACTTTTGAATATATCAACTAGTGTCATTCCATGTCAATCAATTTTTGGTGTTTCCTGTTCCAATCATTTCAAACTTTCATAATTTTTGGCATTAACCTAAACCTCATACCAATTTGACTTTGGTAATATTCACATATATTTCTCAGATTTTTAGGCCTTTAATATGATAAATGTGATTTTAAGATGTGCCTGAAAACCATTTTCTGGTAGAAATCAGTCAAGACTGCCATGTTTGATCAATAACATGAAATATGTTTTTCAAGTAAGAATATTTGTGATAGCACTTTCGAAAACTAGAGAGCATGTCTATAATCATTAAAACTTTCACCGGTTTTTACTTTCGTATGACAGTTTTTACAGGTGTGTGAAAACCCTAAATTAGCATTGATCGACTTGGGCTGAATTTTTCTTCTGTGCATTGGTAGTTACAAAGTCTAAACCTTAGAAAATATTTGCATTGATAATAAAATATATTGGATTATTCTTAAATAGCAATAAATGGCAATAGGAAAAATAATGCTAGCCTGGAATAAGAAGTAGGTCTGGTGCCTTTGTTGATTTGACATGGAGTGATAAAATTTACAATTTCATTAATAATAAAGTCTCTATGATGGATTTAATTGTTTGGGTTAAGGACTGTAACCGAGAAACGTTTAAGTCATTGATGCAAAATGCCGGATGCTACCTATTGCAGTATGAAAGGTGTTTGGAAGACAATAGGGAAGTAATTGTAATAATACTCCATTCTGAAATAGGAATTAAGAAAGTGCTTTCTCAACCTTGACGTTTAGAAGAGTAAACTGAGACTTGATCGCGTGCAACGAAGTCAAGTGGACCTAGCCCTTTCCTTAGATGGGAGATAAATTTTCCCAAATATAAATGAAAAAGATCAATCTGTCATAAAAAAAACACGGACATACATGTAAGGCTCACGTATTGGAGAATAAAAGGTATGAAATTTTAGATTCCACGATAGACTCAATGATAAAATGGGGATAAAATTGCATTTATATTCCGGGTCCTAAAAGGAATAAACGTTATTTAATACAGTCAAGGCGAATTATTTCTCCTCCGTGAAATTTGTCACTAATATGCACTTGCGAGGAGCTCCGTAAAGTTAATACCATGGCTTGTCCCGGTACCCCAAAGTTTCGCCATTATTCGCCAATATAAATGTTTAAAAATGACATGGCACAATAAATGTTGCTTCATTCTAAGCCGAAGCATCCGATGAACGCCGAGAAGTTGAAGAGGACACAGAGTACCATCGAACGATCAAAACAAACGAACGATATTACGTTTTTCGCTCGACTAAAGCCTGATAAAATTATTACGACGACGGAATATATGCCCCGAGCACCACTTTATGAGATACATGCGGCATCTTCAGAACTCGAGAGGCTGACTCAAGAGGAGAGAGAAAGAAGGAAAGAGAGAAGGAAAGAGAGAGAGAGAGGAAGGGATAAATACAGCCCCGAATTGGAACGCTAGAATTTATCATCGTCTCATCTTTAGGGGGAAACAAGAAAAAAGTAATTGCTTCCATAATGATTGTACGGGAATAATTCAATTTTAAATATGTAGGTATAGAGAAAATCAATGGTAAAATAAAACAGAAATAACTTTGTCAGTTCCACACTAAATTTTTTACCGACCATGATTTCAGCGAGTGATCGCCAATTTCAAGGTACGGAAAATTTTAAGCTGTAAGCTTATATACCATGCGATAGGGAGATGAGAAGGGGAAGGTTTGGACCCCTTAAATATTAAAGTAAGGCCTGAGTCAATTTCTTATAAATTAATGGTGTTTATATTTACAAAGAAGGGGGAAGGGAGAAATTAATGTACAAGTTTCGACACAAAAATAAAATTGGACACTGTAATTTAAACGATTATAAATATTAGATAATGCAGCTTTATACATGTTTCACTACTGAAATTATAGCCATGAGTATAAAAGTGCATTCAGTAGATATTTCTGGCGCGTATTTCATGGGGATGAATTTTTCTTATGATCTTTATTCGTTTTTGGCCTATTTTATAATTTTAAAATAGTAGCGTATCGACTTACGTCTGCCAGTACTAATTCATTCCGCTTGCTGTATGTACACTGAATGTGCTGGGTTTAACACTGGTGTGGTTATTTATTTTCAACTTCGTTCACATTGCATTTGGCGAATTAGCAGCTACCACAATCGTTTGTAGGGTATTGGAAGATTGCTGAGTATGCGAAAGAAAGATTTAAGAGAATTGTGCAATAGGAGGGCGCGGAGACGGAAAGAACAGTGGCAATCGTTGACCTCTATGTGTGACCCCTTAAATATTAGCTCTGGCGGCGAAACCGTACCTCTATCCTCGAAGCTCAAGAGACCGTCGTCGGTGAACTTCGTGAAAGCGCTCGGTCACAAGATAGCGTTGTTTGTCCCAACCCGCCCACCACCCCTGCAAACACCCCTCCCTCTCCTGAGAAATCATTGCTCCTTTTACATGGTTACCCTACGTCTCCGCGGAGGGGCGGCAAGGTGGCAGCGGAGAAGAGAAAGAAGAAACCTCCCACCTTCCAAGGGAACAAGATAAAACTTCGGAGCCAAACTCCGAAAGGTGTTGACGTGACAGCATTTCAACATCCCACACGAAACAAAAGATGATATCTTTAACCCTTTTCCTCCCCCATAACACCAACCCTTGAACCAAACTAGTGGAGGCTTGTACAACAAGAGATTATAGGGCATGTACACGCCACCCTATAACGACAGCCCTGCCCTCTCGTAAAAGTCCCCGAGATAAAGTAGGTACGCAACCGCTTCCCTTCTTCCCTCGTTGCCTATCTCATCACCACACCGCAGACAACCTTACACTCTCTCACTCACTTCCTTGCCATATCCTGCCGCCCGCCCCGTCGAACGACACGTGTTTTGGTGCGTGGCAAGGGTCGAGTTTCCTTTTAATACTGGTGAAATGCAATTCTGTCGGAGCGGAGAGGAATTACCCACTCGTCATGTTTCCCAAAGGAGTTAATCCCATCGCTCTCTCCCGCTAACCCTCCAGCTCCGCTGTAATAGGCAGACTCGTAACCCGCGCCGAAACTATGACATCGGCAACTTGTCGCCTCTTCTTCGCCCGCGACATCTCTCGTCTGGTTCCAATTACAAGGATGAACTCGTGGAATGCATTAGTCCCTCTCACAGTCATTCCTATACGGTCAGGATCTTTAATTTTAACAATAAACTACGGATTATTTAAAACATGGAGAAAAAGAACCAAGATTTGAGGTGTAATAAGACGTTTAACCGGTTGAAATACAACAAAGTTATTTATATCGGTAAGTGGATTTATGAACTACTGGAAAATTCTTTCACTAACGTATGATTTAATTTATCAAATAGTCATTCTTAAATAATGCCCCTTTCGTATTCGGTAACATTGAAAATAATAAATCAACACACTTTTGAAGTAGCTTAAGTATTACTAAAGTCATCTAAAGTGATATTCACTAAGGTGCTATGAACTATTTATTGATTTTGTCAACTAAGATCACTTACTCGCAGCAAAAAAAGGAAATTTTTGGGAGAGAAAAAAGTGATAGAATAAGAAAAATTAAAAGTCGAAAAGATAGGTTTAATTAATTTATTCCCAAGCACCATTTGTGACTGAACAAGAGCTGGTTAAGGCACTAGTTCTAATAAAATAACGTCCCTAATTACCCTTTTTTTCCTCAAATTCTTTTTTTATAATTCATTCTGATGGGTGGGGTGTTAACAGCCCCTATCATACACCCTATTGGCAACTAGCGTAGCACTTAGATTTAGATGAACAATTACAAGTTTTTTCGCTTAAAAATGAATATGATGATGACATTAGCAAGGGAAAACAATTAGAATTCGATTCATCGACCTAAATCATCGACCAAAATATTGAATCAACCTTAATTAGGTAAGGCCTACTAAAAAAACAGCGATTTCCCTATTTTAGAAATAAATGAAAACCACCTCACTTTAGAGATTTCACGAAACTTTAATGGCTCGCGCCGCAGAGCTCATCCGATCCGTTGGCACGTTTTCAGTGTAAATTCTTAACATATGACCTCATTTTTACTCGGATAAGGAATTCATAAATCTGCTTTGAAAACATTTTGCGTGAGGAGTGGTGAGGTTCATTACTACTATGTACTATATTCAACAGAATGAAATATAAAATATTGCAAACCTTCCACCTAAACATGCTCATGAAATCTTAACACCATCCTGGCATTAAAACTGTTGTAGAGCACTACTAAAGATATGGGGACATTACCCAAGCTTATCCCCCTATACATGCAAGCTTCGTCCAAAGCCTAGCGTTATTTCACAGCACTTATCTTTTTAAACCTACCTTACTTTCCACTCTACCTACACCCTCTCCAGGGCCTCGATTTTATGGGACAGGGTAGAAAAGCGGAGCCTCAAGGCTCACAGGTTCACTGCTCCCGCATATTTCTGTCCCACCTCTCGCAAATTTACGATCGGTGAAGCGAGGCCCGATTACAATGCGAATACGTCATCTGGGTTGATTTAGGAAGTCAAATTCTGAAGGAGGGTAACGGGAGGGAGGAGAATAATGGCAGGGTTGATAGCGAAAAGGTACTGAAAGTCAGCACGTGAACGCATAAGATGTTTGTCCTCTGGTGCTTCGGACATGACAATCAGGGAAGCTAGTCGTCATGCAGAGCTTTTTGACAATAAGACGGTCAGTTACAGACAATTACGATAGTTATCAAACCCAATAACATCAGATGTGCACATGCTGTCATGGAAGTATCGCATGCCACACAACCTCAATTATTAGGCGATAATTTATTATATTCGAAATTTTTCTTAGGAAAAAGACGCATGCTAGACACCTACTTGATTATTTACCGCGCGATTACTATCTATTTCGGACAGAATTCAGCAAATTAAAAATTGCGATTGTGACGAATAAATGTGATAAGATCTCAGTTTCGCATGCTAATCATCACAATTTTTCTTGAATTGACAATCAGATGAACAAATAAGAACCTAAACACCTTCATCAAAGCTGAACGCCATCCTGGTATTGAACATTTAAAGAGTAACACTGGGTATATAGGACTATTAGCCTAAATAATTCTCTTAGCTATTCATGCTTCGTCCGAAGCCTCACATTATTTCACAGGACATTTTAAAATTTCCTACATTCCTCTCTAACACTTCACTCCACTTCACTACTTCCATACCTCCCATTACTATCTCCATACTCTACCTTCGCTTCCTCCTCTACTTTCACCAGCAGAACACATGCACACCGTAGTTTTGTATGAACAACTATACATTTTGAAGAAGCACCCGTATCAAGTGTGTACTCTCAATTTCATTTTCAGTCAGTTTCAAGAGGACAGGGCTGGTTTGTTGGCTAGAGTCCCGGCTAACCATGCCAAAGGGTCCAAGTTCGAATTCCGGCAGAACTGGAGGTTTCTTTGAAGAATTCCGATCCGTATTTGTAAATTTCGAATGTAGTGTTAGACATTAAGTTCCGTATTTACCGGCTTACATTAAGACGCAATGGCATAAAAGAGACACCGTAATTTTGGCCTCAGATAAATTTTGGAAGATAAAAAAATAGGGCGCTCACTAATGTTGGGCAAGTGGGGAAGGAAAGAAAGAGAATATGTTTTATGGACGGTGTAAGAAAGGTTAGGCAGTATACTGACATTGAGACATCGCATGACTGATGTTAGGGATCCAAATGACGCAATTATTTTCTGAAACTAGAGAGAGAATGCGGGAAAAGTGTCACGGCTTTCTTCCATTTGGGCCTAAGTTCGAGAGAAAAACGCAACCAAAGGATTTCCCTCCGTATAAATCCTTTGCAATGCGATTGCGTGCCAACAGAAGCCGTGGGCGAGTGGTCCACTGGACCTATCATCCCCGTAATGTGGCCAAGCCTGAAGCCGAAAAATTTCAAGCCGAAAGCTACGCCTGGCAGTCGCTCTAAGAGTCAGTCAGTCACGACAGTAAAGAAGTCACGCTCTCGTAGTCAGTCAATTCAGTCTCAAAATTTGTACCATCAACAGGATATAGAATAAATCACTGTAACTCTGAATTCATTATTTTTTCGGAAGAGATATCCTGACCTCACATATATTCAGTGTGCGCAGTGTCGTCCGAACAGCGGTTTATTGCGAAATTACGGAATATCCCCGGAAATTTCAAATAGCTGTAACTGTTGCCCAGTTAAAGATAGAATATTAAATGATGTTCCACATATTACTATAAGCAGCACAATGACCATCTTGGTAGCCAATACTGTGGGCCATATACTGTAGAATACTAATGCAGCTTACCGAACATCCTCATAAAATGTTGAAAAAATGACTTGTAGCCAACGATTTTCGATTTGGGACCACTGGCGGCAGTATGTACTTCAACACGTATGCACATAGTGTGAAAAAAGAGAGTATACTTAAGCCTACTGTATATTTAGTTCATTACACACATATTCTTACTACCTTTGTAATGTAACACATCATATAGCTATATTAACAATACACAACCCAAGAAAAACGCGAAAGGGCGGTGTGCTTTTTTTTTACAAAAGTCCTAAATTTCTCTAGAAATTTCAAATTTCTGTTAACTCTTGACTAGTTGAAGATAAAATATTAAGTAATGTCTCATTTTAAAGGTAGTGTAATGTTCTGCAACTATAATCCCGAGATATTTGCAGTAAAACTATAGACTGAGCCGCTAGAAGGAAATGTTCGTCAAAAAACGTGAGGAAATTAAGCGTTTTTCAAAAATGTACAATTTTCGCTAGCAAATATCTCGTCAACCATGAGGAATAGAAATGAATTGGTAATACCTTATTTCGTAGTACATTTTATCAGCTTTAATTTTAGAAACAGTAATATTTTCGCTACCACGCATCGTTTTCAAGATATGAGCGAAAAACCAAAAAAGGGACCTTCTGCGCCCCCCCCCCCCTCCCTTCCGCACCCGTCGTCCGGGGACTTTTAGTATGGTTATCTTCTATCAACCCCAAATATATCCCTGAAGTTTCGTCTCTGTCCTCTTCCTTGTCCTCTACAACCCCTTTTTGGGCGTTCATTGACTGGACTATTAGGCGCATGCCTTTCTGGTGAAAGTGTCGCCGGTAGTTGCGTTGCGTTAGAAGTCCCAGTCTGTATTCTTCCTTGCTAGTGGACGTCTTTTTGTGCGATACGGCAATGTTGGACGTGGATTTGTTTATTAGTGAAGCATCTCGAAGGGAGGTTTTATGGAATGTTAATCCTAAGGACTACCAGAACAGACACCTGATGGCCATAATGTGAACAAAAACATATTTTAAAAAACCTGGGAAATACTTGGACAAAATGACAAAAAGGAGAAAGGTAATCAGATATTCCACATCAGTATTTTCATTGAATATAAGTTCCAGAAAAATTAAACCGTACTTCGGAATTGAATAATCAAATTACATATTGTAATAATTGACCCGCATAACACAAAAGGTAATGAAATTATAAGTTTATTATTACTAATATTTTAAATTATATCATATTGCCATGGAATAGAGCCTGCGGAGCTCAATAAGTAATCACACAACGTACTTCTAGTATCTTTAGCAATAGATGGTGTTCCGCCTGTTCCACAAGTGGGGATATCCTCCATATCACAAGTCAGTGTCAACCGGAGGTTGACGGTCACCAAGAAAATCGGCATGAGCCAGAGGAAGAGTCACATGAAGCCACACAGGAGCCCGAAGTCCCAAAGAAAATTACTGCTAAACAGACTGGGAAAAAGAAATTCGAGGAGCAGGTCCTCGAGCATCTGTCGGGTAGAAGATGGAAGGAAGAAGATGGTGACAGACTGTTTCTGTTATCCTTACTGCCAATGTTTCTAAAATTGACAGAAGGAAATCAAGTTCTGGCTCGTATGAAGCTGATGGAAGTCATGCACCATGCTATTGTTTCTCAAGATACCTCAACGTCATTGCTGCCTCATTTTTCTCCATCCTATCCGCATGGAATGGCAATCCCTCCCAGTAGCAGCTTTCCTATTACAGACCTTATACCTACCATCAACCTCTATTCTATAACAACACTGCACCTGTACATACTTCAACGGATCATCAATTTTCTCAAACACTACCTTCTACGCAAGTCGCACCACACGAGCCTTCACCAACAGGGAGTGAATAGTCTTTCTTCCACTGAAATGGTGTTGTGGAATGAAGTTTCCTTCTTTTTAATCCCTGCTCTCACATACCCAACCAACTCATCAAAAGAACCTACTCTCATTCTGTAGTAATTAAAAAACTTATCAGGGTACTCTCTTGCTTGATGGTATAAAGTGTGAAACTTCCCAACAGATAGTCTGCTCGAGTTGATCGGGTGAACGCTGTACTTCCTAAGTTTCCTTTTCTTCAAATACCGAGAAACAGCGAGCGCGATTAGTAGTTCTTCACTTTACGAACTCTTTACCCCGACTAAGCTGGTCGTTCAGAACGCTCGCAGTTTGGCTTCACCTCCTCCGCGAGAGTCGCAGACCCTCGCCCGGAGTTTTTGTCGCGGCGACAGAAGCGCGGAGGAAACGCAAGCATGTCCATGGTCATATATACCCTTCGATATTGTTTACGGCGAAACTTAAAAAGAAATCTTACAATGAATGAGAAATATGGCGTGATTCACGGAAAGTTATGCTATCCATACAATTACTTCTAACTGCGACTATCCTATCACACAGAGTTAACATATTTTCTACCGAAAAAAGGTACTACCGGGCGTGTTTTGTTACCATAGATTGGAACGACTGCCAAATTTTTAAACGACGTTTCGACACATAAATCAATGGCAAATTTGGCATTTTTTAAGGGGAAGTATTTAGAATACAGTTAACTAGCCCGGCGTCACCGAAAACTGCGGTAATCTTGAGGTCAGGAGCTTATCTCCGCCTTATAAGACCCAGGGTGATTTTCCCTAGATTAAGTTACACTGACTAAATCGACATTCCGCTTTGTCTCTAATTGAACTATCCTCGATGAAGACAGTCAATGATTTTGCACACTTCATAAAATTAAACCCCCTTAGTTTAAAAGGTTTTCAGCACAAAACAGTCCTTCTCACATGTTGGTTGGTTCTTTGGGGAGGCAACTGGCAAGTGAAGGCATTCGCGCAATTAAATAGATGGGTGGGGATGGTGGAAAAGTTATAAAAGGAAGGCTTATTAAGGAGGAAGTGTTGAGAGACACCCGGCGTCGTAATTAGCCTGCTCTCAACGAAAAGCGCCAAAATGACCAAGGGTATAGGGGGCAAAAGTTCCAATATAAAATTTCCATTCCAAAAGTTCCAAAAACTTCATTTTTCCAATCCTAAAGTTCCAAAATATTCTTTTTTACAATTATTCATCGTTCCAATAAATTTGTTTTTTTCAGTTGTATACAACCTCACTTCTACACCTCGCAACATGTAAACAAAAAAACAATAAGTGTCAGTCGTCTCGTAACGTATCGAGACACAATATTAAATAATCTATCTTCTGCAGGCCGTAGGCACCCTAGTTTATACATCTCCTTGCCGGAGCTTCTGAAAGAGGAAGACGATGAAGATGAAGGCATGCTGAGGCAGCTGAATCTTGGACAGAGGATAAGACCACCGCCAGGACCTCGCCGTCGGAAGAAGATAATTTAATATTGTCTCGATACGACACTTTCGATGACATTTTGGAATATTTAAAAGTAATTGGATATTACTTACACTTCTAAATTTGAACAACTATTAATTTTGTGCACTTATATTAATTTTCTGGAACTCTGTACATTTTGGAAAATTTATGTTTTGGAGAATTATACATTTGGAACTTCTGTTTTTGGAACTTTCGTTTGGGAACTAATGACCCACAATCAGACCACGCTTAAACGTTCCATCCGACGAAGAACTGTTCTCTCCATATGGCACCCAAGTAGGGATATTCCGCGGGATATATCCCACCATCAACGGGATTCGAACATGAGCCTTCTGGATGGGAAGCCAGTACTCTAGCCACCACACCATTCCGATCCTCTATTTTTTTCAAGATAATTTCTTAAAGTGGAGTGAATTACCCATAACAAGGTACATTATCCATTATTTAATTATAAAATCTGGTGATTCAAATTTATGGACACTTTTGCATTATGTATTCGTGCAAAAACGTTTTGAATATGACAGCAGTTTTTGGGAAACCCACTCAATACAGAATTACGCGTAGGACAATATAAATCCTAACGACCTAATTAGCAGGATACCCATAGCAGCAGACAATTTATTTTTCGTTAATCCCGCAATATGACGCTGAAATTTTTAAAGGTGACACTGAACGAGGATGAGTTTAATGCTTGCTCGAGAATTGACGAGAAAGCCAATCAAATATGCACACATCAGATAAATCAGCAGATGTCCCAACGAAAGCTGAAGATAAAAACTTCTTTCGAGGTTCAAAAATAAGCTTCAAATTAACCGTACCAACCAGGGACTGAATACCGATGCATCAAATGCTTTAAAAAAAACAATAAAATAAAATCTCTTCGATGCTAAAATGAAAATGATGGAAAAATTACAGTTCGACAAATTCAATAGCGATATTTTATATTTAAAAAAAGACCGTTTTTATTATGTGTTTCGCCTCACCAATACGTTAAATTTTCATTTGATTGTCAAATATTATTCAGCGGTGTGAAGAGATTTTTTTTACCTTCTCATTGCCTCGCACTTCCAATTCCGGATTTTTATGAACGAGAACTCTCCCTTTTAACTTTTCACATTTTTTTAAATACGATGAAACGCCGTATAGTTGTAAAATCAATTTTTATTGCAAATCGAATTAATACTCAAAACTTAAGCTAGATCGTCGGGACTGTCATCGGAGAAAAACCTAGTTCATTACGTGAAAGATTGTGCTACTTATGAGATGGCTAAAGTTATAATTACCGGTTAACTTCGACAAAACACTTAAAGACATATATACACCTAGGTATTAAACAAAATTCGCGTAGATAATTTTAATTTAATAATCACAGACAATTTGAGTAATAATTTATCGTATAGGTATGTACCTACACATACCTGAAATCTGTAATTAACTACCAAAAAATGTTCTCCAAAATCATGTCATCATGGAATGACGACTGGTATCAATGAATACATTTCTGCCACCAAGGCATCCAATTCTTTATGAATTTGTAATATCATTATATAACAGTATTGGCGATTATGACAAACCGAAAACTTATTTTAGGAGAATAAGTTGTGACTTCAAAATCCCAAGTCCAAAAAGCGACATTTTTCGACAACCACATCTATGTAGGGAGTATAGCTTTCGTTCGCTTATGATGTGGCCAAAGCAGATGGGGAAATTAAGTTTGTTAAAGCAG
This sequence comes from Pyrrhosoma nymphula, assembly GCA_963573305.1. Lineage (NCBI taxonomy): Eukaryota > Metazoa > Arthropoda > Insecta > Odonata > Coenagrionidae > Pyrrhosoma > Pyrrhosoma nymphula. The sequence continues at coordinate 17,445,903 of OY754335.1, forward strand.
TAAAGAAATGGGTTATGCGTCATAAGGAAGTTGAATTGTTACTTTGAAAAGTTTGGCAAAATATTTCTGAAAATATGTATATTTTTACAGATATGCATATATGCTAACAGGTTATTTTGAAAAATCACGTGTGATCTGTTTCTGTGTGTGCACGTCTAAAAATGTTACCTTGTAATAAAATTAAAATGATTATGTATTGGTCACTGTCAAATTTCTAGAAGATGATTTATTTATAGAATATATGAATACATAAAAATTATAAAATAATTCACTTTAACACTTTATTAAGAATGTAATCAAAACGCCTATCATATTTCTACTAACCTTTGCCTTTGTAAATTGAATCCTGAAGGTAACCCCAAAGCAGAATTTCCTCTACATATATTCCACTCATTTTATTCATACATATTTCTATTATTCCATTTAAAATTTTAAACGTTCATGCGTGGAAAACAATGTATTATTATTGTTACTATTACATTAATGCTAAAAATACTCAATATAATAAGGTTTGTATACCCGTGGCAATCAGCTCAAAGCCCCATCTTAAATTTGCCTTTCGGCTTACTGCGGAATGCTTGTCATGTCATCAACTTCTTTTATGTGATTCCTCAACATTCACACCGTCTAATTCAAAGGGTTTACTACTGCACTTCATGCGAGTCTAATTGCAAGCCCTATTCAAATACGAACTACATGTGTGAACACTCCGCCCAAATGGTACACTCACGGTGCCGAACGCTTCATAAATTTAGAATACTACTCTTTCAATTGAAACGCGATCATTTTATACCTTATGACTGGCACCAAACAAACGCTAGATTATATAGAATGAATCTAATATAAGAAAACTATTTTGGCCAAGATTTTTATGCACGCTGCTGAATTAAACTTAAAATTCCTAGTATTTTGACAGCTCTCAATTAAATCTCAACTTCTTCTCAGCTCCCCTCCGTGATTTTTCAAACGGACTTCTTTGCCCTGCAGCACTTCTAAGATAATTAAGAACAGCGAAAACTTTTAGAGGACAGACATTCATAATAGAAATAAAAATGTGGCTCAGCAAAAGTTCATTAGACTGAATATCAAGTTGTTTGAACGAGGAAAGCAGTTATTCTTTTATTTGGTTGAGGCAATTCAAAATAAGTAGAAAGGACGAGTCACAGTTCGGGAAATATTATCCTTAAAGAAAAGAGATTATTCTCAAGTACATTTAAACGCGTAATATATAAAAACTTCGGAAGTTGGCTGGTCTTTGAATATTTCGTTTCATTTCTCAATGACTTAATACGAAAACTTCTACGGTCAACCGCAATCATTATTTCATTGGCAATTTGAGATTCATTATTCTCAGTTAAACTGCTTTTAAAACAAGAACCTAAGTGAATTTGGTATTACAACAAGAAAAACCTAAAAAAGTCGTAATTTTCTCGCAAATGACCATTTCAAATGACAATAAAGACATTCATTATTACCCTTTATTCAATTCACGGCATTTGAAAATGTGCTAATTCTCTTCTTCAAAACTGGTGCAATATGGTGGTACTATCATCATCTTTTAACAACTAATAAACATTTCATAGAATGTAAAACTTTGTCACTTATTTCATTCATTTTCGTCAGAAATTAACCTAATTTCAAGGTCTCTATCTTTTTAATACCGTCAGAGCCGACAAATTGGCTACGCAAGAAACATCGCGTCAATCCATGAGGATTATAAATGAACGAATATTTCAGAATTTAAAAATTCACCATATCCACTGCTATCGTCATCATCTAAAAGCACTATTCACTTTTAGTTATCAACATCGTCATGAGGTGGCGGATCCACGGGGGGGAGGGACCCCCCTCCCACCGAGAGGTCAGGCAAGCAAAAGAAAGAGTACTTCATTGTAACAACAACTTGTTAGAATTTTTAAGCTAGAAAAAATCTTATTCGTCTCTCAAAACGAGCATGAACAGTGTTGTTCGATAAAGAATTTTTCGGGCAATACGAGTTGGGCAGCGGAAGACCAGCATCAGATGGAGAGGAGATGAGTCACAGCTGAGGCTTCGTACATCCCACTTTTGTCTTACCAACTTTATTAACTTAATTGCCCCGTACAAAGCTGCATCGGTGCATCACCCATCCCCTAAAAAGTAAGGGATCTCTTTGTTACAAACAGCAAGTTAACCCCTTATAAAGTAAAACCTCATTTTCCGTGCGATTTTCACGGGCTAACACACGATAATTATTAAGTTTGTAAGTAGCTGACTGACTGTGAGCATTTGGGCGCTAATGCGGTCTCGCATAATTTTCACAGTGATTTCTGAGAACTTAAGGGGCTGTGTTTGAATTCAATGACATAGATTCAGTGTACTTCGGTAGACTAGTGTCAAACAGGGTCAAACTGTGGTCACGGATATTACTCTCCTATGAAACAGTTCTGGATATCTTACAATTATAGGTCGTGAGTGTGATTTTATCACCAACAAAAAAAAAGCGGAAATGTGTTAAAAACCTTTAGAAACAAATGTTATCGTGGCCAATGACTGTTTTCTACTTCAACATGTGAACCAAATCTTTCACTGAAATGACAGCCAAGCCGCTATGTATACATGGGAATGTGAAAGGCACGTACGTCAAGTGGGACAATTCCGTTGAATCGCATTTTGAATCGTAAGAAATTTTGCGTGGTTTTAAGGCTTCAAGTTTAAAAAATTATACTTTACTGCATTAATAAACCAGTAAATGTGAATAAAATGCAGTTGGTACCACAATTACGTCAATTGCTACAGTGCCGCATTCATAAAAGGACAATATTTTGAAAGCCTTATTCAGGTTCTCAAAAGAACTTTAATTAAATTTCTTGGGCATCTCGTTTAGCGATGAACCTGAAAACTTTTTCGTTGATAAATTGAGTGTAAAAAATAAGCTTAACAACGATTGAGTTTTAAGCGGTTCAACATACAAATCGCAAGAGGAAATTTTGGAATTCGTCGAGATGGAGTAATCGCCACAACAGCATTGTTGCGAGTTTGTACCAACAAATGTTTTGTTTTTAGCTCAAAATGAGTCCCCAGAATTTATATGATACATGAGTGGTGTTTGTTCGAAGGCCGATGTAAAACCACCGTCCTCCAACCTAGGATGCCGCGAAACTTCAATATAAAAAGCGAACATAAAAACACATAAAAATCAATTTCCCCCTTAAATAAAAAAAACCATCACAAGCCTTCGAGGATTGTTAGCTAAAATATATAATATATATAATAATATAATAAAAGAACAAGATCGAAGGGGTGAATTTTTTTCAGATAAACACGTTTGAAATTTTTTAAATAAAACTTTATTCGCTATTTAGCAAAATGACAAAACTATACTATGCATCGTTGCTTTTCCTTCAAAAGAGGATTTGTGTGGTGATATATCGTACGCCTGGATATATCGTGGACAACTTAAACATAAATTTACGAGAAGTGCAGTTTTTCATGCTCACACAACTTAGGCAACGGATGCATATTTTGCAAAAAAAATAAGGCACGGCCAACAATGTGATGAAACGGAATAGGTCGAAATTATAGAGGTCAGGGGTAATATCAGTCTTTTTTGGTCGTTTTGACATGTGATTACCCAAAAGGAAAAATAAGAAACCACCGAGAAAGAATTTCCTACGCTCCGTCGGAAAGAACCAACGTACTTGTCGTGAATATGATAAAAAATGATCAAACTTACGGAATTCAATAATATAGCGAACATACGAGCTAAAGTCTATTTTAAAAGTAATTTTTGACAATTTCTCGGTCAAATCATCGTAAATTAGTGGACACTAATAAAAAATCTGGAGCATCAGAGTAGAAACGAGCTGTTTTCGGATCGCATGAGAAGGAAATTCTCTACGGAATTTCAACCAAAAAAAATAGTTTTATTGACTTTGGTTCATATTTCGACAACATGCGTATTCCAAAAGAGGTTTCTTTTTAAATTCAACCCGAGGTTCAGAACTGAATATTTGTTGGGGATAACCAAGTTGTCGATAATTTTAAGAAGGCTAATAAAATGAACATTATTTGATTTCTTTTTACTACAAAAATAATGGATTGCCTCGCAGTGGGATTTCGTAAGTGACAGTTTTCCTAATGACGACGAGCGTTAAAGATTCTAGGACCATTAAATAATAATATGAATTATTTTAACTGGAGCCCCGAAAGTGACCAGGTCAGAAGAGAAAACATTTAAATATTTATTTATCAAAATATTTCATTGAGATAATCCTGAAAATAAAGATTGTATTATAATTCTTGGTGATTTTATCATCATTCTAAAATGAAGTATTTGGTGATTTTTGCAATTTGACGAATCTCACTCGTGTCATTATTTCGACACATCACGTCGACATTCATTTACCAAAGATCCCTGCATTACCCGAGACGGTATTTCTGAATTGCTCGTAGCTGCAGACATAAAGAGACAAATTTTGCATCATCCTGGACCATCTGGTTTGCGAGAAAATCCCCGCAGGCTCAGGTGCTCCCACCTTCGACCAGTTCCAGCACTGGAAGCGACACGCAAGAAGAGAGCAATGGTGCCACGCATTCAATTCACAAAGTGGTCCTAGGAAGAATTAACCGAAGTCTATCCGAAATGGGAAAATTACTAGTAATGCGTAGAAAGTTGAAAAGCTTAAGATACTCTGAAGAAAGAAATCGTAAAATTAATTCTCTCTAACAAAGGTCAATGAGGAAAAAGCAAAGATACTTCCTTCAGCCAATTCCCTCAAGACTCCCAGCAGACATGTAAAAAGGGCATGAACATGCACTGAGAGCTCCAGTTCATTGTATTAAGGGCTATAAACTACATAATAAACAACTAATTTGTAACCAGTTTATATATGTTATTAATTATGTTACTTAAGGCACCTAAATCATCCGAGATCGGATTAAAAATATCTACGTAAACATTAATGAAGCGCATAGCACGTGAGATGATGCATTATAATTATGGAATTGGAAAAGAACTGTAACCAGGATGTATCAAAATAAATTTTTGAATTCGGAAAATTGGGTGACTTTAGTGAACTAATCTTGGGATTAAAGAAACGACAAATAGATGACCCGGAAGTTTGTTAAAGGGGCAAATCAGAAGTTAAAAAATTAAAAATTTCATCCAGTTTGACGATGGAATCCATTCCGCATGAAAAAATCAGAATATTAGTTTGCTGTCGCTCTTCATTCCATTCTATTTTCAACCATTATATTCCCTCTTTATGTCTTCATTTAAATATTCATCGTAATTTGTCAAATTTTTATTCCTTACTTCTGGCCGCTTTACACGGTACATTTATTTGCACAATCTATTGCGCTTGTGCCAGAAAATTTTAGGGACCGCATAAAACAGCAAATTGTGTGAATGTTTGGGTGATTGTATGAATGACTGAACGGAAAATAGTATCTGTTCTAATTCCATTCAGACAAACATACAATTCCGTTCAGTTTCATACATTAGTTTGTACAAAAATTCGCATCGTGTAAAACGGTCTTATGACTTCAGCGGCAATTCTCCCTATTCATGTCTCCTTCCACTATTGCTCCAACCCCATCATCCTCCAACCCAACATCCTCCAATTAAAACATGTTCCCTATGTGTAAAAGCAACTCAACAACTCACCTGGTTACAGTTGCCATACGTCCTGAAAAAGTGGTATTATCCTGAATTTCGGCATATAAAAATTCATTCCGGCTGAAAAAAAAATCGGCAAATGTCTTGACTTTTTAAAATATGCTAGTCCGAAATTCTGTAACAATTAATTATAACATTTATATCATATATCCGCTGGTTTCCGGTTTTACAATGCATAACTCATCACAATAAAGGGACATTAAACCATTGCAAAACCTGCAATCCTAATGATTCAGTATAATTTGAAAGACGTATCATGTCTGTTGCACAATGATTATGCTCCGAAAAACATTATATAGTTAAACATGTATCACGTTCAGAGAAATATCAATGGTTTAAGAACTGAACACACAGTATACCATAAAATTATGCATATAAATAATTATATAATGTTACTAAAATATTTAAATCAGTTGATTTACTTGTATGCTTTGTCTATTTTACTTTGCATTTGGACACACAAATTATTAATACTAAAAGCACGAATTTATGGCATTTTTATGAAGTTAACACTAATTGATCTCACCCTTTTGGCAAGCCTACGCTACGTGAAATTTATTCATACTGAACTGGTTAAAGTTAGTATATTTCCTCTATCGATCCCAGGGGGAAAATCCACCGGGGAAAAATTTTATTAGCCACAGTAGAACAGATAGTGACACAAAAGAGACAGATATCTTGAGCAATCTTCGGTCCCACAAGCGTATCCGAACCAATATCCGCTTGGTCAGAGGCGAGGAACCGACCGCGGTCAACATTGGTGCTCGACCACGGTTTTAAAGCACCTCCCTATCCCACGGAGAGGGGCGACGCAACAATGGGTTTGATTGATTGTTCCCGGAGCTTAACGCGGCCCCATAAATGCCAAGTAATGCTAGGCGAGCGACGACGGGCCCTGGGAATGATTAATGGTGTCCTCGCTAGGGGCCCCTCCTGCAGAAAAGGGGCACCTTCTGGGCGGCGAAAACCCTGAGAGGACCAGAGAGGAGTGTGGCCGTTTTATCAAGATCGGCCCACGGCGGTGGTGGACGAATCGCCGAAAGCGCCTCTTGTGCCGCGTGGGGGTATCTCATTCCCATAGGGTTTTACCTTGTCCCTTCACATTTAAGCCCTAAGCTTCGTGAAAGAGCTTAGCGGGAGCAAAAATACCCCACTCGACGACCAAACAGTGAGTGCGATCCATTATGAGACCGCCAGTCGCCGCTGTAAATGCTTGTCTAAACATCTTGCCTATCCTCAATCACGAGTATGACATCATTCTTGTGCTTACTTCTCTATTAGCGCACTTTTATGGGCTTACGAGAAAGATTTTTCACTCGGCTGGAGATGCTTGGAGTAATTCTTCATATTACGATTATAAACCACGACAGTCAAATCGACCGATACTATAGTGACGTGAACCAATTCTTAATTAGCAGAAAAATTAGGAAATTTAGCCTTTAATTACTAAAGTGAAATTTCAAATGCGTTTAACATGTTCTTTGTACAGAAAAAATATCAGAACTTTCCAAAAATAATTACGCTCGTGAAAATGTTGCCTTATTTGGTAACGTCACCAGACGTTATCATGTCTCTTTGTTTTCTTTACATTATTAGCAACGGAGCGACCTGGAATTTCAGCACGCGCAAAAGGCAAATGACTTCGCAAGATCTTTAGGTAATGGTCTCAAAAAGACAGAAAGGTGGTTGGGAAAAAGTCAATTCTGATGATATTCCAAAATTAGATACGCGGCCACGTACTTCCTAAAATAAAGCAAAACTTTTGACATAGCCGAGATTAAATACGTGAAGGTAAACTCGAAAATAATAATATGGTTCAAAATATATCAAAGGTTCATATAATCGATGCACACACAAAATATAGAAGTTTACCTATAGTTTAAAGTGATACGATAATGTGTTTACGGTACCTACTGACGTCAAAACCAAATCCGGCGCCGTGCCATTTTCAGTGCGGCGTTTTCATAAGCCATCCTAAAGCGTTAAGATTATTTTGAGCGAGTCAAATGTTTTTTTTAAGGTGAATTTCTATAAATAAATCTTACTCTCGGCCTCGTATCTTAGTATCACAGCATAGGTTTAATTTTCGTAATGGATACGAGTTAATCATAAATATATCCTCAACTGCTTCAAGAGTAACCTGGAGGTAGTTTTATTGTGCAACCTCAAGGCTACCGGCGGTCGAAATTTCACTTTCATTTCATACACTGATTCGCCAAAAATGTTGCTCTTCTTACTCAAGGAGTAGACGACGAGTGCGTCATATTGATACATCTCGGTGAAGTCGGACTAAAAAAATTTGAATCTAGAAAGAAGTATAGGTTATTTATTAAATATTTCTATAATCATCCCCACTTGAAATAAGAACTAGAATATATGTTTTTCAATTAACAGAATATTCCGTCAGTTCAAAAAACAACCATTTAAGTTACTTCTCGACTTTTAGGAGGAATGCATAAATATTTCAGGCTGCCATTCTTTACTTTTACGGACCATAATTCACAAAGATTATCCTCAAATCACGACCTATTTATGGAATGAAAACGTTCATCCGTCTCTCAAAAAAAAGTCATCTCGCACCAGCACCTGTAACGGCCCCTGAAACTAGTGCATGGGTGAAAAAACAGAGCAACGCCGTTTCTGCGGTACCTACAGGCATTTTTTGGAAGAGTCCAACATCCCTAACGCTGGGAAAAATTACGGACTCGACATCGGGGAATAAAATAAAATGCTTTATAAAGGGTGGAATCCTATTGAAATAACGATTTGAAATCAATCCCTGCGCAATTTTCTGCACGAACGCGCGCGTACTAACTGAGGAAAGAATTCATTACACATATTGAAACGCGGAAGTGAACTATAAATAGTATCATCGAAGGCATGTTTGCATTCACGTCAGCAATCGCCCACACATAACTTTTTTTAACGAGCAATCAATCCCGTCAAACATAAAATATTAGTAGTAGCCCGTAGTATTATTGCCACGGAAAAAAAATTTTTTGGAAAGATCCGTTCGCGTATAGCAAAAGCCGATAACCACTTGACCGAGTAACCCCTCTTCGCGCACCACTGTTTTCGTTGCTCCTTTGTTCCACCGAAACGTCTCTACACCGTCGATAAATTTCGTAATTTTTTTGTTCGCGAGGTGGGGTCGCTCCCGAACACGCAGCGAGAAAAAAATAGAAAAAGGAAACCTCATCAACCCGTCAACAATCGAGATAATCAATCAATGACACACGCTACATTGGCGATTTACGAACAAAACTGCTACGCGAACATTCCACCCGGCGGCGCTGTTACGAGAGGTAAAGTGATCACAAAAATTTTCGTCCGGGGATATTGAACAGGGTAGGGGAGGGTGGGGGTGTTGCGGGGAGGAAGGATATCGAAAAGGGGTATACTGACCCCTCTCCTCGACTCCCATGGAAAACCCTTACCCCTCTCCCTCAACGCACACCCCGTTGGGGACAACAATTAAGCGCTCTGAACTGGAGTAGGATGAGGGGTTAGAGAGCGCATCTGAATTTTATGGCGTGAGAGGGTTATTTATTATCCGTCGCTTCAATTGGCGATTCTTCCGAGCGAGGTGGCGATGGAGATCATCCTTTGGGGCAAGGGCAGAAGACCCATCGGACAAAAGCGATGGCGTCGAACACCGAACGGCCTCGTCATCATATAACGAGGAGAGGCTTGAACAATAGTATTTTGGAAAAAAATACTAAAAAAAAAGAGAATAAGGAAGTTACCAAGGAGAAGCGGTGAGTGGAAGAACTAAAGGCGAGAAGGGGAACGGAGACAAAATATGACCGGTCATCGTTTTCTCAAATTCGTTAGCATTGAACTTTCCTTTCATTCAGTCAATCATACATATATATAATTCATGTTTGTCCGCACGACTCAGCGCTTTAGACCACGAGAAAATTTCTGCATACTACTCTGGGAAACGCCGGAGATGCGTGCGTCTTGCGGTGTGAGGACACCAGATATGAAACTGGGAGGAAATAGAAAAAAAAAAGAAATCGTACCGCATAAAGTCGACCTCCGATCCTCAGTTAAATTCCATCAGTTCGCTTTCTTAACCACTACAAAGCCAGATTAAAAATTAACTTAAAAATTTAACATTAGATCGTATTTCTACAAACTTAAATTTATCCTGAGTAGTTGGCCTCTGGACTGTTGCAAAAACTGAACAACTAAACAACGTTAACTTTCACGACGGATTGATGACATTTTTTTAAGTCTTAGCACTTAATTTGGAAATTTCGAAAAGGAAAAAATAACCATTTTAAGTTTCCAAACTAGACATAACTTCAGTTTTTATTAGCCTATTATCCTGAATGCAAGCAATCCCCGTATAAATATATTGATGTGCTCACGGGTTTAAATGAAGTCTCTGCTCTGTTAATCCAAGCTAAAACCCCTCCTTCTTCATTATATTTCTTACTGCAGCTCAGCAAAATTCGGACCCTTTCTCATCTCATCTAAAATGCCTATTTTTTTCTTCTTAATGCCTCTCTTTCCTAGTACCTCTACCTCAAAAGGTACGGTCTCCATCATCCTCTTGCCTCAAACTACTTACTCCATCCACCTCAACTCCACTTTTCTCCAATCGCCTCCACCAGCATCCACTCCTCCCATCCCATTCTAAGTACTTCCCACAGTCTGTCAAAAACCCATCTCTAAAATTACTAGCTAAAGACAATCCCTCAGTATTTATAAAACAAAATTTCAGCTATGGGCAGTTTCTTGGAACCATTTTCTTAAGTGAAGAGAAAAGAATCATGGTAGGTTAGACTCATAACACAGGATCTATGGATATTAATCCTTCAATTCAATTTCAATTAAAATTCAGCTTACGTTAAAATTCAGTTTTTGCGTTAATGTGTTTAGTGATTGTTTTTGCGTTCATCTAAGTATGTGATACTTAATTTAAGCATGTTATGTAAAATGAGTTAAATGAAAGAAAAATCTGCTAATTCTTAATTTCATTCAATAAAGACGCTATTTCTTTTATCTATTTTTAATGTCTTTCATTAGTTTAACCAGGCCTAACGAAAGTCGCATGCTTGTGTGATCTCTTCTTGAAGACATTTACTCTGCCACAAAATGTGTCTCACCCGTATGTCCTAATTAGTAGTGCTCACTGACATTATCTCCCTATTTCTTACAGAATGACTTATCCTATTAATCGGCTTTCTCTTTAGAAATATTTATGACGTGTCAAACATGCTCTCTTGCTCCTCAGGCTACAAGTGATCCTTTTAAATCTCTCACCGGCCACATTCACCCGTGACTACCCTTTAACACGTCTACCCGTCTACCCTTTAACACCAATATCTTATTTACCACCACCATTACAACACTAGTTGCCCGTACCGTCAAAAAGAAATGCCACATATTCTGAGGTAATTAATGTTTTTTTCGTTAATATGTAGTAAGATTAATTTATTTAGATTGAGTGAAATGATTTATTAATCCCTTATTTCGTACAGAGACTCATAGAGTTTTTGAACATGTATGGAATCACAACTTCTTTGATTAGCACTAGTCGTTATGTGGACGATAAATTAACGCAAAATTTCACGAAATTCGATATTTGCTATCAAAGTTCACGATTTCGGTTCGAAAACAACATTCGACGATAAAAATTAGAATCCATGTAAACTTTTATTTCTTATGGCACTTCTCTCGATTCCGTACGGAATTTATTCCTTCTTAAATTTTACAAAATAAATGAAGTCTGCAACGTAACGAAAAATCACATGTACTTAGGTGTATTCCTTACGGAAGTTACTGACATCGGATAATAAAACATATAAATATGTACAAGACGGTGATTATTATTATAATTATAGAAACTAGATTAAAAATTTGTTCTGTTCGAGGTGGATAAGCAACTCATGTTCATTCTCACAGCATGAAGCACGCTTCTATCAAACATTTCCATTGGCTGAACATCCAGTCCAAATCTAGGTTCAAAACTCACTAATTCCTCAAGTAAACTCTCCTGATTTTCCACCAAAACTTCTCAAGTACCAAAAATACACCAACGTTATCCAACATTATATCAAAATTATCCCGGAATTAATGTGAATCTATATAAACGAAATAATAAATGATCTATTACGAAATCAAATTTCATTTTCCACATCAGAAATATCAACCTGAGGGTCAACAATTTAGCGCGATGCCTCCAGAGTACATAAATCATGGCGGATGGGTTAGGTGTGAGAAGGGAAGGCACTTTGGACTCAACGGGGCCTGTGAAATCATTTTTCGTCGGGAAAAGCATTTCGCGAGACCTTAATGGCCGGAAGAAAAATTCCCGGGGGACGGTAGCCGGTCTGGAGACTATAAGAGTTTCGCCACCCCTTGCGAAGAGTAAATATATCAAAGTTCTTCAAAAGGCAAGATAAACAAGCTCCTATACCGTCCCATAAGTATATTTCACCAGAAGAACAGGAAACACTATCCCACTTGCCCCTCCAAGCGATGGGTTCGTCGACTGCCCTGGGATCGAGGGGTCGATGTCCGCTACATGGATAGCTTTTTTGTATTGCTTCTCCACTACACTGGTTGAATTTCGTGCACCGCGCGGTCCTACAATCGTCTAAGTTCTTCCGAATAAACTTCGCCTACCCTAAAATAACTCAGTATATCCGTCTATCGCTATGGTGAGAAATCCTTGCTCCAGCCAAAATTTTGGACCTAGACTTAATCTCAAATTTCATATACTCACTGCGATTCGCCGTAAGGTAAGGCTGTGTGGAAGGGGTTGCTAAGTCACGGGCCATCAATAAGGGACTGTGATATTACAACCCCTGCCACACCTTTGTGGCAGTTAGCGAAGTTATATGTATAGATGTATGTGTAAGGATGATTTCAGCGGATAAAAAATGAAATACATATAGTTATAAATTCTGATCAAGACAGGTTCATTTCCTACGCTAGCATGCGTTTCACGATTAAAGGACCAGTGACATATCTTAGTAAATACAAAAAGAGTAGGGAGGAACTTTCTAAGGAATAGAAAGATTATAGATTGAGTCATTGAAGGATCATATTACACTTACGATGAAACTATGCCCTAGCTTGTACCTTCCGAAAATTTCGAAGAGAGATCGTAATTGATTCACGTATGTTTTTAGCCTTTCCTCAGGAGTAGCCATTCATCAGTACCACAGCCACATGATGGGATGCGTCAATATGAAAACATTTAACTTATGCAAGGCCAACATGTACTCTTCTCGGCGCAGGACAGCAAGAAAAAACCGTTAAATCTCACTGCAAAGTACAGCTACTTCAACGAACATGTTAATTACAACAGGAATGGATTAACTCAAAACGTTATTTATCCAAATTCAACTTATATATTGCTTCATTATTAGTTCATTCAGCAAAACCAAATGCCACAGCCCTAGCAACATTTTACAAACTTTAAACTTGAGATTAATTTAAGTCATCAATAGCGAAAATGTTTTGCGGAACTTGCTTGCCTAAATTCTCTAGTGACAGAGCTTCCCAGTTATGCGAATCACAGCTGGTTTCATATGAAGCGATATAACACGTCTCATCGGAAAGTGAAAAAAGCAATTCCCAAGAGTAAATCATTCATTTGACCGACGACGTTGCCAGATTCTCAAATTATTCAATCCAGTGAGATCTCCAGTAAGCGAGAAAAAAACACCTACCATAAATTAACTTTTTAAATACCCGAACATAAACCTCATCCATTACATTGTAAAACTACAATGCACTTACCGAGAAAACATTTATGTCTAAGGATGGGCACCCGGTTTACCTCATAATTTTAGGTTTGGTGCTTTGAAGTGTAATACATTGATTTAATTCATTGATCAATCAGAGCGGATTTCGAAGGGGCGCAAGCAGTAGGAGCTCAAGCAGGATAAGGGATACGAAAAAAATAGGAATGAATACATTCCGTGGAGATTTTATGCAGCAGAATAATTCATCGCGAGAAGCCTAACACCTCTTCGGTTGGCCAACTCAGGTTGAAATCTGCGGAGGGAGGATCGACCTTCGTCAGATGGCTGTGACATCACAGAGCATGATGCTGGAGATGTCCCCGCGATATCTTAGGCAACATCCATTCCAAGCATCGGAATTAGACATAAAATTCAGAGTCCGTCTCATGGAAAGAGGGTAATTCGCATGAAAGGTCATTGACAGAGTATATAACACTGCAGTTCTACATTTGCACGTCTCCACGTAACTTCTTCAGATGGTAATTCATATGTTCCCATGAGTAACAGGGTGAAATCCGACGGTAATACTTGAAACGTAACCATGCCATCGCGAATCAATTCTCAATGTGGTTATACATTTTTATTCCTTCGCTAATCTTTTATGACTGCACGTTGGACTATCATTTCCAGTATAATTTCGAGAGAGTGCATCTAGACAAAGGATAGGAAGAGGTTGCTTAATTCTAGCATCTTTTATGCACCGACACACTGTAATCTGAACACACTGCAATTTACTGTGAACAATAAAGACAGAGTGTAAGTTTAACTCCATGCTATTTCCTCTCCCCATTCCCTAAGAATACTTTCACAACAAATGAAAGTTTCCAATGTCCTTAAGTACAGTTTTCAACGTTGGCATACGTTGGCGTGGAAATCGAAATATAAAAACTTTTTCTTTTGGCCAATAAAATGATTCCATTGAAACCTCTGTGCGTAAATAAATCCTAGTGATATAACAACGGTTTATAGTTCACCATTATCACTACTACTACGTACTAATTTCTTCGAAACGTTACAGTGGAATCCTAAAAATAAATGCGCATCAGAGCTCTCTTAGTCGTGGTTTCCTTTTCATGTTGGACTTCATCACACTTATCAAACGCGTAGCTAGGCATCGACTAAACCACACCAATTTTTTCGATGTAAAGTTATCTCTTTTAACGAAAAGGTCGCGTAACGTAGTAAAATACAGTGGAGGGAACTGCAATGGAAATCAAAGGAAGTAGAGAAGGGATTATTAATTGGAGGGATTTCAATTTGTATCGAGATCACTCGGATGGAATTTTGTGCACACATATTTTCAACACTACCTCACATTAAAATTACACGCAAAATAAAACACAAAATATCCTACCCGTTAACAAATACTTCATTTGAGACACCTAGACAAGCCACTCATATCACCTTAAATACCGATGTTAAGACAACAAAAATAGGACGATACCTGTTTTTGACTCGCTTAGCACTGAAGTGACACAAAAACACTCGACTCTTAACTCTCATTGGAGTTTGAGTAATAAAACAATCACCATTGACGAAGAATCAGAAAACACGATGAAAATTTTCATGACACGAGAGCAGCTTTAAATTTAATTCATGTTCCTACAAAGTTGACACATTAAGGTTTCGGTAAATCAATGCCTGTTACATGTAGGTATGCGAAAGCCTGCTCCCAAAATTACTTTTATTAACGACGTAATTACATAAGCATAATATATTCAGTTTGAAGTATACGCGCAGCCGAGATTAGATATAACAATGAACCATTCGTTATCCACAAAATTAGGGTGCTGAGTTACCCGAATGGACAAAACTGTTCACATTAATTAGTATACCAGTCAAAAGTGTATTCATACTCTTATAGAGCTAAAAACCTATCATCGTAGAGTAAGCGCACATTTGCAAATTATCGCATTACATCCGTGGTGGATGGACCACTTACTGCAGTCAAATGGCGTGGATTCCAACTAACGTTTTGACGTAGAGAATACTTGAATATTCACGTGTAACTGAAAGAGAAAAACTCAAACAACCCTCGCACATGCTAAATCCGCTAAAATTCGCACATATATGGGTTAATAGTATTCCCAATTTGGGAATAATACTATTAATCAGATATATAAATGACGCACCCACCGAAAGAATAAAAACATTTTTCGTGAAAGCGTGGAGCAAAAAGAATTATTGTTTGCAGCTCTGTCATTCACCGGCTGCAAGTAAATTAATCAGCCCAGTCCAGGGTTAATTGGGCTCGATCTTTTTTCAAACAATCTCTTTGAATACAATTTGTATTGCGTTCATGTGAGCCAAGCTTCATAGAGTGAGCACGCTGCTGTGATATTAATTATATTTTCTTCCGCGTGAATTTGAATTGTGTGGGTAAAAAAAACTGGATTTCAAATGAAATATTCATCCCGTTTTGCACTTTTCTCTTTATTAACCTGCGGCGCGTTGAAGTTATTAAAGAAAAGGTATTTATGAAATTCAAACGCAGCAAAAAACTTCCCGGAACACAGGATATATAGGGTAAAAAAATAACACCACATGAAACGCATCCACAATGCACTCGCGGAATTAAATTCTACCTCATTTCTATACAATCGTACGTACAGAAACATTAAGCACGATGAAGTATACGAAATCAAATAAACGCCCTTACGATCGGCTCTGAGACGAGTGATACGGCGTTTGTAATCCTCTCGGCATGTAAAATAATTAATTACCACCGCCATAAGCCCCCGATGATTTCCTTTATTATTTCATTAATATTGGGGTTTGGTGCAAAAACCAGACACGTCCACTTTTGCCCAAAAATGAGTTACTGTAGGCATAATATTTAATGTGGAAGTGTGCTTGTTTTCGAGTAAGAACCAGACTTGTATGGACATATCTGAATGAGATAACTGTATATGTACACCAAATAGGGTGAAATTCATCATGAAAACATCATTTGACTTTACCGGGATTCGAACCCGGATCTCCCGATTGCCGGTCAGTTGTGTTAGCTAGTTACACGGTTATAATTAAGAATGCAACTGCAATGTAAATTCCCATTTTTTTATTTTTGCTGGGCAAACTTCTGAAATAATACAATACCCACGGTTTTTTATTCAAAATTACAAATGCATTAACTGAAAACGTTTTTCACGATAAATAATAAAGGAAATACACATTATCAGTTTGAAAATATACTTGTATATATATATTTTCCTCTTTAAGTGCCATTTAAAAAATATAAAGTCCTATTTTCGCTTCAGCGGGGTCCGGACCCCCTGGCTACGTCGCTGTTTATAAGAAAAGTTCAAAGTAATCATAAAACGTCTTCTCAAACTCTTCGTAGAACTTCTTCATTAATTATTATTCTCGTCCATTTCTTCTTTATAATAATTCCTCCATAACACTACATTTCCTTATTACCCACATGATCAGTCAGTTTTACATCCTTTAAGACATAAAATATCAAAACTTTTATGTGGTTTCTCCAAGTGGTGAAATAACGATGCCGATAATAATTTAAAGCAGGCGACGCGGAATCTGTTCCCAAACAAGCCTAGGAAGAGCCACGGGCATTCAAATTCCTGAGAACAATCAACGCACAAGCTCTAGCTCCCTTTCCGCAATACTACCGCGCCAGATAATCAAGGGCCATTTCATGGTGAGCAAACACTGCAGCGGCAGATCCGGGATCCCAGGAAATCCAATCTGTAAAACGAAACGAAAGTTTAAAAAAAAAAATTGAAGGCGCACGTGCAACATGAGAATGCCTTTTTCTTCATTCGCTGCAGCCAATCTGTCATCGGCGAAACGTTAAATATCCGAAACGCTCACCCGCTCTCAAAACTCTTCCCGCTGGGCTTAAAAGGGTAAGGTGTGGGAGAAAAGGGGGCAGGGAGAAGGCGGACGAACGTATAACTTCCATCCGCCACTCCCACCGGGGGCGGACGGCCGAATAATACATGGTATAACAAGGCAGCAAGGCGCTTTCACGGCCGATAAGCGGGCCACGCCTATCTCTGCCAAGCAGCACAAGTCATCCCACCCGACCTCCCCCCCCCATCCCCTCCCCACCAATCCCCAAGTTCGTTTCCGGGAAGTGCACAGAATCCTCAGTCATGGCAAGGGGAGCCTTCGCCCCTATACGAATCCAAAACTAATATCCCCACAACGTTAGATGGTCCAGGGAGCAATCTCAGAGAGCCAAGGGGGAGGCACACCTTGTAGGACGTGTCTACTCATTAATCGTACAAAAACTAACGGCTTCTAAGCTTCGCTAGACATACTCATCTCAAGTGAGGACACCCGTATGCAATTTCAGAACTTTGTGGATTTCCTCCTAAATATATTGACGCATTTCAATGAGCAACAAGTTAAACAAAATAGCAAAAGATCCAGGTGCGGCCACTTGATGCTTCTTCCATCGATTTTTCGTGAATATTGCCATCTAATATTTTCTAATGGCCATTTTCTCGCAACAAATATAAAATAAAAAAGCATAACCAAATCATCAAGTATGTTTTGTTCATGCATACCAACATTACTGTGTGTTTCAAGCAGAGGCTATGCATATATTTCAACTACGTTGTTTGCGGTACAACCAAGAAACATTTCTCGCAGTAATTGACATTCTTATAAGCAGGACGGTTTGATTCCCAAATATCGTGATTTTTAAGTGTGACAGTTGGCTGGAAGTCATAGCCATTCTACATGCCTCTAAAGTCAACAAAAAATATAAAGAGCATTACAATGCGTGCAACAAAAGAAAACCATAAGCTTTTCAACTTACGACCCCTTACGAGTATCCTGAAGATATAGAAAATGATTTATGCACTAATAAAACAAATGACTGCCAAATTTATGGAATTTTGATCGTATATTCTCATCAAGAATATGCATGTCAGAAGATTTCACTCTGATATGAACAATATGCAGAGTCATAGTACGTTCAAGCTGAGGCTACGAATTGTTAGCGGAAGAAGTAGCACAAATACCAGGCAATGACTTAGTATTCTTAGTTTGTTTAGTTGCAAGGCTCTAAAAAATTAAGCCTAAAATGTAAATAAGAAATATATTTCCAATTATTACTGCCTAATTCATAGGATTTGAGTTGTCCATTATTAAGAGATAATATCCTGAGATTCAGGGATTTGAATTTTTTGCTAGCCAATCGATTTTTCTCATTCGTGAAATAACTTCAGTAACGCAACCTAAAATGGGATTGTAACCTAGAATTTGAGAATTCATTCCTCGATTAATAAAATAGGAAAGATTAATTTCGGAGAAATAAATCAAGAAATTTATTACCTCGTAAATGGCTTTAAAAATTGATCTTTCAAGTTAGAATGAAACGACATACTTTCCGAAAAATGGTTCGAGTTTTGAAAAACTGTCCGAGAACTTCTCTCACGATCCCTATCCATATCGCCCACGTGAATACGCCAACTTACTTCCCCGTTCCTTGTTATTACAGCGGTGTGAGCGACGGCAGGTCTCACAAACAAGGAAGGATGTTTACCCGATGACCACCGGAGGCGCCAGCCCTCAAGTTTCGCATATTACGAGAACACTTGACCGGCCGCGTAAACCCTTTAACGGGAGGTGCCAAGCGTCCGTTAGGAACGTTAGGAAGCAGCCCCCGATTAGGATTAATAAATCCTAATGAAGGGCGTCCACGCCTACTTCCCTTCGTAAGCTAGACGGGAGAGCAAAGGGCGAGAGGCAGGCGGAATTCTGGGAACGGAAGACCGACCGCCGGGTTATCCGAGACCAGTAATTCATCTTTCCAGACGTGAAGGTGCGGCGGCTGAGAGGCTATGAGAGTCAAAACAAATGAAAAATCCTACCTTATTATTCAAGTCATTAAAAAAAATAATGCTTCCATTGAGAATATATTTTAACCTTCGAGAATGCATAAAACAGTAGGTAAAGAACGCCCGGACTATCCATTATACTAATAATGTCATAAGGAATTCTAACTCCCTGATTTAAAATTTCTTCCACTTGCTGCAGTTTCAGTAGTTCAAGGCTTATGACCACTTGGTCTTCTGGATTCATTTTGCGCATAGGGCGGGATCTACGATCTACGATGGACTTTTTCTGACGTGACGTAAACGGGCGGTGGCTTTCAGTCTTCTGTCGTCACCTCGTCACGTAGGAATGAATTACGATTGACGGGAATATCTGCTCCCATTACTAACCGATTCTCAAATGCATTATTAAACAGCGGTGAATTCGATTTTTATTTTCATATTTTATAATGGAATATAAACAATCCGCAAATAAACTAGCAAATATTCCATCAAAACAATAATTACGTTTCATTGTAAAGTTTAACAGTGATATGGACAATCTAGGAAAATAATATATAACGAAATATTGAAACAATTCACGCAGCACTGGAGATATGGAACCCCTATTCATTAGACGACGAGCACGTTGCTAACCCCGATAATTACGATAGCCTTCAAATCTGAGCTCTGCAAATGATTCATGACTTATGGCGCATCGTAGACGGGCTCAACGTAAGTGGGATTTATCCAAAGGATTATGATGTGAAAAAGTTTAATATCCCATTGTAATGGCTTGTGTGAAATTCATTTTGTGGCACTATTCTTAACTCAAAATCAAATAACGGCGTGATTATTTTCCGCGATAAAATAATTCCGTTAGCAATTATTTCACCCTTATAATTAGTTGTTTGACGTAGAAACTATTTTCAGTGGGAATACAACAGGTGAATATTGTTTTCTTTGATACTTTTTGTCTCATCAAAGTGACCAGACACATTTTCAGTGTACACGAGGAAGTAATGATTTTGAAAATTACTTAAGCATCAATCCAACTGAATTTTTTCACGGCTAATTCTCCATGCTTCTTGAAAAAAAAATAGTATATAAAATTACTATATATGAGATTCTATGCACAACGCCATTCCATTTTAATTTTCAGCAAGAAAAATGGATAAATGAATATTTACTACTTAAGACTTCCTCCTCGGGGAAGATTCTACGAAGATATACATGAGATGAGCGTCAAGAAGGAAGCGGCAGATTAAAACTTGACTCTGGATGACATAACGGTGCAATTTGTAGACAAGGCGACGTTTACCTCAGTGGAAATTTCGCGGAATTTTGGGTTAAAAAATTATGAGAAAGTAGTGTCCCGGAAATAGATGCGCGATTTTTTCCAGAGAGGTCGCCTCTCTGAGAGCGTGGGAATTAAGGTGAATGGGATAACGTCGTCTTAAGGAGTCGTCCTATTCTTCCCGTCCCGCAGAATGTGAGAACACTTTTGTTTATTAATGGGAAAATTTTTGGAAGTTCCATGCTTATTCTCAGTTATTCTTTGTTCTCGGGAAAGGGCCGGTAAGGCTGGGTTGAGATATTTGGTGTAGTCGACCTCCTGCGTCATACCATTTCTCTGAGAACGAGGCCGGGCCATGATTTTTACGCACACGCCCAACAGATTTCTTTCTTCTCGGGATTTCTTTCCGATTTACAAGTTTGTTTTCGTCGTAGTAGGTTAGGTCAAGGAGGTCCATAAAGACGAAAGTTTTGAGAAAGGGCATTAATCTCCAACCGTGATCGTGAAGTGTGTTCTAACGATCGGAGTTTGAATCACTTGCATCAATCGCAGGGGATGACATAAAAGTTTCGATATTTTCCAATTCGTGTCCTATCTTGTGCAACCGCTCAATATTTCCTCAGCAATATTTTTAGCACAGGGGAAAACGGAGTAGCTACCCTTACATATTCAAAACTTCATTCAGCATATATCGGATAACGTTTTCATATCTACAGACCCTTAAGCAATTTTAATTACCTAGTATCCATGCAATAGACACAATCAATAACATACCAACTGTTCGGAAATATACCAGCATGTAACTCTCAAAACCCTTAACTTCGTAAGACACTGATTCAGGTCTAACTTTGTGGAATCAAGTCATAATCAATAAAAACGATAGCTTAGTATTTTCCACACTGTAACATGTTACCAACTATGGTTTCAATTATGCAATGGCACTATCAAGGTCAGGTCACCAGGATTGCTGAAACCATGGTCGGTAAGAAATGAAATCATGGAAAATACTAAGCTATCATTTTTATTAATATTTAACTTTAATGAGCTATATATATTTTCCTAATCCTTTTAAGCAGTAGAAAATGTCCATTAAACCTCCATTCAACTTCTCTATCACCCGAAGAAAAATCTTCAGACGCTCAGCAACTTACAATTATTGCAATGATTCTTCAGCCAAATCAATTTTCCTCCTTAGTTCAAGCCTAATCAATTTAAAATGTGATTTGTACCTTGACAAAATCATGTATTAAGTATCGCCTAATGCATGATTTTAAAGAGTATTATACTAATATTTCATCAATCCGAAGCAGCTAGCATTTTTCAAATTAATTAAAATATTTTTCGCATCCATTATTTTATAAGTCCACTCTCTTAGTGCGCGAGATTCAAACGCAGAATCCAAAACTAAAGATTGGCAGGGTAGAATGAATTACTCATGGCCATAGGGAAGCTTGACTATACGACGCCAGTGCTAGGAAAATGTCAATATTAGGGCGAGGTGAATGGCTAACGCGTGCTTACGGCTCATGGATGATTTCTACTAGGGAACAGAATTTATAATGCGAAGAAAAAAAACTAGTTCATTTTCTTTCTTAGCCTTGCGTCTCATTGTTCTTTCTCCAAGTCTCATTTCTTAGGGTAGACTACAGAGCCATCTGAGCTCCCGAGTTTGATTTGTGTCCGTTGCGAGAAATATGTTTCCAGAAGTTCTCATTGTGAGTAAAACCTGAATTCTTTTCCTGGCATTTTGTCAACGTCTTCTCTTTCGCCTTCCCCAAGATGAATGGACCAAAGTGAAACAAAATCTTGAGATCTGTGGAGTTGTATATCACATCTCATTTCGTTGCTTCTTTTTTACTTTTTTTGGGGCAGGGAAAACGATTCTTTGAGCATCATAAATAACTCAGCGCGGCTAGTGGTGGTAATACCGGAAAAAAAACTTGCTACTTCAAATGTATAGCATTAAGCAGTTAATTTTGCATCAGGAACAGAAAGTTAATTTTTCATCAGGAACCAACCAATCAGGAACCAGGCTAAGCGATTTCAAAACGCACAGCCTTGGAATAGAAAATGCAATTTCCATGCCGACTAAATAAATTGTAATCACTATTTTGATGATTAGTATCTGAAATTACTAAAGGGCTTTATATTTTCTCCTAAATTTACATATAATAGTTATATATATTTATATATAACTATAATAATAATTCAATGATGAATTTCTGTCACGGTAACATTTTGCAAGAATGCAACTTGAAGAAGTGATCTGTGCATAAGTAAAAAATTAGAGAGACGTTTGATTACTTCTTAATGAGAGTAGCTCAGCAAAGATGAAAAGAGTGGCAATTAACCTCAGAGTAGCTTTCATGAGAAAAATGTTAATAGTTGAACCAAACTTATTAACAAATAAGCGTATTTACCTCGTTGAGGAACAACAATATATTTGAAGAAAAGAAACTTTACATTCTCCGAATACCAATAAATGGCATACAAAATTATTTCAACTGCTAAGGTATATAAAATACGTAATTTAAATTCAAGGGCACCAATGACTATTGCATATTTTATTTCTATCCCTTTCAAAACATTCAACCTACAATGTTGCAAGGCAAGTCAAATTTAGAGTGAAAAGTTAAGCGAAGCCCTGAGCAAGTGCGTTACGCGAGAAGGCTTACGCACTTGGAGATACAAACAATCTTGGATTTTTACTAGATGGCTCCTTGGAATATTATTAACGCAATATTGGATTAAAACTTTTATGCCATAGAAATTATATTATTTTAGAAGCACACTTTTTTATTTTTACCAGATATAGATAAAGCCACAACTTTTTTTAATGCAGGCATCACAGTACCGGAATAATTGTGTGATTTTTGTAACACTGTCATACATAAAAGCTCGTATGGGAAGAAAATTACGCATTGGGTTTGAAATATACTTCTTTAATTATCATTATGCCTTTATAATCTTCATATATTTTTCATGAGGCACGCCAAAGTTTCGAAAAAACATTGTGTTACCTTAAAAAAAGTGTTTGTATTCTATTTAGAGTTACTAGAGAAATGTATTTATTTCAAACCATTGGCCAATATTATGCGGTTCCAAAATACTAATATTTGGACCATATTTATGTCACGAACCAAGATCGCTTAGTGGAGTATCTGGCTGACAAACATGATCGTAAATTAGGATATCCGAGTTAGAATCGAGGTCAAGTCCAATGACTTAATCATAGCGAAATTCTCACTTTCGTGCACATGGATATTCTAGGTTTGCAATTGCCTTCATACTATGGAAGACTAAACTTACCTACGTCATTCAAGTAAAAGCCGATGCATCAGCCGGCTACACTTCCTGAGACCAGCAGTTGAAGACGATATACCGATTAACTTAGTAGTTCAAGGGCAATTACAGTAATCCTGTAGGAATATTTATGATAGGCCGCCCACACTGAATGAGCTGTTTCACTACTAAATACAATGTCCCATTTCAGGATGTCATCCGAGCTACCGGAAAACTGAAATATCTTAATTTTTACCTCTATTGGAATATTACACTGAATGTTGGAATAATGAACAACCATTGACATATGTGCAAATATGACTGTGAAAACAATTCTCTAAAAGAAAGCAAATATTAGCAAATACAAAATCGAGATTAACAATATTAGGCAATAAGGAATAGTTGCCTGTTTTCGTTCGTGACTTTACGTCATAGGCCGAATAAATGATGCACCATAGGTAACACAAATGCGAAGAATTAGAAATGGTAGGTGAATCACTGACTTCAAAGAAGGGAATTAAACTTTCCCTTCAATAAGCACGTTAGCACACCTTCCAGGGTATCAAGAGCATTCTTAAGGGCAGTAAGATGATGAAAGTGAAAAACGCGAATAAGCTTAATCACGGGAAAACGAAATTAAGGACAGTCTCTAGGAAGCGATAGGCCAGATTAAAATGAAATAGGAACAAACACGTTAAAGAACATATCATAGGTAGTATAATATAGGAAGGATAGGAAGGATATATAATAGGAAGAATATTAGTGATCACGATAGTATAATCAATAGGTAACATAATTCAGTGATCAAGAACGGGTTCTAGGCAAACAGAGACATGGCAGTAAATGCAATGTAAAAAGAAGCATTTCTCAAGAGAATGGCTTTGATGACAAGTGATAACGGGAAAGATGTAAAAACCATATTTAGTAAAACTTAATCCTGTTGCGTAAGTTATACAGTTACAAAATGTCTTAGCGAGACAATTAATTTGAACAGGATTTTTATCAAATGCAGACTTTAAAAAAAACGGGGATAATAAATTGGATAAAAAGAAAAGCTTGAGAAGATGTGTTAAACAAGTCAGTAAAAACTCGGTTACGGTAAAGCACGGTTACTCGATTATAGGAAATTCGGAGCGAACAGCGAGAAAGAGGATGGAGTGGGGTTAAAGAGCTAGGGAGATATTGAAGACCGATTAAGAGGTAACAATTTATGGAGGAAAATGAACAACAAAAAAGTTCCATTCCATCAATGCATGCAGATAACGGTCTGCCACGATGTAAAAACCGGTTCTCCCTCAGTCACCGAAGTTATGCATCGTTAGGCTCAGCTCGACTTCCGAGAGGTTATCCTCCAATTCCTCCGAGAGCTGTTGACCTTGTCTGAAAGTGGTGGGCAGTGTACACAAAATTATCTTAGTCGTCGAAACACGCAAAACATAAATAATACTACTATGAATGCTAGTAGAATAGATGTATCAGATGGTAGTGATACGAGACGTTAACATAATGAATAACTTCGATTAAGTGCAAAATTCCACACATAGTGATTGAAATCCCCTCCTCTCCCCGTCACCTTGGTACATAAGCAAGCTCCATGCGTGCACTTCCTCACCTGAAGATCATGTAAAACATCAAAACCCGGGCCATGTAATTAAGTGTACCTGTCTGTGGAAAATTACACTTAATCCAAGTTATGCACAGTGAAAAAATTCCACGCAATATCGCCTGAATCTACGAATTTTATATGCAACGTTCACAGTTAATTGCAAGGGACAGTTTGTCTACCAACTATATCTATTACTTACGAGACTTATGGCAGTAACGATTAAGTTAACCAATGCTTATCCGATAAATTCACAGAGTATAACTTATTTGTTGACGCAACATTGCCTACGACATCTTAAAACAAATAAAAAACGGCACCATGACCTGAAATACCACCCCTGTCCTATTCAAGTGGCGGAAGAACATATTGTCGTGGCCCGGTTAGGGTCGACTGGTTAGGGGTCGTAACTTAGACGTTTCAAGGATCAAAACCTCGGGGAATCAGTCAAAGAGAACTCACTCTCCATTCTTAAGTAAAATCCATTTATTAACAATTAGTACATGTTAGGTTATGCTTACTCCATGCCGTACATCTTGTAGTGAAGATAGTCGAAAACGGACGAATGGGAAGGATGACCTCTAGCAGCGTCTGTGGAGTACGGGCGTGGTCGTTGGTCGAGTAACCGATGGCGAGGATCGCAGCGTGCAGCAGTGGACCGAGCGCAGAGAGTAGAGCAGACAGAGAGCGCGTCCTCGTCCGAAAAGGGTTTTTATATTCTAACCCTCCCTGAACCCCCTCCTTTATTCTAGAAGGTTCTTAGGGCGTTGTCCATGGCAAGCCTAACCTTATTTGGTAAGAAAGAGAACCTCTGGAAAGTTCCCATGCTGCTTGCGTAATTAGATGTTGACGAGAATTATATTATCGAGTGACAAGGAGTATGAGGGGCCGGACGGAACCTGCGGTTTCGTATGTCTTAAGAAACAGTGAGAATGACGACCGCCCGTAGAGAGATGTTCCGTGTGGAAAAATACTGAATCATGAATCATGACAGCTAATTATATTAGAATTGTACATCCTAAGCTTGTCGGTCCGGCTGCGCGTGGCCATGGATCCAATACCAAAATAGGCAATGGGCTAATTCAAATCGTGACCAAGAGTAGAGGGACCTGCCTTGGTCCGAGGCTCCTTATAAAAATAACCAGGGCCTCCTTGAAACGGAGGGAAAGGAAAAAACGGGTCACGACATCACCCCCCTCCACAAACTTCGGACCCCTGGCCGAAGCTCGCGGAAAGGTGGGTCAACTAATAACTAGGGGACATAGATGCCGCACGGAGTAAGCAAAACAATTTACTGAAACATAACCTGAGAAAGGAGGACTATGCCCCCAACGCGGCAATTAAGCCAAAGTATACCAACATACCGACATATTTTACAACAAGAGAGCGCCTTATACGCCTCCAAATCGGTGAAGCCGAGTACAAGTGAATACATAGAAATGCGCCACTCAAGGTGGAAGCAACAAAATACAAAAACCCGATATAACCGAAACACCGAATACTCTACCACCAAAAAAATACAACCATTAGGACGATTGTAAAAACAATGTCCGAGCCAGCAGTAAAACAAAAAGTTCAAATAAGGTGAAACATAATCAAGCAAGCCGGCCAAAATTAATGAACACAAGACAAATGATTCAATCAAAATATTGAACACAAAGACAATCGATTCAATGCAAAAAAGCCAAAATCCAATGAAAAATATGGCTGAACCCAGCCAGAGCCCGATCAATCAAAAAAAAAAAAAGGTCCCAGAGCTCCAATGTAAATCCAAATATTGAAATGTTGAGTACACACAATAAACTAGAACCCAGCACAATGCAGGTAAACCCAATTCCCACAAAAATGAAATTACATGTGACCCAAATACCAAATATCAAAAATTACAAAAAATGAAAAATGTGAACAACGTACATGAGGTAGATTCAATAATATCAGAACGGTTTAAGCCTCAATTGGCAGGGATCGCATCCAAAGGATTTGGTACCCTTACGCTTGACGCGAACTCCCTCCGACGCCAAGAAGGGGAGGGGCGCGGTTTAAAAGAGGTTGTGGTAAGCTAAAAATTGAAAATTTCTCTGCCCGTGGGACGACATAATTAGGTCCAAGATTCCAAAGGTCTCCGACCCCATCGAACAGGACCCGTCGAACGAAGGCACAGAGCAGAGCAAGAAAAATTGTGCGCCCCCCCCGGCTGTGAATAATTCACGGGACCCGGTGTGGCGTCAACCACACCGGAGAATCATTTTTAATGGGCAACCGCGTATGGGTCGCCCTGCGAACAAGTAAAACTCATTCGCTTAAATAATTATTTCGGCCCGACGCCCACGCCCTCGGCCGAGGCCGGGGACGGGGCCCCCGTCGGACGGTCCGTGGTTGCGTTAACCTGGACCTACCGAACACACATACCTACATACGAATAGACTTTCAGCATAAGCAGGAACACACACATACAAAAATTTGATCGAAGAAATGCACAGCACTTCTAAGAACAAATGTCAAAAATTCAGGTCGACTTCGTCGGAATTAACCACTTAAGAACTATCACTTCACTTATTGCCTATTCATTGGCGAGGGGCACATGGGAATATAAGTCGCTTCTTGAATCACTTCGTACACAGGTACTTCGGCAACCAGGGATTGCGGTGGGCGGCGGAAACTAGTAGTGGATGTTGGAACAGCCGGTGGGGGAGATGACGGGGGAAGACGTCGAAGCGGCGTGGGTGGTGGAATAGAAGTGGGGGAACTTGGCACACTCGTGAGGCCATCTCTCAGGTAGAAAGGGTCAGGTGGATTGGAGCAATCTATATACAATCGTAGGGTCAGGAGTAGGGAAGGGATGCACAGCAAGACAATTACGGCCAAATTCAGAATTGGTAGCCACGGTGGCGGGACCCAAGGTGCTTCTTCTTCTGGCTTCCAAGTCGATCTAATACATTCGTGAAGGTCGTCACACGACGACGAGTGTGCGAGGGAGAAGGGGGGGAGGTTAAGGGAGTGTAGAGTCGACCATGCGGCGGGAATGATCCGCCGGATGGAGAGGATAGGGGCGGTAGAGGGGAGGCAAGGGAAGCCCGGAGTGACGTCACTCCCATTGAGGGATAGACGACAGTCGCAGGGCAGGGAAATTTGGAAGGACCCCTTCTTCTCCCCGCTCCACCCACCCCAACGGCTATCCGTACACCGGATTTCCGCGTCTGATGGGGGGTGGGTTACCATGTAGGTGAATGGATTTAATGTAATTACACGGGTTTCAGTAGACCGTGCACAAATTAAAGGACACTCATTCGCCACCTCTGCGGCGGTGCCACCCAGGGCCACCCGACGCGCGCAGCGCATAGGTAGGGTGCCTGGATCTCGGGCGGCTTCAAGAGAACAAAGTTCATCCCGGTATGGGTTACATTGCAATTTTCCTAATTGCACACCATCCTTGGTCCGGATCAGGGCCAACTCCGTCGCCGGGGCCGTAATTTGACACGTAAAGTCCTTATGCGCAAATGGAATAGGGACAAAGGAATGGAGAGAAACGGATGTGGTGTTAGCCTTCGCTAATGGTATCACCAGAAATAGGTAAAGGGAGGTAGGAGAAAGGAGACAATCCACCAGAGAGAGAATGTAATACCTTGAGAAGTGCTGAATAGCCAGTTCCCAACCTCGTGACTGGACTGAGTCCTGTAAGGCCAGTAGTTCTGCTCGGAGGTTCTCCACATGGACGACCGAAGGGCTTAACCGACGCGTTTGACACATTTTTAGGACATCCGATTGCGTCGAGATGGTTGCCAGGACCAGGGTCAAGAGCCCCCAATCAGGCTGAGAGGTCACAGCTGGAGAATAGTTCGGAAAGCAGGGGGCTGAAAGATTCCTTATCCCTCCGACATTAGTCAGCCGCCCCTCTAATTCCTTAGCCTCGGCCGCAGAAATGATCATCCTTTTCGCGTGTCGTCGAGTGGGAAGAACGAAGGCGTCAGTTATTGTATCGCCATCCGTTGCCAAAGGGGCCTCCGATATCGTCTCAAGCCAACTCTTCCGATTCCAGTCGCGAAGGGTATTTTCCACCAAGTTGCGTGGGAGGCCACACACCGGTCTTCTATCTGACTGCTTACAGGTATTTTTCACCATCTCCCGCAGCGTATGTAGTTGGTGAGCTGGGTCAAAAGGCCATTTGAACACCAATGGTACTGCTGTACTGAATACTGTAATGTTGGGCAGGGGTTTCAGGTAAGCCCCTGCTGTAAAATCCACTGGAATCTTCCCATGTCCCCTTGGTGGCGCCCCCTGTCCTAAAGCGGCCATCATCAAGGACGCCAGGAAAGGAAGCCAGCCACCCCCCTTCTTACAAGGTGGCTTCTGCTGTCGCTGCATGGTCACACAAGATGTGACAGGCAGCCTATATAAATCAGATTGAAAGGCGACTCGTTAAAATTTATCTATTAAGTCAGAGTCTATAAAATCAAAAAGTGATCAGTTGATTAAGTAGGCTAAAATTACTTCACAATTTCCATGCTATCTCAAAGCATGCGGTGACAAGGCAACAGAAAATGCCCTACTGTCAATTAAAAAGATTTGTCTATTGTCAATTTACACTTAGCAATACACTAATGAAAAATAACTCTACAGAGAGAAACAATCAGAGCAAGTTCTTATGTCGACTCCCCTCATTACGCGAAGGCAATCCCGAAAAGTGAGAGTACATTATTTAAAACCAAGTCACGCGCAAATAGTGCGCGAGGTTTTCTCTCCCTTTTTCTCTTGGGCGCACACCGGATGTGGCTTACATCGGCTATTCACGCGAAAGGAAGCGAAGAGGGCGAAATATGCGTTTAGAGCGGGATCGGATTACGAGGTTGGCCAATTGAAGTTGCGCACCTTCAATGGCTTCCCACAAATTCAACCAAATCCCGTCCAGGGGTGGCTGGCCCCTTAACCCATAAAATTAGCGGAAGCTCCGACAAAGAACATAAGAGGTTGCCCGAATTGGATGGCTCTCGTGACCTACATCCTTCTGACGCGGGTTTTTAGAACATTCATTGTGTTTTTCCTTGTTCACAAGGATGGCGTGAACAACCATCCTTATGTGCAAAAGATGACAATAATTAACAAGACCATTCTTTTCTTTAAATAAACAAATCAACAGCCATCACTTCGGATGCTGCGTAACCTTCCGTATTTCACCCCTAAGCATTTACACGAAAGAAACTCGGGGCCCACAGCTTCTAGGTTACTTGTACTTCCTACTAATTGTGCTGTACAAATGCACATGGTTGGGCCCTTCCGGTATAACTTACATCGTCCGAGGCATCTACCCCATACTGGACATTTCATTATGCACATCTACGTACATCTGGGCTCACATAGCCCCAAGCCTTGCAAATTACCTTTATGCAATACTGGCTAAAAATTACTTATGCACATCTACGTGCGTCTGGGCTCACACAGCCCCAAGCCTTGCAAATTACCTTTATGCAATACTGGCTAAACTTTCTATCACGGCGCTTCCCTTGCGCCAAAAAAAAACTTACGCAATAACCTCATGCGTTACATGTGTACACATCTGAAGACTATGCAATAAACTCATGCATTACTGTCTTAAAATACAACTGTTTCCTCAACAGTTTCCAAAATAACTAGGCAAAATCCATGCCTTAAAAACAAATAGCGCGCTTCCTATGTGGCCTTGGGCGTCCCCAATACTGACCCAGAGGCTATCATCAGCCTCAAAAAATAAATTTCAAGTTATACCACTGAGAGACTTCCTGTCTCGAAAGTTAATTCATACTTAATTAACAACGCGTGGGCAAAAGGAATGAATCTCTATTCATTGCTTTTCCCAGAGGACCCCGTATCAACTTACGCGGGGCCCTAGTTATACCGGCCCAAACCATTCCATAATATCCCGCGAATGATTAATCAAAATTTACACTTCGAGTCCTCCTCGAAGGTCCATATTAACTTTTTTTCTTCACACTTGTTTAACTTCGCTGCCCTCAAAACGGGCTTCGCGGGTCCTTGCTGTAAGGGAAAAATGGTTAACAACTTATTGACGCTAACATTCGATTCCTCTAAATAATACTACTTATTCCCATACATTTCCACGACTGGATTACAAAATGACTACACAGCAGCGAGCGACGAGGAGCGACTCAATAATCTGACCTTCTTATCGCATTTTTCCGTGCTTACGAACGACTGAGCGACTCGAGAGAGACATATCCTCATTGTTGCGCGAATGTGTTAGTGAGCGGGATGTGCGTTTCCGGCCGGTGGCGTGCAAGTGCGTTAATTATTATAGGGAAAATTTAAGAGATAAATTCGTACCTGCGTTTCGTCTTGCTTTGTTTTACGCCTTGCTGCGCGGGTAAAAATCAGTTCCTGTCCTTCCGGAGTTAATACGAGATAGGGCATTATTCTTTCATGTTTGTAGACAAAAAGGGTCAAGGTTACAAGGAGAAGAGTAAGGAGTAGGTTCCAAAAAAGAGAAACGCCTCCGAGAGCTCTCCCTGGGCCCTCCTGATACGGGGCGTAAGTATTCTCATCTAAAGCTAGTATCGGTTGGGTCAAATTTAGGTGAGGCAGTTCAATGGTCCAGTTTGAATTTAAACAATCATCTAATTTTTCAAAGGTGGGCAAAGTTTGTGGTGACTTAGGGTCAATAACCATGGAATCCAAGGTTGACCAGATTGCTGGTAGTATATGAGCTGTGCTGACCTGTGGTGGGGTCTTATTACACGGATACATTTCGGGAATTTTAATCTGTCCTGTTAATATGGCTTCACAATTACAAGGGAGCGTTAGCTCTAGTGCTCCCGGACCCGGTAATGTAGTGTTAATTACTTTAGAACTGGATGATTCACAATTTATGACAATCTGGGGGGGCGGATGTGTTATAATGTATTGTTCAAAGCCTACTTCACTGACTATAGTCGAACGTCCTGGCCTACATTGGAAGGTGCAAGCCTTACTTAACTCCTGGGTAGTACCACCTCGAAACATCTGAATCGCACAACTCGGACCGTGTGTCGTGTCTGCGCTAAAACGTGGGAGAAAACAAAGTCTATCGGAATAGACATTACAATTATGTAATGCGGGGCCTGAAATAGTCCTCATGCGTTTACCGTCAATGGCAGCGTAAACGGTTTCATGAATGATGGAGCATGTTTGTCCATGCCAAGCAAAAGGTGTCGCATTGATTTCATACAGGGACCATTTGGCACCTGTTTTAATTATGGGAACATTTACACGAATTATCATGTCACCCTTATGCATTAAACAATGAGTAACCTTAAGGGTTGAAATTTCGGCGGCGCTAGCTTCAGCCCACTCATACCCGTCTCTTTCTAACTGATTTGTGCGTCCGTCCATGTCCTTTTGCAAAGTATCAATGGGAAATATTGACACTGGTAATAAATTATTTTGGCATCTGTGTAAGGCCTCATTTTCCCTTAATGTCAGAGTCAATCTCCCTTGGGTAAAAAAGTTTTGTGACATAATTTCGGTGAGAATAAACACCATTCCTTTAATCGTCTCTGAATCATTTGCTACCTTTATCATTTGCTGTCTGCTTTTCCCTTGGATAGCGGTCACCCGCGCTCGTATTTCCCTTACCGTGTCATCCATTGTCTTAGTATAATTCTCTATTTGTGTATCTACGTTGGCGACAAAGTTATGTTCCAATTTAGTCATCGTGGTCAATTCTCTTAGACGCCTATCAAATGTAACCTGTGACTCTTCAATACTCGTGATTTGGCTTTTCGTCGCCACACCACAACACCAATGAAATACACTGCCTATAAAATCGAGAGACCGCTTCTTGCGTCCATCGGATTGTGCCACCCCTTCCTTTTCCTTATAAAACATTGGGTCCACGCTTACGAAATCCACCAAGGTATTTAATCGTGTCGCGGTTCCCTTTAAAGCGCTGAGGGCGTCACAAAACGCCCCTTGTGCTGGACACGTTAGCGTCTGTGTTCCTAGCGGCTTTGACTTCGTATCCTTCCATTTAATCCTATAAATCAAAGGTATCACGGCTTCGTATGACAGTACTTGTGGCAAGGCATTCCAGTGTGTACCCGCAACTACTTTAATTGGCGATTTATTAGGCACTGAATAAGCTCCTCGCCGACTTCCGGTCGCGATTGTAAACACGACGGCCATCACTAGAATGGAAGTTCGCATTTTATTTTTCGTCTCTCTCTCGTCTGTACTCGACTCGCGTTATCTCCTCAAAAAAATAAAACTCCTCCTCGCTGCTCGAAATGTCCCGTTATCTTTCTTCTTCTTTTTTCTCGAGAGATTACCCCTTTAAATTCTTTCTTCGCTCGTCGTCTCGAGCGACTTTCGTATTTTCCTGCTTAAGGAAAAAATAAGGAGGTTTGGGAAGGTAGGTGTGGTGAATTGGCTCGGAGAGGTAATATTCAAGGTAGGTCTGGTGATCCCGCTGGAAGTCTCTGTTCTTTCCTCAGCTCCTTCTCCTCCTTAGATGTATCTATAAAAGAAAAGAACAAAAAATGTCTACCTTTTTCTTCTTCGGCCGAAGCTTATGTGGAACCAAGTCTGTTCGGCATGGATGCGGTCCTGTAAGTAAATAATCTTTTGCTCATAATTACCTTACCGTTCACCTCCAGCTGCAGCTCTCCTCCCTTGAGTCGGCCCTCCTTTGGCCGATCGGGGTGCTGTCTCTTACTCTCGAGAGTGATACGGTGACATGCGGGACACATGTACCGTATCTAATTTACCTTTCTTTACGCGGACCTCATACGTCACCGGCCCAACTTGCCTAGTGACCTCAAATGGTCCGTGATACTGGGGCAAAAGCTTCTCGCTCTTCCCTACTTTCCGCGTGGGCGTATAAATACGTACTTTATCGCCGACTTTAAACGTCACGTCTCTATGCTTCTCATCATAGCGAATTACATCCTTCGACTGACGCTCCTCGAGACGTCTCAAGGCTATTTGTTGGGCTTCCTCCCAACGAGTCCTTTCCTTACTTCCTTCGTTCGCATCGTCTAATGATAGGGAAATTTCGGCCGGTAAGACGGCTTCCCTTGCATGTACGAGATAAAACGGCGTTTCTCCGAGCGTACCCTGAATGCCTGTATTATAGGCAAAAGTTACTTGGGGGAGAAAAAGGTCCCAATCCGTTTGTTCCGTACCTGTAAAAGCCGATAGCATTTCGGCTATTGTTTTATTCAATCTTTCCGTTAACCCGTTTGTCTGAGGATGATAGGCTGTGGTAAAAGTACTCACAACTCCCATACTTTTCAAGAGAGAAGTGACTATTTCGGATTGGAAAACTTTCCCTCTATCTGAGAGAATGGTCGCGGGACACCCGTGTCGACAAATTATTTGTTCTAATATAAAACGGGCTACTTGTGGAGCCGTCCCATTTGAGAGCGCTCTTGTTTCTGCGTAGCGGGTCGCATAATCAGTAGCGACCACAATCATTGTTTTCCCTGACGAACTTCGTCTAAATGGTCCCAATAAATCGATGCCTATCTTCTCAAAGGGTTTTCCCGGTTTTATAGGTTGTAAAAAGCCTCCCGGCTTAACATGAGGTCCCTTCCTACATTGACAATCCGGACAACTGCGCACGTAATTCAAAATGTCGGATTTCATTCCGACCCAGAAATAACGAGTTTTTAATTTATCATAAGTCCTAGCAAATCCTAAATGCCCCGAAAGTGGGTCATCGTGATGTGAAAATAAAGTTTCTCGCTTTAAGTCTTGCGGGATAACGGTTAAATAATCTTTTCCGCGCAGTCCTGCGTTCTTTCTCATAAGAACCCCGTCTATAAGTACATATCCTCTCGATATTTTCTCCATCTTGGGTTCCGCGTCCTTTGGATTCTCCAATGCCTCTATCAATGGCCTTAGAAAAGAGTCTTCTCTTTGTCTATCCCTTAAATTGTCTACTGAAAGCATTAAAAAAGGTATTTCGTTTGACCCGTCAATATCTTCAGCCGTAGGTTCAGATACTGGGTGTCGTGACAGACAGTCAGCATCTGAGTGTAAGCGTCCCGCCTTATAAGTGATTTGATAATCAAACTCTTGGAGACGAAGGCTCCACCGCGCTAAGCGCCCTGCTGGGTTTTTTACTGACTTTAACCAGCAGAGGGCATGGTGATCAGTTACTATGTTCACCTTCTTTCCCCAGACTAAACTTCGATTGTAGTTCAACGCCCAAACTGCCGCGAGGCACTCCAATTCGCTAATTGAATAATTTCGTTCGGCTTTAGATAGCGAGCGGGATGCAAAAGTCACGGGATGCATTTCTTTAGGATCCTTCCCCTGTAATAATACCGCTCCTAGGCCCGTGCCGCACGCATCAACGCGTAATTCTATTGGCAATTCTGGGTCATAGTGGGCTAGGACGGGGGCGGAAACCATTGCCTCCTTCAAGGCTTGAAAAGCTGCTTCCTGTGGCTCTCCCCATTCGAACAACTTATCCTTCCGCGTGAGTTCATGTAGCGGACGGGCGATCTTAGAAAAATCGCGAATAAACTTCCTGTAATAATTTAATAAACCGACGAAACTCTGTACCGCTTTCACCTTAGTCGGTCGCGGAAAGTCAGTAATCGCCTTAACCTTATCCAAATCCGGCTTTATACCTTCCGCGCCTACGACATATCCCAACATTTTAATACTATTTTGGGCAAAGTGGCACTTCGACGGCTTAAGAGTGAGGTTAGCTTCCCTTAATTTCTGAAACACTTCCCTCATATTTTCTAAGAGTCCTTCAAAAGTCTCTGCGAATACTACTATGTCATCTAGATAGACAAGTGCCTTCTTCCATTTCAATTCGGAAAGTACGTTATCTGCTAAATTTTGGAAGGTGGCTGGAGCCGAACATAAGCCGAAACTAAGAACGTTAAAATCATAATGGCCCTCCGGGGTCACGAAAGCTGTCTTTGGTTTATCCTCTTCCTTAACCGGTATTTGCCAATACCCACTGAATAAATCCAGGCTGGTGAAATATTTAGCCTTACCTAGATAGCTTAACAAGTCGTCAATGACCGGAAGTGGATAAACATCCTTTCTAGTTACCGTGTTAAGCTTCCTATAATCCACACAGAACCTAATACCGCCATCTTTCTTTTTTACTAACACTACGGGGCTTGACCAAGCTGATTTAGACGGACGTATGACGCCTAATTCCAACATTTCCTTCACCTGATTCCTAATTATTTCCTTTTCCTTATGAGAGACCCTATAAGGGTGTTGATGAATCGGGGTTGCGTCACCCGTCGGTATCGTGTGTTCAATTAAATGGGTCTTTCCCATGTCACTGGGTTTCCACGCAAAAATATCACGAAACTCCGTCAGTAGCGCATCTAACTTTCCCCGCTCTTTTCCTTTAAGTCCTGGATTAATATCTAAGGGTGGGCGCGAATCACGTTCAAAATCTACTTCCTGCGATTCCTGAAAATCAATTCTTTCTTCCTCATTACGTTCGCGGTTAATTCTTTTCCCCAGCGCCGTTCCTCTAAACAATTTCTGCGGTATATACCGGTGATTATGGAGCGTCGCAGTAATCTTATCCCCCTTTCCGCTTGGCAACTCGACACTCACCCCTCTTTTCGCTAAGATAGCGGATGCAATTAGCACTTCCTCGCCTCTAGGCGGGCTTGAGGTACATTCGCATTTTATTCGCGCTCTGGGGGGAACTATTACGTCATACTCGAGGCGAAGTTTCCCATAAAAATCTTGCTCAACAAGGGCGTCGCCTTCCGTATCTAAGTCGGAATCCTTCCTCGAATTAATAACGGGATTTGTATCACATTCCGCATCGAACTCCGAGTCGAAATTCGTTTGAATTTTAACTGTATGACCCTCGCGACCCAATTGCAAAACT
Organism: Pyrrhosoma nymphula; assembly: GCA_963573305.1. Lineage (NCBI taxonomy): Eukaryota > Metazoa > Arthropoda > Insecta > Odonata > Coenagrionidae > Pyrrhosoma > Pyrrhosoma nymphula. The sequence continues at coordinate 17,483,141 of OY754335.1, forward strand.
CCCGAACGAAGGTCCAACGTCATCTGTTCCCTCCTTAGGAAATCCATTCCCAAAACAAGAGGAAATAGGACGTTTTTAATTACTAATGCCTTCAATTGAAATTCATGCCCGTTAAGCTTAATTTTCACGAATGTCGCTCCTATGACGTCTAATTTCGCACCATTAGCACCCCTTACCCCACTAGTTGTTGGCTCAATTGGGGACTTAACATAATTTGACCTAATAACACATACTCCTGATCCAGTGTCTACCAATATAGTATTATTTTTTCCCTCTTCTATCTCGCCTTTAATCAGAAGGAGGTCCCTAACGTCAAAATTTCCCACGGGCGGTCCTCCAGCTGCGCCCGCGAGAATTAGTTTTCCGCTGGTTTTTTATCGCGAGGGGCGGGCCTAGGCGTCGCCCCTGTCCTGCGTGGGCAGACCGACGCATAATGGCCGCTGACCCCACAATTATAACAAATCAGGCGACCTTCGGCCGTTCGTGTGTTACGTTCGTACGGAGGGCGATCGGGTGTCTGCATGGCATTCGCTCGTCCTTGCGGCCTCGGCGGTGTATACCGATTGAATTCTCCGGGTCTTCCTTGCGTGAAACGCGCATTATTGGTCTGTCTGTTCGGGTAATTTCCACCTTGCCCCGGCCCGGGAAACGCCCTATCGTTCCTCCGACTCCTTTCTAATTCATTCCGTAGGCGTGACACTTCCCTCTCTAGGCGACTAACGGAAGCACTTGATTCTTCTACCACCTTCTTTGGTGTGCTCTTTTCTTTTACCGTTTCCGCGACCAAAATGGCCGCTTCTTGGAGCTTGATGAATTCTAGCAATTCATCGCATGTTTTAGGCTTCATCGGGAGTACTGTCCTTACAATATCAGGGCGTAGGCCCTTTAATATATTCCTAATTTTCTCGGCTTCCCTCATTTCCGCGTCTACTTCTTTACAGAGCGCGGTTACATCATAAAAATAACTCTCCGACGTTTCAAATGGTCCCTGCGTCCTCTCATTGAGTCGATGAGCCCTCATCTCCTCTGACATCGTCCCCTTGAAGGCTGTTTTGAATGCAGCCACTAGGTTCTCCCATTCCCCTTCTAAGACTCCCGTCTCTACATTATAATTCGCTAGCGATTGAAGCCAGCGTTGAGCGGTTCCTCCCAAAAAGCACGGGAAAAGACGTAATTTTGCAGTTTCGTCCCATCCATTAGCGTTAGCTATTTTATTGAACTGAGCGAGGTACCGCGTAGGATCCTCGTTCGCTAACCCTTGAAATGTAGGAGGTGTTAAGTGTATCCCACCTATTCTCATCCTATGGTCCTCTCCGCGATTTGGCGTCTGATTTGGAGGAGATGTGGGACTAGCTACGGCCCCCAATCCTATCTCCTCACCCGCTTCGTCTGTACCAGACATTTCGGAAATGGTTAGTTGTGCAAATTCTTTCCGTAAACCACTTACAGGCCTGTCGTCCTCCTTTTCTGACTGATCTGGTAAGATTTCCTCCTCTATTGCCCTCCTTACGTTAGGCTTAACGGCAATGTGGTAAACGGGCGCCTTTCCCGCTAATCGGTTGCTTTTCCGTTCAGGGGGGGGAGTGCGTTGCGTCATACGTGACTCAATTTAATGGACTAAAGGACTCTGAACTTCGGGAATTGGGGAGAAATTATACTTCCGAATTCTTACATAAACGTAGCGATTAACCAACAGAGCGAAAGCGAAGCATATAAGAAACACTGAGAAAAACTTAAAATTACGCATTTCACACGCAAATCATAAGGATAAAAGCACTCCTGAAAGAAAAACCTTGCCTAAAACATAAATCCTAGCACAAATATGCTAAAAACATCACAAAAAGAAAGAGCACCAAACACGTCTACGAAAAAGCATAATACACATAACTAGGCACTTTCAAACTACTACTACAAGCGTGCAAAAATTAAAAAAGTCAAAAATAGCATAACTAAACTATTCTATGCACAAAGTGCGTAGTGCGTTCTTTCCGACTGATTCCCTAAAAAGGTTTACCCGGCGCCTCCACCATTTGTCGTGGCCCGGTTAGGGTCGACTGGTTAGGGGTCGTAACTTAGACGTTTCAAGGATCAAAACCTCGGGGAATCAGTCAAAGAGAACTCACTCTCCATTCTTAAGTAAAATCCATTTATTAACAATTAGTACATGTTAGGTTATGCTTACTCCATGCCGTACATCTTGTAGTGAAGATAGTCGAAAACGGACGAATGGGAAGGATGACCTCTAGCAGCGTCTGTGGAGTACGGGCGTGGTCGTTGGTCGAGTAACCGATGGCGAGGATCGCAGCGTGCAGCAGTGGACCGAGCGCAGAGAGTAGAGCAGACAGAGAGCGCGTCCTCGTCCGAAAAGGGTTTTTATATTCTAACCCTCCCTGAACCCCCTCCTTTATTCTAGAAGGTTCTTAGGGCGTTGTCCATGGCAAGCCTAACCTTATTTGGTAAGAAAGAGAACCTCTGGAAAGTTCCCATGCTGCTTGCGTAATTAGATGTTGACGAGAATTATATTATCGAGTGACAAGGAGTATGAGGGGCCGGACGGAACCTGCGGTTTCGTATGTCTTAAGAAACAGTGAGAATGACGACCGCCCGTAGAGAGATGTTCCGTGTGGAAAAATACTGAATCATGAATCATGACAGCTAATTATATTAGAATTGTACATCCTAAGCTTGTCGGTCCGGCTGCGCGTGGCCATGGATCCAATACCAAAATAGGCAATGGGCTAATTCAAATCGTGACCAAGAGTAGAGGGACCTGCCTTGGTCCGAGGCTCCTTATAAAAATAACCAGGGCCTCCTTGAAACGGAGGGAAAGGAAAAAACGGGTCACGACATCATTATCAGATACATTTTGATTTGAAACAGTTCGAAGGAGCGTTGGGCAAAGAGCAAGGTAGCGCCCCTAAGGATCCACCGCACAGAGATTTTACTCCCCTTGTATCAAATAGGTCCTGGAGATTCCATTAAAAGTAAAAAAATAACGCAATCAAGTATCACAAAGCAAAAAATGTATGATTTTATCATACTTCCGACCTGTGCACTTTCACGGTTAAGTAATCACAGGATAAATTGGCGCCCACGAACTCGACGGCCGGATACGTTACTTGGCCAAACAAGTCAACCAAAGACCAACGCGTGATTGTTCTGCCACGCTGTAACCTTCCCAAAATCACGGAACGACCTCCAGACCCCACTACAGATCCAGAGCGAAAAACGCATCCAGCTGAGCAACAGCGCCCTTTCCGTCCATTTGGAAAGTGACACCCTAACAGTTGAATGGTGGCTATTAAGCTGACGAGGCGAGGTCATCGGATGAACAAAAGGGGCAAGCTACGATACGAATCGCTTCCTTCTCCAAAACTGAAGGGAATTACTCGTCACGGCAGGACTGCGGTAATGAGCGCGGCGCGATGCCTCACGCGCGCGCCAACGAACAAATGCCAAGCACCGAGCGCAATGGCGTATCATCCGCGCGCAAACATTCGCGGGAGTATTGACAATCTACATCTACAAAATCCCTGCAAGCCACCTCAGGGGTGTGTGGCAGGGGGTGAGTAATCACCAACATGCATTACACTATACCCTAGAGTTAGTGTAACTAGGACTAATTATGCATTAGCATAAATCGCTAATGCTTGTCACGAGGCGAAGCCTCACAAACATGCACTACTACACTACAGATGTCATCACAATGGAGAGGGACCCTCAATATACATGCATTCTACAACTACAAAGGTGGACAGAGACTCAAGACCCATGTAGAAAACATGCAAGGCGTGCTGTTACTATGTACTAGGTAACAGATAAGGATTCAAGTATTAGGAGTACTACTACTACTAAGAGCTACACTACCTAACGACAAACCTAGATAAAAGTATCATTGACTGCTGTTATGGTCCCTTATCGTTCGTGGGAAAAATGATATTTTACATCTGTCCTTTCTGCAGTCTAGTTCCCTAATTTTTTTCTCATGATCTGATCTACCGTAGTATGTCGGATTTCTTAAAATATTATCAACGTCGTCAGAGAATAGACCGGTTTGGTACTTACATAATAGATTGAGTCCAAATTTTAATCGACGGTCTGAAAGCTTTTCCCATCCCAGTTGCTGCAAAAGGTCAGTAATAGGTTGCAGGAGGCTCGAAGTGAAAAACAGCCACCGTTCTCCGATCCAAACTGTGGGATGCCGAAACTATGGCATTTGCCCAAACTTAAAATTAGTAAAACTACGGGAATATTGCGAAAATAATTCTTCTAAAATTAGGAAAATATTTATTTCTTCTTAAAGAACTTCAATGAACCCATGAAAGTCTTAATTACAGTTGTTACCTCGTGTATACATTCAAATTTTATTAACACTTTTATTTTATTTTACAACTTTGTAAAATTTATCGATTTCCCACGAATTATCTTTATTTGTTTTATTCACTTTTGCTAAATTCATTAATTGTATACAACGGTAAGTAATGCAACACATCCCCGATATCAATCAGTATAAGGGTCCATCATTTAAGTGCTAGCACCTTGCTATGTAAGCGTTACAAGAGCGCTGCCATTAGATAATTAAAATATCCTACAAAAACATAATAATAATTAAATAGGACTCAAAGAAGGTGAAAGTAGGCGCATTTTCTACTTTTACTTCCACTTCTTCTTTTTGTGATGAGAAGAAAAAATGATCCGTTGTTTAGAGGGTTATCTCTTTCACGAGTATAGATATATCAATGGAAGTTTTATATTATTTGCGACTAAAATGAAAGGTCTTAAATGCAATTATCATAGGTATGGAGAATGTTTATTCCGGTTTCTATAAAATATTTTCTCTTTGAAAGATCCTCAAAGAATTGAGGTAGTGAGACTAAACGACAGACTACATAAAAATTGGGTGTTTCTCCATTCGTAAACATTTATTCAAGGTTCTTAACCTCATCGGCTTATGGTTAAAAATAGCAAAATAAAATTTGTTCACACATCCCCAAGTTATCGCAAGGCCTATTTGAAAAGAAGTTATTATAAGTATTTTCACAGAGACGTTATTATTATTAAATTGGTCATTTTTCCGGAGCCACTAACAAATGAGGTCCCTGTTGGGAACAAACTTCTGTGATATAAGATATGGTATTCCCATAAATTTCTCTTGCGAAGTTTTCCGACGACTTCTAGGGACTTTATCCATCTCTGGTTCTCTATTTCTCCATTCATCGTTCGATGTCCGACTCGTTCATCGTCTTGAGCTTATTTTCAGGGGAATATTTCATTCAGAAAATGAACTGCCACAGTCAAAAGATATATCATCCTGTATCCTTAAAAAATCTAGTAAAACGTTTTGCCATCAAGATAAAAATCACATATTTCTTCTACGTTTCCATGCATTTTCCAATTACTAACATTATTGGAAACTGAATAAAAAATATAAATTGGAATAACTAAATTACAATTAAATATCAAAATTAATTCGGAAACTTATGAATACAGCGGTATGTGTCAGCTCATTATGTTCATAAAACTAAGATATTATCGCACAAAAATTTGAATTACTAATCCCAATGATAACGAATCCTCATAATCCCTAGGCTGTAGTCAATTCTACAAACTTTCGGCTGCAAGTCCTGAGCGATACCAGCTTAATGATAGAGTTCTCATAACTTTGTGGCACTCGACTGCGAAGTGAATCAAGCGTGGATGGGGACCACTTGATGGATCCACACCATCCTCACATACTTTCCTTTTACGTAGGGAAGTGCCACTACGTCATGCAAAGCATATAGCATGTGCTGCTGTGACGAGAATACTCGAGTTACGAGCCTTGGAACTGCACATAATAAGTGCGATCTCATTCACTGCACGTCGCATACTAGTGAAATTAAATGTATTACAAATTAAATCTCTACGATTTCAGTGAATTTACAAGTTTTTCTACATATTAGAATTTTCATGAAACGTTTCCTGAAGATACTAGTGTAGCGAAACTAGTTTAAGAAATAAGAACACCATAATTGGTGGAACCTCAAAGTTGTTTGAATTTCTCTTAATTTTGCCATGTAATTCCACAAAGTATAGACCTCAACCATCGCTCACGTTACATATTTGCACCGATTCCATTTACTCATAAGCACACGGTGTATTACCGTGTGAGCCTATCGATTGGGGTTCTAGGAAGCAACCTCCTTGGCCTCACAGATTGCGTGAAGTCTTACAGATATTCATTCCAAGCGGCAGAAAAGGGTGATTGAAACCGATCAATCCCTGTCGCTCATGCGAATCGCAGTAAGAGTCACGGGAGCGGAGAAGTAATATCTGCACGGAGGTGATATTCGGGAACTATTCTTCCCACATCAAAATGGGAGTCTTCTTAGCTATGGAACATTTATTGATCACCAGGTTCTATATTGGGCGCAGAGGGACTCTGATAGAGCTGCCCATAAGAGCGATCGGCGCTGACAAACATGAAGTCCAACCGAACGCAGAAATTCGTTTCAGAAGTGCCCTATCCGACGAATAGTTATTTGAGCACTTATTTCAGCGTATTATAAGCCTATTACGAAGACGCATATTTTCTTAGTGGCTGGTTTTACTGCACGAACACTAAAGTATTCCCCGGTGATGACTTGAAAGGAAATATTAGCATTCAGGGCAAAGGCCGTAGAACGGGGTGTTTCCAACCTTTTATACTTGCGACCCAAAAACTATAAGTGATGATCACTCGTGATCCCATGCATGATCGACACTGTCGCTACTATAATCATCATCATAGTATTACAGTCCTAGGATTGGTATACTGCAGCCCTCCATTTCGCCCTATCCCATGCCATTTCCTTCACTTCCCTATGGTTCTTCTTCCCCGTATCCCTCTTGACTTGCCCCAAGTACTTGTCTCTTGGTCTTCCTCTGGGGACTTTCCCTTCAATATTTCCCTCCATTATGCCTCCTACGTAATTGTTGTGTCTCATGACATGGCCAACCCACCGTGCTCTTTGGCGTATGGTGCTCCACAATGCCCTTTATTCTCCAATTCTTCTGTATACCTCCTCGTTTCTCACCCTATCCGTCCGTTCGATCTTCAGCATCCTCCTCCAGCACCAGGTCTCGAAGGTTTCTATTCTTTTCTCGGCAGTTTTTCCAATGGCCCATGATCCTTAGAGTGCCACTGCCCACACGAATGTTTTCACGTAGGTACTGTTTCCTCGTCTCCAGTCTTATATTCTTCAATCAGAGTAGCGGCCTTTTGGCCATGAATGCCGTCTTAGCTCGGGCTATTCGACGCTTGATGTCTGTCGTGCTTCTTCCATCCCAGGTAATGGTGCTCCCGAAGTAGGTGAATGATTCCACTTGCTCCAATATTTCTCCTTTGAGGCGGACGTCGGCCACTAATTTCTCTCTTCCGCACACAAGTATCTTGGTTTTCTTCTTATTGACATTCATGTTGTACTCCTGAAACACTTTCAATTGTGTTCAGTGAGTTCTGTAGGTCTTCCTCGTTTTCTGCTACGATGGCAATATCATCAGCGAAGTGTAGCATGTTGATTTCTTCTCCATTCACTTTGATTTCTTTCATTCCTTGTTCTTCCATTTCTTTTATTGCTTCCTCCATGTACATATTGAAGAATGCTGGTGACAGGTTACATTCTTGTCGGAACCCTTTGTTAATTTTTGCCTCCATATTTCTTCCGTCTTGCGTGCGTATTGTGGCAACCTGTTCCTTGTAGAGCTGGTAGATGATTCTTCTGTCATTGTAGTCCAAGCCAAGTTTTTCCATAGTATTGAACATCATATTTTATTATACATTATCGAATGCCTTCTCCAAGTCCACGAAGGCTTGCTCACGTGGATCATTTTCTCTACCAGCAGTCTCAGGCATAGTATTGCCTCCCTTGTCCCCCTATTCTTCCTAAATCCAAATTGGTTTTCCGACAGGTTTTCTTCAATTTTTCCTTAAAGTCTACTATCCGAGTAAGGATTTTGGAGGCATGTGACACTAGACTCAAGGTTCGGTGCTCCTCGCATTTCTCAGCCCTTGCCCTCTTCGGTATGGTCACCATTGAACTCCTCTTGAAGTCTTCTGGCAGCTTTGCGGATTTGTAGAAATCTTGGATTATTCCATATACTACGTCTTGTGCGGTTTTTTCACCAAGTGCTTTGATTACTTCTCCGGTGGTTTTATCTTCTCCGGGCGCCTTTGCATTCTTCAGGTCTCTTACTGCTCTCTCAAATTTGCTTCTTAGTAGATCCCTGGTCCACGGTTGTCTTCCTCCACTTGGCTCTGGTCATCTGCGAATGCTTCTCCTAGGAATATCGGCCTCTATAATATAAAGCGATAATTTCTCACTCCCTTGCCACGAGCCTCTCCGCGACCCCAAATGTGATCGGGACCCATGGGTTCTGACCCAGTCAATTTTCTCTGCTTCTATTGACAATCTGGATTTACCTTTAATTTAAAAAACCCGTAGTGACTAAGTTAACAATATAAGTAGTTTCTAAAAACCTTTATAAAAAGTGTTCTCTCGGTATAAATTTCACATGTGATATATAAACTTGCGCGGAGGTACATTGAGCGGGAGCAACCCACAAGGACTTCAGGCCGGCCACGAAGGAAATTGACAGTAATTAAAAATTGTACGTCAAAATCTAAGTAGGGATATCTACCAGGTCGATTAATTAATTCAATGGGGCGAAGTGTAAAATATAATTTGAGTACTTCGAAATAAGAAATTTAAATGTAAAAGGACAGTCATGTGCATGGTATGATTTGAAATGTTCGCAAGCATTCGAACGACACAATGCCAATGGTATACGCATTTGTGAAATGAAATGAGATTCTGAAGTGTGAGAGAAGAGATCCGACATGGGAGAGAGAAACACTGTTTTCGGATGGCAGACAAGCATCTGCGGAAGTAAACACGGGGAGGAAGAACAGAATGCAAGCTAGTTCGTCGCATGTTAATGGAATGAGAAGGTTAAAAAAAGTACGATTGGTAGGTACATGGTAATGCAGGGCAAATCAACATGGCAGAAGGAGTGCTTAGTAAATACTTCCGGAAAGTAACATTCTACATTCAACCCCTTTCCAATTTCCACACTGGGAAAACAAAACTATACAAACAGTCTTTTTTCCCAGGGCCATCGATTGCATTTACTCTTGAAATGTGGGTACACAAATCAATTCAATAACCAGCCCAGCATGTTACATGTTAATTTTAAATAGCCAGAACCTTTGATACCTAAAGCTTAAAATGATTGTGGATAACGAATAAATGTACATTTATTGACAAAATAAAGTTAAAAATGTAATAGAAAGTCGGCTTCGGAAGATTGTACCTGCGAGAGTGCAAATATTTCAAACTTGTGATTAAATAACTTAAAAACATTAATCGTCTAATAATGAAATAAAAATTGAAGATTAATGTAAATATAATCAATATTACGGTTTGTAGATGAAATCGAAGAGACAGAATCGCCAAACACTTGAAAAAGAAAAACTGTAGCAACAGCAGATGATTTATTACATTTGGTAAGTAAGATCGCCAGCGATGGAAGAACAAAAATATATGAATAGCACAGTAACGTAAGTGAAGAAGCCATTCTACCAGAACAAGAGTTTACTGACGGCTAGTAACGCCAACTTGGAAGCAAGAACGCACTTCATTAAAGAGTGTATGAGGCGTATAATTGGAGCATTATCTTATATGGCAATGAAGCTTAGGCGATAACGACGGCGGAACAAAGAAGGTTCGAAGCAATGGAAATGTGGTGCTATCCAAGAACGATGATGAGGATCAATTATGAATTACGAGAATCGCCAACTAAGAAGTTCTCCGAAGGGTTGGAGAGAAAAGATGTTTAATGAAAACTCTGCAAAGTAGAACAAACTTATTGAACACATTCTGAGACACAACAGCCCTCTGAAACGATACCTACTGCAAGGAGAAATGTAAAGAAAGAACTTTCGAGGAAGACCAATGATCGCATACGTCAAGCAAACTATGATTGATAACAAAATGAAGAATTATTAAGGAACAAAACGGTTGGTAGTTAGAAGAGTGGATTGGAGGTTGAGGCTGATGATGAAGACAAAGATTGTAGGCTTCTGAAGATGATTGATAATAACAATGAAAAAAATTACTTGAAATTCACATGCATCTCTTTTAATAAAATTTAACAATTTTCCTAGAAGAATTTTCTCCTGAGAATCTTGGCAAGCGAAAAATTTAATATTCGAGTTAAATTCAGCGTATTATTTCTAAAACATGAATAATTTCTACTACATAACAAGGCTAACCCTTATTCCACTAGGTATAGTCGGGTATTTTGAGGCGAAAAAAGGTTGATTAAAAAACAAGATGCCACTTTTTTCCACAAGTTTTACTTTGGTACGACGCGTTTCAACCGTTAGGTCATCATCAGGTACAATAAGTATTGTACCTAATGATGACCTAACGGTTAAAACACGTCGTACCGAAGTAAAACTTGTGGAAAAAAAGTACCATCTTGTTTTCTTAAATCAATATGCATACTTTCCACTACATCTCGCCTTCCTCAGTCAATTTTCAGCGAAAAAAGATACTAAATCGTACGGAAAGGAAAATTCAAATGTAATCATACGATTTCAGCTCCAAGGACTGCTGGCGTTCACCGTTTCATAAAGGTTATGTCACATGAGATAAAGCTGAGAGGCGGTAAGTCACCTTGAGAACAGCGATAGCATACTCACCGCCATATCACTTTCAATATACTCCCCGCGTGCGAATAAAATTCTAGTGCCTCTTCTGCAGATGCATCACAGCATCCATATCCTTGAAATGCCCTTGCACTGCAGAAGAAAGGACCTAAAACTAGCGACAGCAAAGGAAACCTTGAATGAAATTGACACATCACCGGGAATCATTGCTAGGACTACTGGTACAGTCACCAACAGCAAAGTGCACGTAACCACTACGCACAAGGAAAATGATGGAGTAGAAGAGTGATTCTTTCGAGTCCGGAAAAAGACAAAGATCCATAGCAATTCGAGGTGGCACGTAAATATTTATATACTATGACAAGATATGAAAAAGCTTTCACCTGGCAGAATCAATACGATTTAGCGTCCAATTTAATTGTTTCGCTAACATTTAATATTCAAGGTCAATATCATACGAAATCATTGCTTAATATCATTTAATATCACACAGCGAAAATGAAACTAAGCATGGGCTCCATAGACTACTTCCTTTCATTATAATACCAAATGCATTCGTAGGTGTCCCTAATAGGTCACCTGAGTCATTCCAACACGTGGATTAACTTATATGACCTTTACTTCGCGGACATTACTGAGCATGAATAAACAATAAATGCATCCCTTTGTAGCAAATTAGAGTACTATTACAACGGTAATCGTGGTCGTTAATACAGCGAGTACAAAATACACATTATTCAGAGATTAGGTAGGTATTCAAAGCAACCTATATCATCTTATCTCGCCTTTGGCCGTCAAAGACAACGTGAAATAACCCAACGGATTCATTTTCATTTTTTTTATTTTCCACTTTTTTCTTGCTCTCTAATATTTTTTCTTAGTTTCGCTTTGTTTTCTTCTCCTCTCTTCCGTCTAGAAGTTATTTCCTTTCTTCTTCACATTCTTCCAGACACACTAGAAGTTTCGCATCATTCTTCTAAATTTAGTTTTATCCTGTATTATGTCTTCCGTTATACCCATTTCTTCCATGTCTTTCTTTAGCCCTTGGACCCACTGGCTGCCATCCTTGCTCTTATCAACATGATTGAAAATTGCAAACGGTATATTCCCAGTTGTAAAATTCTCTTCAGTAAAATCAATCAAACTTTGATTTGAAAATGTTATAGTGGCGATTCAGTTGCTAAAGTTCTCTGGAAGGATAGAAAGTTCGATGAAAATCAAAATAAATTCTTTTTTAGTTCGTTCTAAGTTTTAATCATGTCAATAGCGTATATCTCAGTCATAAAAATACCATTTGATGGCTTAGTATCAAAGAAATTGCTCACTATCAGTCGAGATAATAAGCCAGTAACTCTTTTCATCAACTTCCACACACTTGTTAATCTTGTCAGAAACACATTTATCGAGTGATTGCCAAATGGACTTTAATTTCTCTTGTTCTTCAAACTCTTCATCTACATTAGTTAATTAAGGTATTAGCAATTGTATCGTTTTGCTTGGTACATATCCCATTACTTCTGGTGAGAAAATAAACCGCAGGTAGATAATATGAGCTTAGGAGAAATAATTAGGCCTAAGATCAGATATCGCAGAGAACAATACTCTTAATGGGTATTGATACTGTACTCGCATGATTAGAATGCTCAGGGCATTGTTTGTATTTACAAAGACGTCCAAAGTTACCGAGACAGCTATAGCAAACGTCTTTTCCCATGCTGGAGACTTATTTTCCCATCCTGGAGAGACAGATCAGCTGACTTTTTTCTGCGGCGTGCAGTCCATGCGGTTCCCACGGAAGACCGCTTTCTCCAAGGACATAATTAAATTTGCTTCGCCGCTCATTGACTGTTAACTCAGCGGGAGGACAAGTACAAGTATGTTTCTGCATCCGATGGCCATCAATTTCAATCCACCGCGCGACGTTGATGAACGCTTCTAGTCCACGGATCACAACAAGACACACGCAAACACACATCGCTTCCGCGGTTCGATTACGGACTTCGATTTGTATACATACATTTCCTGTCGTCGTCCTCGGCGTCCTTCAATCGAACGACGACTCGAAATGGTAATCGCTTTAAATGCATCACGGGTGGTCACACCACGTGACAGACCGCTCGCTCTTGCTCGTGAATGAAGTTTTCTTTGCATTTAATATTTTTTCCCCTTTTAAAAACAGCTTCCTCCCCAGCATCGGCCTAAGAGCCATGCACGCGGCGGCATTTTCCCCGCGTCCAGGCAACAGTCAGGCGAGACGAACATTTTCCTCGAACTCTCTAGCACGAACGAAAAACTCTAAATGAGGCTATTCCATCACTATTGGAGGCTATCGTACCTTGAATTTTGCTCTGTAATCTGAAGTGGTAGAAATTATAGGGACGGACGTCATTTTCACAACTCCTTTTATAGCTGTGATTTCATTAAATGTTTTTCGCAGAAGAGATAATAACGAAAAAGAAGCAGGGCAAAGATTCAACGTCAATTTATTCTTGTTCAATAGATCGGCATTTATTATTAAAAAACAAGAGTTTATATATTCATTATGATTTCTGATACCAAGCTTGCACGAACAGGGAACATGATGTTTTTGCTTGGCCCGCTTTAATCTGTGCTTGCTTCACGGACCACTACTACCAGAAGTAATTCATGAATACCATACCGTAAACTGTGAATACTTTGAATTATATATTCTCAGTTTGTCTCAATAAAGCCGTGTTTACACGATGCATTTACCCGTGCGGGTAGATGCGTGAACACAATCACCATCAAAATTTCATCGTGTAAACACTCAAAATTGCGCAAATGCGTGAATGCGTGGACAGAAAATAGCCCCTGTTCTAATTTGGTGAATGTGTTCACGCATCTGTCCAGCCACGTACTTGCGCGGGTAAATCCATCGTGTAAGCACGGCTTAATGGACGTAATAAATGCACTGACCATCATTTTTAAATAAAATGTAATCGTCGCGATAGCTATATATTATAAAAACATAGTTATCAGTAAACATAACTGTTTCAGGCTGGACTTGGTGGAAGTTTTCGATATTCATAATGAATAGTTATCAGCAAATTTTTGATTAAAATATCGTTACAAATATTCTTGATTTATTATAATTATGATGTCAATAATCCCCTGTAGTGAGTAACTTTACATCACATTTTCATTTTCATGGAGAAGATGTGAGGATGCAAAGATGGCCCACCACCCTTCCATAATTTCACTTTGCATGGACTCACGGTGTAGGATTAGGAAGCAAATCACCCAGACAGCGGTACAATCGACGTAGCATAAAGTATTCTACTCCATCTATTAAAACAGCACATTCATATGCATGCAACACAGTAGACAACAGCGCACTTTTTATAATTTGACGTAAAATTGGTTGGTTCCTTGGAAAGCCAACCGACTGTGTACATTTGTGGGATTTAGGATAGGTGGGTAGGAAGATTTGGGAAGGAGTAGGAGATATAAGGGATGAATTAGGGTAGATTAGGGAAATTTAGTAGAGCAAATAGGCCAGATGGTGGCGCAATTCTCACTAGATAAAGTATTCTGCTCCATGCGTTGAAACAGCATGTTCTTCTGCATGCGATTTCTCATATGATGCACAGGGGGCAGGCAATAACACGTTGTTTTAATTTGATGCAGAATATTTCCTCAAGGTGCCATCTTACGGTACTTTCTTGGCAACAGAACTACATAATTTAGTAATTCATCGGTATTAACCTTCAAAGATGTGGAATATTTAGTTTTATGATTATAAAAAAGCCTAATCACCGCAGTTCAGTAAGGCAAAACTTTATTATTTTTTTCTAATCACGTGCATTTACTGATAATTTTAAGTTTGGACTATGTATCAAAGTTAATATCTTGATTTTTTCTATGTAACTAACCATTATTTATAAGTTATATTCAATATCCGAATAGAAAAGTTAAATGATAAATAAAATTATGCATGCATATCACCTACTTAACACAATGATGGAGATATTATTAATTTATACTCTGTAGACATGGGTCATTTGCCCATAGTAATAATAAAATATTTTCTTTTCCCTCACTCAGCAGAGGGGATTGGTCTCCTCAAAAAATCAAGGTATCATATTGGCTGCCTCATTTCACCGAACAAATATTTAGTTTTAACTTCTCTCCGTTTACTTTGAGTGTTAAGTATTTTTGATTTATTTTCTGAGTCCTTTGAATTAAAATGAAAAAACATTTCCAGCACCAGGATTTAGAATTAACCTTGTTAGCTTTCCACCAATATGGAAACCCCTAAAATTCAATTCCAAGCCTATTCATAAATACAATAATGGCAAGGATGGACTCAATAGCAGCATTGAAAATTTTCAAAAGATCTTTGTCCGCGACTTTCCCTACCCCCCCCCCCCTTATCCTGCTGACCACTTCCTGCAGTCAGCTTCGACCTATGCTGCCAATGAGTCGAAGGGCGTTTCAGTTGGATGGTCAAGCAGATGGACTCGTGCCGTGTTCTCAAGCATAACTTTGGGATAACCTCACTCATTTGCGCAATCATCAAGGCACTGTGCCACTTTGGACAAGGGTGACTAGTGCCACAAGCCAAAGCCGCCGAGAAACAGATTAGAGCCTTTCGACATACTTTGATAATAAACCACATGGTAGAATCACATAGTGACAAGAATAATAGAGGACATTTTTTTAAATGCATATTAAGTAAATAATGCAGTTTGGCTCATATGTACTCGTATAAGAATATGCATATCGCTTGCCTTCCAAATATTTTGTCTGAATGTTTCCATTCCTATCAATCATTAATTAGCATGTACATATTTTTCCAGAAAAAAAGTTAAATGACGCAATTCACGCTAAGCAGATCCTCATAAAAATCTCTAATAAATCATAAAGCAGAGGTTTGCTTCATCGAAACTCCCTTAATTCCTTTAAGTACCACCTTAACCGCTGCGTATGAAGTCACAGTCTAATCCATGTTTCAAATTTGGATAAACTTTTCCACCAACTCTGTAAAAGTAATAACATTTGTCCAATAATAGGACCTCTGCAGCACAGAATTTTTTTAATGAATAAAATAAATAAAAATTCCATTAAGCTCCCGTCAGGTAGCATAAGTTGCTGGATTCGTCACTAATATCTTACGTGAGAATTAATACGGACTGAAATGATTCAGATATGAAGTAAATTCAACAAGTCAGTCACAATAACTAGCAAAATATTCGAATTCGATACATTTTCTATTGCATGGGATACGCGCAAAATAATTTCGTCTGAACTCTCAGCAAGAGGAATTCGATGAACCTGAAACCAGCCGGATATTTAAATGAGGTTTCATTCATTAGAGTAATCTACCGGTTAGAGGTAGGTTGTGATGAAAGTCAGAAAATATCCAACGAACTCTTACACGTGCCGTGCCCTTTCTACCTCTAGTATTTCTTTCTTCATCTCAGCATAAGTCCTACCTTTCTTCATCCCGTCCATAAAACCGATTCTCTTCCTTCCCCTTCCCCGCTTACCCAACATCCTTCCCTCTATCACGACCTTCAGCAAACCATCGTCCCTCATCACCCCTTCTAGCCACCTACCCTGCCTTCCCCTAACCTCATCTATAAGTTTCCTCTCCTCGCCCATCATGTCAAGCACTTCCTCATTTGTCTTCCTTTCCGTCCAACGCACCTTCTCCATCCTCCTCCACACCCACATCTCGAAAGCCTTCAACATATTTTCGTCTTCCTTTCTCAAGGTCCACGTTTCTGGTCCATACAACGCCACACTCCATATCAAGCTCTTCACCAGCCTCTTTTTTTACATCCTTACTTAACGTCCCCGTCATCAGCTTCCTTCTATAATTGAACGCTTCCTTCGCTAGCGCTATTCTCCTCCTAATGTCTTTGCTATATTTCCTGTTTTTTTTAGAGGTTTATAAGTACAAATCGTATACTTGGAAAATCACGCAATATTCTCAAGAGTCCTAGGCCTCATGCCCGGACCGGAATGCCCAAGGTGGCGCTTGTCAGGGTGGTCTCGAAGCGTCGAGTATAAGTCAGATAAAACTCAGCCATTTCGGGAAACTAACGCATTTTACAGATAATTGAGAACATTTCCTGATCTCACTTTACCTCTGCCAATGCGGGTCAACGTCTGCTGTGGCGATATCGCAAGTATAGGTATATAAACATGAACAGGCATCAAATAGTCCATCGCAATTTGACACCCTATGCGCTCGAGGACAACAGTTTACGATACGGATCGGATTTATCCCTCCGCTTGGCGTCAAACATACAACTACGTTCTACTACATTCAACTTTAAAAAGAACTCCATCTAACATGCTCGCTCAGCCCCTCGCAAATTAGTGCAGAAGGAAATTGCGTACTACTCGAAACCGATGCACGGTCACGGATTATAAGGCTGCGAGCCACATATGTCTTCCTGTCAATAACCTTGAACTGCGCACGCTGCAGCCATTTCTGGAACGACTTTTGTTTGTTTGCTCTTTAATCGTGTCGAAGAATGCGAACCTCGCATGGAAACACAAGACTTGAAATCCGACCTGAGATATTCATTTCTAGCGAAACATTCAAGGTGAGATGTCTTGCGCAATCAACGACATGCACTTATTCTTGGACACCACTCCATGATAACGCAACGCGAAGAGCCTTTTTCAACATCCACGTATCGCAAGATTCAGGGGTGACCACGAAGGCCGGGATTGCACCAGGTGAGGGGGGTGATAAGTCTATTTTTCCGCTAATCGGCAAGGAAGGTATTGAAATCAAAATTACTGGAGAATAGAATTGTTTCCAAATGGAAGGAATATAGGGTTTGTGAGAAAAACTTGCGCCGTGAGAAATTTGGAATTTCATGCAAAAGCTAATTTTTTCTCGTATAAGTTACTCTTTGCCTTTTTTTCAATTTTGTATACGCCTTCTCTATTCAATTTCGTACTTGATACTATAGGTAAACTTAATAATTAAGCACATGATCATGTATACAAAATAAATAAACCGATACACTAATCCAGATCTTTAATTTCATCATATGCTCAAACTAAATCAGTGAAAAAAGTAAGTTTGAAGTTGAACACAATTATTTTTAACACAGATACTGATGGTACTAACATAGAAAGGGAGAAAAAACAAAATAAAGAAGAGCGATAATTTTTCTGGAACCATACGAAATGTAAATATGAAATATTGATTTCCTCTTCGGATGACGCATATCAAAAAACTATTTAAGATGAAATGGAGCACAAATTTGGCTATGAAAAATATTAATAAAATGAAGCATCAGATAGTTCACAGAAAAAAAACATTTTTTCGATCGTTCCAACCTACTTACAAGCAACAGGATTAAACATCTATAAAAAATACCAGATATCAAACTGTACTGATCTCCACCATAGTTTCACCTCCACAAAACATCGTTCGGGCGTCATTAAGCACATCGTCGGCATTTGTACAGCGCGAGGACAGGCCGAAAAGATTATATAAGTAATATGGAATGCTTGCTAAGGAAGCCAACGAAAAACTACCTTCACCAATTTTTCAGAGATTTCAATCGAATTCATGTGGTTTTTCTATAATTGATGTCGCTCAAAAATTAAAACATGAACTTTATACATAAATCACGAGTTATGAAACTTTTTTGTCATCAGGTACACACTAATCATTGATAATGTTTTAGGCATGATCGCTGAGAATTTAATTCATCACAACACGAAACATCAGCACCCCTGTGTGTCGCAGGATTCGAGCCAACGACGTAAAAGTTTTAGCAGGAGATATCATTTACCCAATATATGATAGTGCGCAATTTATCTCTTTCTATGATACAAACAACAGGATGCGAATTCTCCGAATGCAAAAATCGTACATAAACTCAAGCATCAACATTGACTATTGAAGTATGCCTTTTAAATTGATATATTTTTCGTCACATTTCGAAATCCACAAAT
Organism: Pyrrhosoma nymphula; assembly: GCA_963573305.1. Taxonomy (NCBI): domain Eukaryota; kingdom Metazoa; phylum Arthropoda; class Insecta; order Odonata; family Coenagrionidae; genus Pyrrhosoma; species Pyrrhosoma nymphula. Next base: position 17,501,781 of record OY754335.1, read on the forward strand.
ACCGTATTTACGGCAGAGAATTTAAAAAAACAATTTTTGTTTGAAGGCTTTCGCAGCTTTTCTTATTTATGTAGGATGATGCTTTCGGGCAATGCTGCATTTTGTTCATTATGAAAATCTTAACGTTTCGATTCTCTTACTGGAAGCGCCATCAGGAAAAAAAAGATGATGATGACACTTCCAGTAAGAGACGCAAAACGATGATATTTTCATAATGAACAAAATGCAGCATTGCCCGAAAGCATCATCCTACATAAGCTAAAAAACAATCAGCGTGTAATCACCTGATAGCCAATAATCATCAAATCCAAATGCTGACCCAGACGCGTCCACAGGCCTCATAAATAAGAGGCCCATATCATTGAAATAACATCCTAAATGGAAACCAAATTCGTGTATTAACGCCATCTTTAAGGGGATCGCTAAGGAAAGTTTTAGTAGAGCTCACGTAGACCTCTGTACACTAACATTGTTTATGTCATTCAATATGTCAAACACTTATCTAAGTATATTGGAATGTTTACACACCATAATTAACGCCAAAAGACAAACATGATGACCAATGCGAAAGGTTACAAGATAAGTTTCTCAGGACCACAGCTTGGGGATAAATTAAACTTCGGCAGAATTAAATGACATGAAATCATGCAAAAGTTCCATGAGACCCAAATATTAGTTAATTTTAAATTTAATTCTTCCTCGCCTCATCAGCTTTAAAACACTAGATTCTGCATTTCATAGTTACGAATTCATAAGCCTACGTGAACAAGAAGAAGGATGACCACATATGGAGAGAGCATAATCGTCCTCTGGAGAGATTCGCCTCATGAACACCGTTACAAAGATAGGGGGCACGCTAAGTTACGAAGTTATTGGGGAGTTATTTGACCTAAGCTTCAGAAAATTAATTAGGAAAGTCCACTCGCTCACTCACCTTTAAAGCTCAGGCAATTGGAAGTGACTTCACCGAATAGGACGCAGTCATCGGACCAGAGATAGAATCTCCTCATGGAAAGATAATCTAAAAATTTGGGAAGGATAATCCATCTACGTGACGGGATACATCTAAGCAGATGCATATTTCATTCAGACACGGACAACCAAATACCCTGTTGGCCAAAGAAAAACATATAAAGCCTTCCAAATAATGAAAACTTAAACAGGAAACCTTGCAATTGAAAGTAATGGGCAATTCACATCAACGGATGCATACATTTTTTCACGTGAACGTTCATTGAGAAATACGAGTATTTTATTTACCTTTATTTCTATACATCAGTTTGAAAGATAAACACACGAATTTTTATTTCCTCCGATAGATCGATGTTTATACTTATGTTGACGGCTGTCAACGGACACCTGTCACAGCTTTCTACGCGGACAGCGAAGCGGCAATCCAGAGGGAAATGAAAATTCCATATGAAGTCCCGCGGTCTGTGAGCGGAATTAACGAGTAAATAAAAGAATAAAATAACTCCGCTGTCACGCAATATTCCAGAAAAGACGTCACCGGACGAGAGCGGGGGATGTAGCGCCCACGGAAAACAAGGTTGGAACACGAAAATCGTCCAAGCAGAGTTGAAACTTCTGCCTCGTTCCGGCCACCCTTGCCACAACCCTGGGCTCCATTAAAGTTTCGCGTAGCCGGATGTCCAAGCGGGGCAGTAAACACGGGTTACACTCGAGAGATACCGTCGTTTCGCTCTCATATTCACTTTCACCGCGGTGAGGAGGAAAAAAATTGCGAGGCCTTTTCGCGGAGAATGGGGCGAAATTGTAACGGGGCTCTTTTTCGCAGAGTTGGGTAGGGTGAGCCCCAGAGCGAATGGGAAATGAGTCCTTCGACTAAGGCGGGAAAGGCCGAGCGAGAAGCCGAATCATATTGAGTAGTAATGAGTATCGAGCGGTGTGAAACGGAACAATATCATGACGTAAAATACTGGAATACGGATGGGATATCATCCCCATCGTCTGTTATTCCCGCTTTTCTTACGTCAGTATAAGTTGGTTGGCAGGACTTTGGAACAGGGACCCGAGCTGGAGCTACCCGGAGCAACAAATTTTGCCAGAGCCACAGCTGGAGCCGGATCCAGAGCTGGAGCCGGAGCTCGAAATTGTATAATTGTTCAGCTCCAGCTCAGAACAAACATTTTTAAACAAAAAATTCAACGATGCGGGTATCGGTGCCACAATGTAATTACTTAAATGTCATTTCTGTTAGCTGAAAACATCTAAATTACTCAACAGTACTTTTCATAAGAGCATTATGTTGTTCTAACTTTTGTATGCAAAACCAAAATGTGAGCGTGAATCCATCAATTTGTTAATGCTAACTATTGTTTTAGTAGATGATTGATTTTTTAAAGAAATAATTGCAAGTTAGTATTACACAAGTAACAAGTTTTGTGTTTTATATGAGGACCCTGGAAAATCTTTTTACATGAAAATATTATAATATAATCGAGAATTGGAACGAAGAGTTTGACCCAAGTCGGATCTAAGAAATCAACTTGAGCTGAAGCCATTACCAAAAAAAACCTTGGCTCCAAAGCCAGGCAATTTATGTCGATGTACAGAAACTTCACATGCGTAATCTGATTATGGATATCAATAGATATAAAAGTTTAAAAAATGCATATTACCGATTTAGTTTTGTGAAAATTCAATTAGCAAGCATGGCAAGCAGATTAGATGCTTTGAGCAAGCATGATGAAAATTAAACTTAATGAGTTTGAGATTACAAATACATAGAGAACCAAAGCAAAATTGATCACGGTCAACAGAGAGATTCATAGAGAACTTCCCAAATTATGCTAGAAGCAGACTAAATTCCCGGAATATTCCTGGAGGGAGCATATTAAGGGGCTTTTTCCCGGTTTTCGCGTATTTAAAGCGGATAAATTCGGACAGGCACTATTTTCAGCCGCATGCGTTTTTATTACAATTGTCACGTAAATCCACTGCGTAGCATGTTCTTGCTTTTAGTGTACTACTGTACCTCTAAATTGATTATGTTTAATAAAAATGAAATAGCATAATGATTTAGACACGTATGTTCATTCGCATGTGCATCATGTGTCTTTTATTTCCTCTAAATGATTTTTTTTTATTTTGGTATAAACTGCAGGAACTAATTAAACTGTTGACAAAAACATTCATTATCCTTGCACGAAAATGAGGATTCGATAAAAATATTCAAATTATATCACGTCTCAGGGAATATTGATCTTATAACAGTTCTTCCAGTAAAATTAGTGGCTTTTCTTTCGTTTCATTCTTCTTCTATGATTACTGGCATGAAGGCTTTAGTAAGTCAATTGAAAACTTCTGAAGAATATGGGTTGAGAATTTAATACTACTTTCTTGATGGGAAGTAGACAAAAAATAAAGAAAAAAACCAGAAAATCTAAAACTTCCGTTAAAACGTAATCACGAGAATGATATACAACCGGAAAATAGTAAAGCGGGCAATTTTTCGAAAGAAGCATTGATGTATTAATATTTTTTGGTTAAGTATGTGTCTTACAATATACACATATAAACATACATTAAATAACAAGTCACTAATTCTCTAAATAAAGGAAATAAAAAATAAAATTTATTGAATAGTTATTAAACATCTCATTGAAGTACGCACGAAAAGGTTTTTCGATTAAAGGTAATCGCAAAGATAATAACTTAGGTGAAGAACGTCATGATGTGGAACGAAAATAAAACATTTTCACACTGAAAACGTCAGCTGCGTGACCTAATTTGAATTTTAATCCAATGTCATCACGAAGGTGGGTGGTGAGGCTACACGTACTAACTGCCTTTGACGCTCCAAAAAAAAACCCAAAAGGTGGCGAAGAAAAAATAATTCATATTAAATCCCGTGATGAAAGCCTTATCACACACGTGACGAGGCGTCGAAAGACCACGCCGCGTGAGATCGACTCGACGTGCGAGATTTAAATTATAACAGTTGGCGCCGCATTTCACGAAGTAGTGATAACATAAAACTCCCTTTTGCCCTTTCACCCAGAATGTCTCTGGCAAAAATGTGTCTTCCAACGTCCACGATGGAAACGGTTGTTTACGCAAAGAGCAAACGAGGAATTAGGTAGCGAGTAAGACAGCTATAGGATAACCCATAGCTAGAAACTATTGCAGATCATCCCAAACAATTTAACCATTTCTATAATCAATATGTAGTTGAAATGGAATGTAACTTAACCATTAAATGTCTTACTAAAACGCACTTCTTTCACCAGTTTTTTTCGCAGTTGATACTTGAGCATCAGCTGTTAAGAATTTTTATCAGTGTGTTTCCACGATTTTCGCATAAAATCTCATCTTACCAATGGAAGAACGAAATGACCAACTACTATCGCTAATTTTATATTACCACTCGAATGAATACACATATTAATCGACCATTAAATTTTTAAACTTATGCTAAAACGACCTCGAGGAGCTTAAAGTAGGGTTAACGTCATTGATATACCATGTGTTGACATCAATAATTACAAATACGGATTCAGGTCTGCTGTGGTGGAATCGTTCCATAATGAAAGAAGAAAAACACTTGCAGTTTTCCACTAATAAGGATGTTATCTATCTATTAAACCTATATTAGTGGTAAGTGTCTTGCTTCTGTCATCAATTATTACAGTTATTCTCTAGTAATTCAAAAACTAAGCTGAGTTGATTACTTCATTTTATTAGCATTTATTTGCCTGGAGAAATTTGCTTAGACAACGGGAAAGGTAGCTTACGGTATTAACGGTAGAAGAGGTAGTTTGGTAGTTCACGATGTAGTTTCTAACACCTAATACAACGAGCTGGTGCAATTAGTATATGTCTAGGTAAGTATTACGTTGCTGCAGGAATGTTCCACGGCAGATCCCGCGGCGCCGGAGGGGAGATAAATTGTAAATGTTTAAATATTTTAACGCATTTCAACATTACCATGAGAAATTTTTCAATTTAGTGAGTTGGGTACGCAAATATTATATAAAATAGGCTAAAAGAAAAATGAAGAAAATCGGTTTATTTTTTTAAAATTGCCTTTAAAATACTATGCTTTAATGTAAGCCATGAGTCACTACTCTGCGACAACGGTGAGAGGAAATGGAGGAATAAGGAAAAATACGTGAGATTTAAGGAACGGATTATTAGCAAAAATTCAAGAAATTTTAATTACACATAAGTCACATAATTGTTTTGCTCGAAACGGTTCTAGGATATTTCGTTTGATGGAATTGCCTCTACCCATACTCCAATTTTGAACAAAACTGGAGAACCTATGGGACTATCGTTTAAGAATTGAGTAGGAATGACTCATATACGTCTCGGTTTTTTTTAAATGTAAGAAAGAGATCAACGGTAGAAAACATTATTAATTATATTTCACCCATTCTTTCCTTAAAACTTCTAGTTTGATTTACGAAAAAAATATGTAGAAGCATAGGATGTAATTGTCATTCATTGACATGTTATTGACCCGTTTTCTGTGAGTGACCGGATATATTTTTAAGAAATATTTTTCTTGAGCAAACTAATTTTATCTTCAGTGACTGCAGTAATATGATAGATACTCAAAAACAAAGAAAATATGGAGCATTTATGCAACTTTCATTTTATTTCCTGAAAACATTTTATTCCCTTACCAAGCTCCCGCTAACACGATATTTTTTGCCACAGAAAAAATATCATTTTTTCCCGCTGCATCTCCTTCTCCCTTTTAAATTAACATTTCGACCTCTGTGGCGATGGGGCTAGGTTCTTGCCAGCTAACCCAGGGTCGCGAGTTCGGGTTACGCAAGTGTATTTTTCACCACACAGGGCATAGATGTTTGTGTATCGTATTCAACGAGTAGTAAGTAAGAAAATGCCATGTACATCTACATACTACCCCGCAAGCCACCTCAATAGGCGTGTGGCGGGAGATGTTAGGACACCAGCCGGTTACATATATAAAGGAAACGCTCTAATGAAATTACGCCTAGCATTTATTAAACTCCCTTATTGTTCGGGGGAAAAACGAATTCCCATACCTATCCGTTCGGGAAAATATCTCTCATAATTTATCGTTTCTGTCGGACCTGGAAATATAGTGGGGTTCTAATATGATGTTCTCCGTGTCGCTCTTAAAGATATCTATTCTCAATTGCTCAAGCAATCTAAGCCTAGCGCGCAGCCTCCGAGTCTCTAGCGGTTCCCAGCCTAATTCGTTTAACATCTGTGTAACGCTGCCTGTACGCCCGAAGCAGTTTTTGACGAATCGCGCAGCTTTCCTTTGTATTTTATTAAGTTTCCGGATTAAGTCTTTCTGCACTGGATCCCATATGTTCGCTGCATATTCAAGGTATGGCCGGACGAGTGCGAAATAGCACCTCTCTTTTACTTTTTCATCCGAAAATCTTCCCACAATACGCTTGACGAATCCTAGCTTATTCAGACCTCTGCCACCATGTAGAGCTATATTCGCTCGCAATGAAGACATTATTATTATTTAACCTGTGAGAAATGGAGATGATATTTAGGAATTTGATGACGCCGTCAGATCCAGGACACTTTTTCTATTATTTTCTCGAATAGGAAAAAAATATCCACAAAAAAATAGTTACTCTGGGTCCTCCTAAAGTCTCGGAAGGGAACCCAACCCTTCACCAAACTCTTTAAAAACTCACTTGACCCCGCGAAACCCCGTGCTTTCACCTCAGTCCATTACCGCGACCATCACCAACGCCCTCGTCTACGAACGGACGTAACGAATAATGCCCATCAATCTGATCCCCGGGACCAACGGCCAACCACTCCCTCGCAGCGTAGCGAAACATAGCCGGACGAAACATGTTATGTCGAAACAAAAGAAACACGAAGAAATGCGAAAAAGAATGGTGAAAAAAGATCAAAACAAAATCCGTTTCCCCCATATGTTTCTTCAATTTTAATAGTTTCACATCCACCCACTACCACGCTTCCGTCCGCTCCTGCGTCCCTCGAGTGAGCCTGTATCAATCCATCTCGTTAAATGAGCCGCAGCAAGTCCCACAGGTAAGAGGCACCGCACCACGCACCCAGCCGCTAGCCCACGGGTTTCGGCCGGTTTGTAGGAAAAAATAAACTAACTCCGGATGTGGAACGAATCATTTTAAAAGAAAACTATTCTATTTGAATTACGTGTTTTTAAATATGCAGGACATGAATTTTATTGGAATACAATGTTGTGTACTATGACTGATGTTCACCTCCTAATAGTCCCCATCCGGAGATTCGATTAGGAGACTATTTTACCTCCGAAATACTTTACAGGGAGGAATGCCATCACGTCACTGGTGATTGCACCTTCTAGGGAGACTTATGCGGTGGTTCGCCGTTGCCTTCCACATCGCAGTACTAAGATACCACGGTACTTCACTCTCGCACGAAGCTGTGGCAGTTGATTCCGGATTGATCTTCTTGATGTGTGCCATCAGTGCTTTCTGCTGAGACTTCTACCTCTTAACAGTGGAGCTGGGAATTAGGTAGTAGCATGCGAGGTTGTCTCGTTCCAGATAAATCAGAAAATGATTTTTTCCAACACTACTTTTTTTCCTAAATCAGCAAAATATTTTCCGTTACTTACTCTCGATCCTGCGACTCTCAAGAGAGAGTCGAGCCACCCCATGAAGTAGTAATATTTGAATCATTTATTATTTTACATTCGCGCGCTTTGCGGTGTGGTAGCGCTACATCATCGGGAACCAAGGAGAAGACGCGACGTCACGGAACGGTATCGCTAACAGCAATATGGCGTATTTCCTTGTGATGTTCGGATTGTTTTTCGTAATTTGACAAAGGGGTTGTATTAATTCCCTTTGCGAATGATAACGATATTGTATAATACGAACATTTACTTTGAAATACTTGTAGATATGAGAAACGATACCGTCCAGAGACGTTAAGCCACCGAGATGCCTTTATGGTTAACGCGGCTTTTTCAAATTTCTAAGCAGTTTTGAAAGACAATTATTAATGTCCACGGTTGATACGTACGCATATGAATTATATAAATGAGTTTTTAAGGGAATTTTTTCGAGTACATTACTTAAATATGAAAAATATTTGCATTAAAAAATGCATGCATGTTCCCCAATAGCTCAAACATCACTTGGGTTGCCAGTGTCTTGATGAAAATTATGGCGTTCAGAGAACAACAATGTAAAGCCTGAGTAAATGTGAGGAACAATTTATCATACAATTTGGTTGAATTTGAACTAGCATGCAATATACTTAAGCTCGCACCGTCACTGTCGTCTTTCCAAGCGCATTTTGTGATTCATTTGCTGAAACAGATTTTAATTCATTGAATGCGCCCAGATGGTGTCCCGTCAGCGATAAATAACACAATTTTTCGTGGACGCTTTATAGTCGTTAGATTGATTCCTCGTCAAGAGCTAAAGGTAATTTACCGTTGATTAATTTCAATGACCAAGCATTTGTACGTTCACTCGCAGATAAATATCCCAATTTCACGACTAGAATTCTACGCTGTTTTTCGCAGGTTTTTCACACCCCCTTCAGGTGTGGGTGTTTTCCTGCAGTGGGTTTACCGTGTCGGATGTCAGCCCAACTCCACACGTTTTTCCTACAGTTGTCACAGACTGCATTATAACAGAAACACTTTGTAAAAATTTCCACACCAAGTTTTATTCTACCGACCTAGGTTTCGGCAAACATTGCCATCATCAAGGTATCTTTTTACACTTATTTCCGATACTTCATTTTTCTATTTCTATTGTTTTTAGTATTATTTCTTTCATTTATATGCTGCAGCGTTTGCCATGTTCACTGTATTCATATACTGACGAGAAGTTAGATGGAAGAAGGGACATAAGGTCTAAATCTCGCCTCAATAAGGACATTTATCTTTCTATCTATATATCTGGTAAATTAAACGGTAGCTGAAAGCATGCCATGAGAACACAGATCGGAGCTAATTAAAGTACGATAGTGTTACAAACATTGGCGCGGGTTACGGGCTTATGTGAAAGGTGTGAACGGTAGTTACTTCACGTCTTCATTTCTGAGGTATAGTATGTAATACGTTCATCAATGCTATTGACATATACGATACTTCGGAACGGAAAAGGTAAAACTGAATGTAGAAAGCAAATACAAGACACATACACATACAAGAGGCAATACACAGAGCACTGCTGGAAGTATACGCAAATGTTTATTCATAAAAAATGGTATACAATTATACAAAAACTTACATAAGCCTTTCGAAGGTGATTCAACCACGAGCTCGCTCAGTTATATCGAGAACGATGTAGTAACACACATCAAATAGGCAGAATTGAGCTGAGCTGGGCTTGTTATAAGAATGGAAGATGATTTCCCCATGAAAGTATTGACGGTACCGCCAAGGGGAGGAAAAGGTATAACTAGGCCTATACTTCGATGGATTGATTAAGTGAGTTGCGACACCAAGATTATGGGTATCTGGAATTGGTGGGCAGCTGATAATGCAGAAAGAAACGTAGGGAGATTGTGGAGGAGGGCAAGACTCAGTAATGGGTTGTAAAGCCATAGAGGGAGATGAACGTAGATATGATTTCATGCTTGTAACTAGAATTTTTCCACCAGCGGTCAAAACATCTTTCCAAAATTTAATAAGTGCTTGTGTGAACGCGGTCCATCATATCAACGACTATCCAACCCAACTAATTTAGTAGTTGTGTTCATGAGGTGAAAGCATTGACGTAGTCTCCCCAGTGGGTGAAAGGGAGTTAAAGAGTAAGGTCTGTCACAAGAGCTTGTTCCAATCTATCTCATAAAACGAGAGTGAGGAACGCCCTAAAGGCAAGAGCGGAAATAGCTACCCGCAGGCTACACGTCCACTGGTAGCCGGAGGGTAAAGAGAAGGCGGGAGAGAGCGGGAGACGGGAAGGCAGTTTAGTGGGAGGAGACGGTGGCGGGTTGCGTAGTGTATAAGCAGGTGGAAGAGGGCGTGTCCGACAGTCCATTGATAACCGAACAGAGAGGAGAGGATGCGTTCCATTGTGGACGGGGACGGAAAGGAAAACCCTCAACTTCCACTTCACGATACACACACCGTTATATACTAAAGTAAAACATCTAGAGCAGCGATTGCCAGCCATAGTTACGCGTACCCCTTAAGAGAAGGCGCTCGGAGGTAAGGGTACGTAGGAAAAGCATCATACATGGAAACAAAAGAAACACTCTTTAATAGTATTTATACAGACTAAACTTTTAAACCGGTTTCCGACGGTAAATTTTTCCGTAAATGTCTTCATAAATAATTCATAAAAAACTCACAGAATTGACTGAAAATGCGCGTGTCATTATTCTGTGAATTTCTGTAAATTAGGTAGCTCGGGCTAATTTGGAACGCTTATTAAAGGTTTATGAGAAGCTGCATTGGCTATTTCTCAGTACCCACGCCGAGCAACGTCGCAAAGTAAACAGCCAATTTGTTGCACTTTTAAAAAAAGAAGTCAGGATTAATGCCTCTTTTGCAGACAGTAGGTAGAACATTAAACAATTTTCGCCCATCATATATTAAACTTTGCTTGAACAGTGTCATGTTAGGCCTGAGCAAATGTACCATTTTCCTTCGTAGGCTGTCAAATTAAGGTTGGTCGCTAACATTAAATAACTAAATGTTTGAAAATAAATTCTATTAGTAATTTATGTTACCTAGGTTACGATGTGATACAACATCATCCACGTGAGATGATATCACAACCGTGAATATTTTGTACCACCACAACGCCTAAGTTGTTTGAAATCAAATCTATAAGGATGCATAAAATTATAAATTATTATTTCATACAGTTACATTTTTCAGTTTTTTTCTACTGCTTGGCCAGTGTAAAGACCTCGCATTGCCTATCAGTAAAAGAAAGAGCTTTTTTCGAATAAGAACGCGAGATAGCGAAATAATTGAACAGAAATGTTCATTGCATGTCATTATCACACAAAATGAGATCAAAGAATCATTTCCCAGGTAATTAGAGACATGTCATGACCAATAAGTTGCGTACGTTAAAGCAAACGATCTTCCTCTAAGTCCTAAAACATTATATGAAGCTATTAAATAATCTGCAACAGGACCTTGCCTCTCGAATTACATTTATTACTCGAAAATGAAAGTTGTATCAACTGGGACAACCACATACACATTTTTTCTGGCATGAGTAAAGACCGCTAAATATCCAAAATTATCAGAAGCACCGGATTTAATGCATTTAGATCAAAAGAACAGTTAGAAGGAAGTAAAATATCAATAAAATATTTTAAAACTCGTCTCGAAACTTTCGGTTTAGCAGTGAGCAGCACAAGATATAAGAATCACAAAAATGTAGCTATAAACTCTAAGGAAGACATCCGACACAAAAATTTGCCAATTCTAAACAACGAGCGCATTGTCGAACTGTAACACCGCGGCGGCGCGTCAATATGCAACGTGAACACAGCGTCAGTGAACTAACATGAGTATAACTTGGTAAATCTATGGCCCAGTTTTATAGCATCAGGATAACGTTAACCGCAAGATTGCATAGGCTTTCCGATAACTTGATGCTAACTAAAAGTTTGGAGATGATCTATGGCACCAGACTGTCGGTTAATTATAAACAATTACTGACTGTGCACTATTTTTCACACATTTTACTGACTGACCAATGTTCATTAATCTTTTGATATCCTGATTGCGACACAAGTTGCGTTGGAACCTTGGTCGGCCAATAAAATAAACGCAAGGTAGTACACATTTAATAACTGTTCATTATGTCATAATGAACGTTACAAATTTTCACAAAGTTACGCCTTAACTTACTTTTTATAGACTGTCGGTTAGCTCATGAGAGTATTATCGATGGGAGAACGTATTAAGCTGGTTGGAGTGGTAACCGTGGGTCATTGAGTGCACATTTTAATAATTTTTTTAATCGAAAATAATTCCTCGGCAACGTTTTTCTTAAGTACATCTTTTTATGCGTTGTCACTCACCATACAGGCAGTAATGGAAATGATGAAATAATTATATTTTAATTTTTTCATTAATTAAAGTATGTTGTGATGAGAGTTTTCGGTGCAGTTTTTAAAATTTAAACGAAATTGTATTGAAACATATTGTTTTCGAATATTGGACTCGGCGTGTCACCTTGATATTTGTTAGCTACAATTATAGTAATAATAAATTTATTATTTCGGGTTTAGAATAAACTCTTTAGACATATGCGTAGGTTGTTTAAAAGAGAATAAAATGGACCGCAATGTTGAAAGCAACACTTTTTTTGTTTTAATTTTACGCCCGACACCACATAATACGTCATCGAATTGTTACGCAATGAGTTGTGTGTCATATACTACGTGTTAAAATAGCATTGCATTGCCAAAAAAATCGGTATGATGCAGTTTTCTCACTTTAATCTAATGATATTACTTATGAAAGCACTTATGCAACGTTTCACGCAAATCTGTAAGTTAGCAAAAATAGCTCCAGCCACCTTACTTCGGTTAAAAGGACGAGAAAATAGTTTAACAGAGATTATAAAACCGGGACTATGAGAGTGAAAAAGTTAAACCCAAACACCCTGCCGTCGCGTCGGTACTCGGGACTCGGTTCAAAGACCTTTTCACAAAACCGTTCCACTTTCGTTCTCATCCATCTCCCCTCCCCTCCATCGCTCTGAGCACCGTTCCGGACGGAGCGGAAGGAGGGGAAGTTGGAGAGGAGGACAGCGGTTTTCCGTTCGATTTTTTTGTAACAGCCGATATATCTGGAGCCAGTCCCTAAGCGTAGAACTTTTGAAAAGTTTTATGTTTTTATTTTCCGAAAACCATGCCCCGAGGGACGAAAAGCATAATACCCTTTTCAAAAGGAATTACTCGTGAATTATCCCGATACGATACCAGAAGAGAATGAGGAAATTTCCTCTCATTGAGTGAACTCAGCTTCCCACGATTTTTCCCGGCATGTCGATAAGCACTCTGAGACTGACTTTTTCGGAGCGATTCTGTACTACTTGCCCAAAAATCCAATGGAAAATCCTGATGAGATTAACCAGTGGATTTGTTGAGTGATTGGGGCATAACGTTAACTCGAGATTAGCCCTGAACTGCCAGTTGGAATGCGGGCTCCTTGTACAAACACCATTTATCACTAAGGATTTGAACTTTCGGGTAAACGAAAATACAGTTTGAACAAGTAATTAAGTAAGACATCGAACTTAAAAGATCCCGACTTGAGTTTAATCCGGTCCTAAGGCTGAGATTAATGCCGCGCCGTCTTCTCCGTTTAATGATGTTGCAATCACAAAGTATCACTTGACGCTCAAGAAGAGAGATCAATTTAACAGCCCTTTGTCTAACTGCAATTAACTTTGCGAATAAAATGCACATAGTCACCAAATACTAGAAATTTTGGGAAACTGAGCATGTCGATTTGATATTGGATCAATCCAGCATATATGCATCAAAGGGGATGAAATTATCTATTTAAAATCATTTAACTTGACCGGGATTCACACCTTAATTTTCCAATAAACGGTCAAGTGTGATAGACAGTTACACCACCAAGCCGTCTTAATTCAAGGCGAATTTCGGCGGTGGTTATGCGAACTATTTGTCCTCGCCTCAAGTTCAAAATGTAGCAAAAGAGACGTGGTCGACCTTACTAAACCACTGTCGCGGAGGATAAACCAAACATTGTCGCCTTAGAACGACTAACTTTGACAATTTTCCAACTACCCGGATCTCCCAACTACCGGTCCGGGAGACCCTGGTTCGAATCCCGATCAAGTCGAGTGATTTCTTTTTCACGGCGAATTTCATCCCCTTTGTGTATACCTTTGCACCCGTGTGCGTGGTTGCGTACCATATATTTGTGCATTTTCGCAGTGATTGTAAACATCCAGTAATTGTTCATCCTTTCCGTTAAGAAATAATCAACAACATGCCTTAAAACAATTGCTAGATACAAGAAATCAGAAAAATTCGGACTGCAAGTTGGAGCTTGCTTAGCCATTCATTGCCTTATATATCCACACATTACCCTTCGAGCGGCCGCATGAACGATTGGCAGGGGGTGTTAGGACACCAGCCATTACAAGGATAGGGGAAAGGAAGAGGGAGTGGACAATGGTGAACCACATTTTAACGGAGAAACTTACCGTTCCGCACTGCTTTTATCGTAGTCAGCAATGATGCATGGAAAGAAGGAATGTGTGTGCCAAACAGCTTGGCAGTATGTCTCTCTATTTTGTCGCTTCTATCACTTCTAGAGATATATACTTACTTACTCCCAGGGCCATCTATATCTTAGTCGATATTTAGCCGCATCAACAAATCCCCTCCACCTGGATCGATCTTCTGCCTCTCTTTCTGTTGCTCCAATTTTTTGCATATCTGTTCTCACTTGGTTCCACCATCCTAGCCGTGGTCTTCCTCGGGGTCTTCTTCCTTCAGGAAACCCATTTAGTACCTCCTTCAGCAAATATCCCTCCTCTTTCCTTAGCCCATCTGATTCTTCTTGCCTTTATTTCAATTGTTATGTTTGGATGTTTATATAGATTCTTGATTTCTCTGTTGTGTTTTTTCTCCATTGTCCTTCTTCGTACGTGGGCCCATAGATTTTTCGCAATATCTTATTCTCGAATACTATTAGTTTTTTCTCATCCTTCTTCGACAGCCTCCACTTTTCGGATCCGTAGAGTAGTACTGAGGATATTATTGATTATAGAGCCTAACTTCGGTTTTGAGCGACAGGGCATTAGAAGATAGAATTCGGTTGCATGCATGCAGACATCTGTTTTGTATTTCTGGCTCTACCGTGTTGTCATTTGTTAAAATTACTCCTAAATATTTAAAATGGTCTACTTTTTCAAATGCAAGACCATCTATTTGTAGAGGACCTTTATTATTATTTTGGCGTCTTGAAAAATGCATGTATTTAGTTTTTGTATAATTTATTTTCAATACTATTTTTTCCGCTTCCTTCCTAAATACATTTGTCAACATTATTAAATCTTCTAAACTTTCTGCGAATATCGCTAAGTCGTCTGCAAAGGCTAAAACGTTTATTTTGGTCCCAATTTTGATGCCAAGGTCCATGTCTGCTACGTTTTCCAGTGCTTCCTCAATTGCAATATTAAATAGAATTGGGGAGAGCCCATCTCCTTGCCTTACCCCTGTGCTTATTTTAAACGGCTCGGATATATTTCCATTGATCCGTACAAAGCCCCTTGATTATGTGCTGCTCAGCTTTGCTAAATTTAACAATTTTCTTGGGATCCCCATCTTATCCATTTTTCTCCACAATCTATCTTTATTTATACTGTAATATGCCTTTTGGAAGTCAATAAAAATTGCGTAAAACTCCTTGTTGTACTCCCAGTATTTGGATATACATTCTTTTATAGGGAATATTTGATTTGTAGTCGACCTGCCTTTCATAAATCCTGCCTGATGCTCTTTGATAATTTCGTTCGTATAACTTTCTAAGCGACTACTGATTATTTTTACGAGGACTTTATATGGAATGCTGAGAAGTGCAATACCCCTGAAATTATTGCAATCTTCTTTCTCTCCTTTCTTGAGTACGGGTACTACTATTGCTTCCTGCCAAATGGCTGGCATCGCTTCCTTTTCCCATATTTTCAATATTATTCCCCATAGTCTATCAATTACAATGTCACCTCCTTTTTTCAACAATTCTGCTGTGATTTCATCTTTTCCTGATGCTTTGATGCCTTTTAGGAATTTAACAGCATCCTTCACTTCTTCTCTGTTTGGAGGTTACACATTAGGTTGAACATGATAGTAGTTGGCCTGTTCACCTTGGTTTAGTGGGGTACCTACTTCTTCAACGTTTAGCAATTCAGAGAAATACTCACGCCATCTTTCCATTACCTTTTGACTTTCTATTAATAACCGTTCTTCTTTGTTCTTCACCCCATAAGGGTTTGGAATGTATCCCTTCTTAAAAAAATTTATTTTTTTATAAAATTCTTTTGCATTGTTTGCTGTGTTTTCTTCTTCTGCCGTGTCAAGTAGACTATTTATATAAAATATTTTTTTCTTCCTTAGCAGCTTATTTGTTTCTCGGTTTATCTTATTATAGCATTCCTTAGCTTCCACACTTTTTCTGTTTATCCAAGCCTTTTTTCCTTTAATCCGTTCTTCTATCATTTGCTCACATTCGTGGTCAAACTCGTAAAATTCGCTCAAATTCGTAGAGATATATTGATGGGTCAAAATAATTCCCTCCGTGTCATCCTGAAACTCGCTTATCAGAATTTTTCAAATAATCTTAACACTCTCAGTGCCACTTACTCTAAGTGGTACCAGGCAAGTAGCCAGGGGGGGTTGAGGGGATTCAACCCCCCTTGAAATTTCAAATCATATTGTTAGTCTAGTTTTACCATATATTATATTGGATGAAAAATACAAGGGTTCGAGAGGGTAAAAAGGTACTAACAAAGCATTTTTCTATAAAAAGGAGCCATAAATAAACTGCAATAACGAATAAAATTGTGCCAAGAGAGGACGCCCCAGGCTTATGATTAAGGCCCCCCCCAAACCAAAACTCTGGCTACGTCACAGAGTGGTACCAGCGACAAATTCCAAGGGTGTTTAAATAAAATACAGCACCTTAGAAAAAAATATTGTGAAGCCATTTTTGAGAATATCAACCTGTAGTTTTTTTTATTTTACCAAATAGGCAATAGGCACTTCATGTTTTTGCATTTTTTTAAATCACTTGAACTATACTCCTAATTACTGCAGTATCATAAAAAATATATTTTGGACAAAGCCGATGTATTGGTCTGCGGCACTTCTCCCCCGAGAACCGAAAGCCGATATATCGGCCCGTGGCACTAATTGTTAGAGGGTCAATGTAGCCTGCAGCCTCCGAGTCTCTGGCGGCTCAGAAACCTGGTCCTTCCATCACCTGTATCACACTCTTATATTCTCTCGTAGAAGTTTTTTACGAAGCATCCTTTTTTTCTTTCTGTTTCATTACTTTTGCACAAAAATCATTCTTTGCAGGATCACAAATGTCCACGGTATACTTGAGACGTAGTCTATCTATACCAAAGTAAAATCTCCATTTCTTTTTTGTTTCTTCCTACAATTCGCCTTCCAAACCCTGGTATCTTCAAGGTGGCTGGAGCGGTAATCGTATGTCATGAAGTGCACATTTTAATAATTTTTTAAGTAAGTTGAAAAAAAATCTTGGATCACATTTCACTTAAGCGCATCTGCTTATGCGTTAGAACTCATCACATTGGCATAGTGGAAATTACACAGGAATTATATTAGAAGTATGCTATGACGAGATTTTTCGGCGCGATATTCGAAATTTAGACGAAATTATGCATATTGAAATGTACTTTTTCGAATATTGGACTCGGCGTGATACCTAGACATTTGTTATCAACAATTATAATAATATGAATAGCATTATTTTGCGTTTATAGGAAAATCGTTACATGTGTAATTGAATTATTACAAATGCATGTTACGTACCATTAGTCTACGCGTTTAAATTGCATTGAATTTCCAAATAACCAAATCGGTATGATGCAATCGTTTTTCACTTTGATCGCTGAGATGATATTTCGATGAGAAAATATTTCAGTTCTGTTTGAGATGATGTGATTTCTTTTGTAAGAAGCGTACCGCAAAGCTGTTACTTACATCAAATTCGACCCCTCACTCACGGTCCCATGAGGATAATGCAGTTAAGACGTCTTCCTTATGATATTCACAACAAAGTTCAAATAAAACTGATTCCAAGACGTACCTTTGTCAAATTAGACGTATTTTACAATAAGGAAGAGAAATATACTCATCCGATAGAAGACAATATTGCTGCATAACGAAGTGCACGCCAAGCAAATGTGTCTTTTTGAAATGTGAAACCATGTCAATTCAAACATTGAAAATGTCTATTTTTTTAATAACTTGTACGCTGTTCATGTGCACATTCTGTAAGCATACTTTCGTTTAACTTTATTTTTCATGTACGCGTACAAATATGCTCAAATTTTACGCATTGTAATCTCAATATTAATTTTCAGTCCACCACAAATTGAATTTTAAATTATAATTATGTGCTTCAATTCAAAACATGCCGTGCGCATAATTTCTAAGGCAATAATTCCGACTAATTCTACCGGGTTGGGGAGAAAGGAGGATGCAAACGGCAGCTCCTTACTCCCGGATGAATTTTTTGCTCCAGATTTTCGCCATGCTTGAATGCCGAAATAAAAGGAGACGAAGTTGAGCGGAAAATGGGAAATTCAAATAAAATCATTTAAAAAAACATTTTTGACGGTAGAAAATGCTCAGGAACGAGAGGACAAAAGTCTACGTTTCTAGGTAGGACTGAAAATAGGCTGGGAGCGAGAGGATTTGCCATGCACTGCAATGAGCCCTCGGCAAAAAAAATTGACCCAAAAGTACTTGAAATGATGGAGTGCTAAAGGGTATGGGTTTTATGTCCGCATTCAGGCTGTGCCCTTAGGGCTACGCTGAATTTTCCGTTAGCCTCGAAAATCGAACGGAAGCGAATGGAATACCGTTCTTCAGGGTTCGATCCTTAGTGAGTCAACAATACGTAGAAAACAACAACCTATCCCAAAAGAGTAGGAGAAGCTCTTAGCCGAGAGATGTATTTTCTAACGCAATTCTAATATGATTTTATCTCGATCTATTTAGTTTCACTGGAGTTGAATCAATCACGAATGGAATTCAAAATAGAGTTGATGAGCCACAATCCTTTTAATATGTCCATGCAATCTATAAAGGTTCACCGAAATCAAGGCAATGATATACCGAGCAATCAGCGTGAGATACAGGAAGAGAGAAACGAAAATGAGTGTAATTGTACCGTCAGCGTTCATGGATTAGTCTAAATAATATTCAACACTGAATCATCTCACGGCTCATGATGATTCAATGAGTATTAATTGGGTAATTACCGCGTTATATTCATCCATTTCCAAGCAAATTCATCTCTAGCTTCAAATTAAGACATTAGCCAAGGGTAATCGTAATTTAAACATTTCTGAAATATTTAGGCTTGATACGATAGAAGGGGTCAAGCCGGAAAATCTGATATATTATAGAAGGGATCGATGGGAGCAGAGCTGATGACTCAAATCAAAAAGAAACTTCCTAGTAAAAATCGTATTCCTGCCTTTTTTAAGTTTTGCGAGCATTTCTATGGATCTATCTAGCTTAAGGATGCAGCGCAATTTAAATGCCCTTCAGAGCAATTAAGTTTTGTAATAGCAAACAAAACACTACACCTTGAGAATATGTTATTTCAAGGGTGATTCTTGAAAAAGTTATTGGAGAGAATAAGTACCCTGATAATACATATAAATAGGGTAAATATTTTTCTACAAGAATTAAGAATGTACAAAACGATCGTATTTCATTCACGAACCATTTTCCTTCATAACACTCAGCGATAGTCAATATGTATAGAAAAATCGCCTTCTATATTAAAGTTTCAACTTCTTATTTTGTCGCGCAAGCATTGTAAAAGTTAAATAAATTAACGGTAATAGTTGGTTCCGACATTGGGCGATCATTAAAATTTGTGAGTACAAGAATAGCCCCAACCATTCGGTGGTGAACGGTGGTCATGTTTTCCTTCCAACTTACAATTCTTCATGTCCACTCAACGTCTGATCCCCACTAAAGCGATCAAAGAAGGCCCATTTGAGAACATCCAGTTCACTACGGACTTCTAAAACCTCCAAGCTCTCACGGGACTACGACCGCAGGGTAAAAAAAACATAAGAATATCTTTGCATTCGCATGGGAGCGCGTACGGAGTACCGACAAGCGTCTTACAGACAATGCACTTGCGGTCTCGTGATGCCCATCCTCCTTCAAAGAACGCTCCCCATATTGGTAGGCCGGATGACACAATGCGAATGCCAAGGAGATAAATGTAGGGGAGAGGAGTAGGTGAGTTTTTTAAAAGGAAGGCAGAGCAAGGGAGAAGTGCTCCCTCCTCGGTCACTGAAGGATGTCGAGGAGAGACTTAAGGTCGAGGTGAGTGGAAACCGGGTGAAGGACGCCACGAAAAAAGATGCTATGTCTATTTTAAACTCCTGCATGCACTCATCTCCGCCACCCCAGCCAAAGAATTATCGTCCACTACCTGAAGGTACCCGTTGAAATTCAACGGATGTGAAAAACATTGAACGCATATTATAAGAAAACCACAAAGCCTGAATAATACTGTCAGCGTGATAATTTGAGGTGTTCGTATCCTATCTTGTATGTAGTATTCGTTGTAGTCGACACGCTGACCGTTTTCTAGGTGCACGGAGAGTTGAGTGACTGTTTGTCCTCTTCCATGCACGGGAAACACAAAAATTGGCCACGCAGGTTTATCACTACTTAAATAGCACCCAGGTTGATAGATAGTCACCTCGTCCCTCCGTTTTTCTTGAGCCGTCTTTTGAGTGATTAACAGCTTGATCGCTTCCCTTGTGTACATAAATATATTTGCATTCAATGACTTAATTGAGTTGCACAATTCAACGTTGATATGTGCGTTGAGTATCTTAATCAGAATTGGATAGTAGGGTACAATCCAGCGGTTGACACCGTCAAAATGAGCATTTTCAGCAGCAGCCACGTTTAGTTGTCCTATGAATCCTTCATTATCCGGACTGCGCCTTCGGCATAAAGGGTAGCCATAATTATTGGTTTCGGTTGCTAAATAAAAAATCTATGGTTATTCTTAGTGCACTTGTCAATTTCCATGTACGAATGATTAAGATAATCCTGATTAAGATAATCAACGCACATATCAACGTTGAATTGCGCAACTCAATTAATTCATTGAATGCAAATATATGTATGTCCACAAGGGAAGTGATCAAGCTCTTAATCACTAAAAAGACTACTATTTAAGTAGTAATGAGTCTGCGTGGCCCATTTTTGGGTGTTCCATGCATGAAAGAGGACCAACAGTCACCCATCTCTCCGTTCACCTGGAAAACGGTCAGCGTGTCTACTACAACGAACACTACATACAAGATAGGATACGAAATCCTCAAATGATCACGCTGACAGTATTCTTCAGGCTTTGTGGTTTTCTTAAAAATAAGTTCAATGTTTTTCACACCCGTTGAATTTCAACGGGTATCTTCAGCTAGTTTCAGATAAAAATGTCAGCTTTTTCAGCAAAAAATATAATATTCAGACAATTACGAAGCGTAAAAGAAAATCGATTAAAATAATTAGAAACTTGATTTGTTCAGCCATCCGTTAAAAAAAATTTCAGCCCTCTATCTAGAGTGAAAGTAATTTTTAAAAGCGAAAAATAAAACAACTGCACCGAACCCAATGCTTAGCATGGACCAAAAGGGACACCCAGGGGGGGCCTTTGGGGGCCCTGACGGATTTTAAATATAGCCTATGTTTCATCCCGATACATTTTCTAACTACACACAAAATTTCAGCTCAATCGGTTCAGTAGTGTTTGCGTGATTGAGCAACAGACAGACGGACAGACAGACAGACACCATTCAATTTTTATATATTAGTATGATGATGATTTCTATGGGACTCAGATTTTTCGAAGCGTAATTTTGTCATCATGCCGATATCTCTCTGAAGTTTGCCAAATAATATGTTTTTCTCGACCTCTTATATTATACGATGCAAAAATCAGGAGTTTTTAGCTCAAATAATATATTTTTTTCAAAATTGTGACAACGTTTCGGATCTTTATTTATTCATATTCAGTTCTATAAATAAATAATACATGTTAATGAAAAACGTTTTTTATAATCCTTTTTTTATTACAAAATGGTTAAAATATATAATTTACAGTCATTAGCAAATCATTAATGATTGCTAATTAATTTTGTGTAACACAGAACATCAATTAAAACTTAAGTTCCACTTTGTGCATTAGCAAATCATGCAATTACAAATAGTCACTCATTTAATGTCGAAGAAGCCAAAATTTTAGACTCGGAACAAAATTTATCAAAAAGATTATTCAATGAAATGTTCCATATCTCCAGAAACTAAAAAGTTGCAATACAAGGACAGACATTTCTTGTCTAAGTAAAATTTACCATTATTTAATAAATGACATAATTTTTCAACAAAGAAATAAATCCAAGCAACCAAATTAAAATTGTAAATAAAAACATCAACAAACTTGAAAGGTAGCAATCTTGACTATATCTACGTATTTTTCTTTTTAATGACTGTAAATTATATATTTAACCATTTTGTAATACAAAAAGTATTGTAAAAAAACATTTTTCATTATCATGTATCATCTATTTATAGTCCTGAAGATGGATAAATAAAGATCCGAAACGGCAGAAGTTAGAAAAAAATAATATTATTTGATTAATCATATAATAACCAATAATTAATCATATCATATTATTTCAAAATTTTCTCTACAAAGGAAAATTGGGTGCTATAATCCTTCCATCTATCATAATTTTTAAGAAAATCCTCGTTTTACCAAAAAATTAGCTAAAATGGTAAAACGCATAACTACCCTAACTTCATTTCTGTGAACGTGAACTAAGTTAAGTAAAGAATTGGATTCATAAAAACATTGCTAGATATGTCTATGTAAATAGGTTTGAGGAAAATGTAACTTCTGAAGCAACAGTTGACATTCAGCGAATCAGACCCTTCTACAAACAGAAAACATTGTCATACAATTATATATACCTGATTATTCTTCGAATTATGAATCATAACAGAACACGTATTCCTTTGGAATATTACTCCTTCAACACTTATCTCCAAAATTAACATTTAAGAATATTTACATGCACAGATGAAAATTTAATCAATGATGTGAAGAATTTGATTTCACACAGCAATACCTCGTACTCTAAAGGAACACTACATATCGCCCAAAGCTTTTACAACAAATATCAAGTCACCAAAGGACTCAACTATACTGATCTTGTATTTTTTTACTTAAAGCTTATTAATCTTTCCTTGCACATTAATTCAAAATGTTTATTACTTCTTAGTACAATTATGTCCCATGAAATTTTTTACAAAATATTCCAATGATTGGATTAAGAAATTATTTCGTTTACGAATAATTTTAGGAAAGAGGACCAAATTATCGACCAAAAGCTTTGAGATATTAACAGTACTAATATGGTCTAAATTAATGTGTAACTTTTCCGCAATTTTCCAAGGATGTCACACTGCAATGCTTCTACTCATAAAGTTGATAATGTCACAGAGCAACAGTTGGTTAAACAATTCATGGTGAAACACAAAAAGGTGTATCCTTCCAGCAAATGAACATTGCACGGACCGAACAACTGTGTACGTCTGTGGTCCTATTGTCACAAAACTTTTGATACTAAAAGAGATTAAGAAGAGTACGTAGGAGAATATCGAAAAAAAAAACTCTTATTTTTTTTTGTTTTTCATGAACCCACTAACCTTGACGGTACATCTTTAGACAAAATTAATTGGTCAAAGACGTTCTGGGGGTTAAAAAAATAAAGGCAAGTCCCTTAAGCAAGACATATGGACAAATATCTGGAACAAAGAAAGAGAGATCTGGGAAGGAAGGACTATAGGGAAGTTAAGACGTCGAAGTGGTGTAGGGAAAAATGTACGGCAGCAGCTGACCGACCTTATGAACCGAAAAATCCAAGTGAAAGCCTTGAACTTCCGAAAATTGAACCGAAAGCACGCTCTATCACGATTTTGTGTCACGAGAAGTGTTTCAAGAGGTTTCACTGGGGCAACGAGGGCGTGTCGGCAATGGAAGCCAGATGAAAACACTGGAAGGAGAGCACGTGAAATAGACACCGCAAAAGGGCATTACGTGTCGACAGTCAACCTAAAATTGCCTCAAAGGTTCCAGATTGTCTTTCACACTTTTTTTCTCCGGCATCCCTCAATGGATCGTAGTCCCACTCGCTATGGCGTAGTTTCAGTTTGAGCCACCCGTGGCAATCTGTCAAGTACCGATTTTCCTTACGTAAATAGATAATAAACATCAAACCAACTTACACTCAAGTTGAAAATCATGTTTAAAATATAGCTTCATTACCCTATAAGGTTTTCGCAGGTAAACTTTATTACTGTTGCAGGCTTCACTTCACAGAGATCCTGAACGTCCGTTTTGATAATTTAAAAAAGTATTTTTCTGCAATATTAAAATGCCACGACGCATTTCACCGATTTACGACATCTTCAGGTTTGTTTACATTTCATTTGTTGTTGTTGTAGTTACGGGGGGGAGGGGGAGAAAATGCAAAGGTTCGGAGGAGATTGAGAAATGCAGGGGGTAGTGTAAACGGCAATCAAGGGCTGGTGAGGTGGGAAAGGCAAATACATTTCAATGTAATTTGGTCGAAAAGGAGTGGGGAGGGTTGTGGGAATAATGATCGTTGCACAGGTTTGTGTCGGATAATTTCCATTTTCTCGAGATCATACATTTTTTGGCCTTTAGGTAAGACGTTCAATTTCGTGACCATTTCATGGTATTTCAAATATTTAACAATAACAGTAATTATTATCACCTATCAAAAAGGGAGGAAAAAGGGGAGGAATCGGGCGAGATGTTGTCGAATATGAACATAATAATAACTAAGACGATGCAATTTTCCACAGATAAAATTTTTAATCGACCCGGGTTTCGATGCACTGCATCATCATCAGGTGATGATGATGCAGTACATCGAAACCCGGGTCGATTAAAATTTTATCTGTGGAAAATTGCATCGTCTTAGTTATTATTATTACCTATAGTAAGTTCCGCCTCGAGAAAATGCCATCCAGGGCAAACCGGCTCCTTCACCCGTCCTTAGCCACGCTACTGCTCACTAGTGCCCCCTTCACCTCTTCCACACAGTTTTACCGACGATGAGGGTGACAAAGAGAAAACAAATACAATGGACAGTTCACGGAAACAATACCTACTGCGGCAAAATTCACCATTTTACGAATGGTGGGAGGATATAGCGGCAGAAGAGGGTCAAAAAATATTTTTGAGTGGTATTGCTGCTCAAAAAGAAAGTTAATGACAAGAACGTAACATACAGAGAATAATTCATCAAAGGGAACAAGAGCAGCTCGCGCGTGTCCAGGAGACAGGCTACATCTCTTAATAAAGCTTTTGCTCGCGGCAAACGAGAGAGGAAAAAAAATCACACCAGTCAACTTACAAAAAGAAGTTCATGCAAGCCGAACCGCGACACTCAGAACGCGGACTGAAAGACAAAGCATTTTCCTTGAGAACTCTCTCGCGAATCTCTTGACGTTGCCTCTTCCGGCATGAGAAAAACAAAACATGGGAGGGTCACAGTTTATTAGAAATTGCGTTGAGTTTCCCTTCGCATAAATGAAAACACTTTCTTCAAAACTAAAAAAAAACACACAATCATTTAAACCTCATTACGTTGGCAGCATTAATTCAGCAGCAGACACAATGAGTTCCACCAGGAATCACTTGGAATACAATGAAGAAATGAAAGAAACCTCTCTCACTATTTTTGAAAATAGTTTGTCAATGAGATTAAAAATAAAAACACTACAAGTGGCTGTCTCACTAGATTTTTTTAATTAATAAGATTTCACATAGCATTTTATATTTATGCAGAGAGAGTTTTTCTAGCTTATTAGTCAAAAGGAGAAATATCTTTCAATTTAAACCTAATCGAAGTCGAAGTGATAAGAGGAAGCAGAACCAACCAAGAATTCGTAGATGTGAAGAGCTCTCGGATTTCACACCGGGTCAGGTCTCCCATGGCGTCCAAAGGCAGGTCATCCTTGGTGGCCGACGTTTCGAGGGGAGGCTTTCCTCTCGTCTTCAGGGCTGATGAATTGATTTGTAATAATAATTCATTCATAATTCATCAGCCCTGAAGACGAGGGGCCTTTGGACACCATGGAAAACCTGACCCGGTGTGAAGCTCGACAGCTCTTTACATCAGCCATTCACCGGGAGAGCATCAAATCCTTCACCAAGAATTCGTAGGTAACATAAAATCTAATATTCAACTCATCGAAGTGCGTTTAAATTCCTATTAGAGCCAATATGTTATTAACTTCCACCGACAATACCAGATTTCATCATTCTCTTCTAGTAACACATCCTTCAAAGCAAGTAATAAAATGTGAAATGGGTGTAACAGCTACCGATCAGGAACGTGAAGAAACTCACCAAAATAATTATTGTGGCAACGAAAGATAAGGTTAATACCGGATTCCAAACTTGTCTAAAAATTAGGGTACTAATTGGCCCATACAATGGGGGGGAAGCATTGAATTCATCTTTCAGCATCGTATAAACGAGTGAACATTATCGCACCAAAATAAAATCGATCAAAACCAAAAAAACAATAAAAGATTAATTCCTTGGAATCTGTATTCTTATGCTATTCACCGCACTTAAATCAGTCGTTCATCAAACACAGAGAGAGGAGATTGTGTAAAAGTAGGTTGAGTATGGAAGAAAAAGAGGCCAGTAAGCACTTCAGGTTCTGAGCTAGGGCAATGGAAACTCGAGCAATGAGGTTTAATTAAGGAGAAACAGAACAAACGCTTTCCCTTTTCATTTATTTTAACTTTTCTTTCCCCCGGATCGAAAAAAAACTTCGCTAATAAAAATATCACCATTGCCTATCCTTTTCCGAGTAGCCTGTTCCATGGAATTTCGCCTATATCATCATTGCTGTTGCAATTAAACCGGCGCGGCGGAACCTCTTTTTTCCGTGAACTGGGTCTGAGGCATGGCGCGGGGGTGTGAGTTCCATTGAAGACACGCACCGAAGCTTTAAAATGGTTTCGTACACACAAGGGAACACCTGAGCAATCGCTTATAATGCATTTGAAATTCTCCGCGTACTTCATTATTTGAACTTGAAATCAAATCATATAGCGCGTGGGACTGGGAAATAGAAAACTTTAGGATGACAAGCCCCACGGTTAGGAAGAGGCACTGGCCTGTAAAAATATGTACCTGAAAACAATTGCAATTAAAGCACACGCAAAGAAAATATCCCTGTATTTGGAGATAATTAACAATCGTCTTCGGTGGTTGGTTGATTGAGGAGACGACTGACAACTAACAGTAATGGCGGCAAAAAAATAGGTGGATAGAACGATAATGGGAGCATTATTTTGGAAATAAGAGTATTGGTTCTCAACCTTTATTGCTCAATTCTATAGTTCACTCCTTTCACCATATTTCAGAATGTACTTCCCCTTTCCAAAGTTAGATTATCAATAAATAGGTTTCATCCCGTGGCATTTTTACTTTAATTTTCAATTTGTTTATTTAATTTGTAACTTTAAAAATTTATTGAACGCCGCGTAATAAATTAAAACACACTACAGTTGTATCGAATTTTACATTACCTACAGAACAGCACACTTTTCTGAATGGTGATCAAAATTACCCCTAAACCCCCCTTAAATTCCCCCAGAGGGAGAATTTCCCACTGGTTGAGAACCCCTAGAATAGAAGAAGAGTGATAATGCAAGGCATTAGCATACTCTTAACAAAAAACGCCAGTGTGTCCATAGTTTAACGTTCCAGCCCACCGACGGAGAACTACACTTGGAAGGCAATCCATAGAGATCTGATTCCATTGACTTTTAATTCCATAGAAAGTGTTTAATCATTAGGATTCGAACCCGAGTCCTCAAGATAGGAATAATGCACTCTGTCCATCGCACCCTCTCGATCCTTATATTATGTATTATTTTATATCATATTTTATTGATTTTACATAGCACCATACATCATTTATATTATTTTTACAAAAACGTAAAATCTTTAGGTAACTCAGGTTACTCCAAACATTAATACCTGCGCTGGGGTAAGTGTACGCAGGTACTTTCTTGTTAATTCATTACCAATTTCGTGCATAATTGCTTTTCAAATGATTAGAGTTACTTTGGGATATTTAATACTAGCACTTTTGTTTGCGAAGGTCAAATTCTCATTTCAATTATTAAATATCACTTTAAAAACATCTACAACAAATTAAATAGTTTTGTCACTTTCTTCAACAACACATTCACATTATTTCCGTTTTTAAATGAGCGGGAGTTTATATAGTTTAGGAGGAAGATAAATAAAACATCTTTTAAATGTGGTAATGAGGGATCTAGGAGGTTGAAATTTTAACTGGGAACGATAGTTTTACCTATTCCATCCACTACATTCCCGCTTACCAAGAAAAAACGTTTGTGAATCTTTGAAAACAATTAAGTAACGCACAGAAGGGTATTTAAATTGCGAAAAAGCATAACCCTTTAAGTATACGTATAACCTTTGAGAATCATGATCGTGTTACGAGCCGCTTGTTAAAGAATAAGTTGTTAGCATCATGACCATTCTATCAACAACTTTTGTTGCTTCAGTAAGGTGATTGTATTTGTCAATAGAGAAAGTGGATAGAATAAAAGAGCCAATCATTGCTGTAATCAACTTCCGTTATTTCCATCAGTCTAGTCAAACCCACATTTATGGAGCAGGGCCTTAATGGTTTCCATGGTGTCTCAACAAGTCTGACTTCCATCGGATACTCACGTTTTTTCTGTTCACATTCTTTGCAAGGCCCCCGGCTACATATTTATCTCCTCTCACTGCGACTTGAAACAAAAATATAGAGTAGACGGGAACTTTGAAGGCGAGACATTATGTGGGTTTTTTTCACATAATGTGTGAGCCCGTAATTTAAGAAATTGTCTCAAAAAGGCAGGCGTGTCTGAATGCTTTCGAGGTTCCAATAGCGAGGGCATCAAAAGTCTCCTTTTCTTCCCACTCAATTTTGGATAGGCGGACCGGTATGAAAGAAAAAAAAACGCGAACTGAAGGTAAATACAGCGAGATATCACATATAATACAACTCAATGAATTTGGACTCAATTTTAAGAAAAAATGTGCCATCTTTCCAAAGATGCCAAAATATCAGCCTATCAGATAATATATCTTTTGAGATAGTTGCCAAAAAGTAGAAGCTGTTTTCGAAGGGAAATGGTGCACGTATACACTCTAGAGAGACTTCATTTTAAAAAATGAGGAATTTATAAAGAATAAATTTCACCAGATATTTAACTAAGTCTAGTTTGAATGTTTTCTTAACTATTTTAAAAACAAATCAATTACAATAGAGTCCCGCAAACCCGGACTAATGTGGACTGAAGGGTGTCCGGGTTCGTGAAATGTCCGGGTTATAGGGAAAGGAGCGAAAATAAGAAAAATGTATGAGTTTTTATACATTATTACTATATTAAACATTTATTTATTGCATAAAAATACAAAATACTTCAACTTAAAATTCAACTGTTCAAAAAGCCTTACGAAAAAACTTAAAACTCTGCTTAAAAAACGTCGCGTCGTGCTCCGGTCGGTGCCGTAGCGTTTGACGCGCGGGGATTTACCGCTCTGCCAGGGTTTCCGGGTTATCCGGGTGTCCGGGTTATTGGTGTCCGAGTTTGCGGGACTCTACTGTACTCACCGCAGTCATTTTCACAGAATAGCACAAAAAAACTTCCGTTGGGCAGGTGTTTTCACCGTACAGCGTGAAAAGAATAAGACAAGTTCAAGACTAATACTGACATATTTATTTGATTACCTACTGAGAATTTCAGTCAAATAAAATGATTTGCGCCATTAATATTACAATATTTACTCCATGCTTCCTACAGCTGCTTAAATTAAAAACAAAAACTTGAATGTGGTCTCTATTATGACTAGGGAAAAATCACGCTCAAACTACATAAAACCGACAACTAGTTCGATGACTTAATATCATGTTCCTCAGTCACATGTCAATAATGATAACGCGTCATGATGGGGAAGTAGTGATGCTAATGCCCTGTTGAAAAAAGGCGGAGCTGCAACGAACGATGTTAAATATTTAGAAGTTTGGCTTAAATGAAACACACTTTTGGAGCAAAGAAACAAGTGTAAGAAAAGGCACATAACCTTCATTAATTCGATAAGTTGATCATGATCATGATAAAAAATTCACCTGAAAATTGAGTTACTTCTGAGATTAATGTAGTTTAAATTGAGAATATCATTTTTTACATTTTATTGTTTTATTTGTATTGCATTTTTCACATGGTGATAAGAGTAAAAGCTTACTAACAATTAATTTCAGAATATTCTTAGTATGTATTCTCTCGGTTCTATAAAGTTCGTGTTTCATTGACGTAATGCGAAATTTCTCTTTTCTCACTCAAACTACCAAGCGGAGAATAAGTTAAACATATTGTACGTATTTAAACTGCATTTTTCTCAGAAATTACGCAATTTGCAGGCGAACGAACGGCAGATTTTTCATTATCATTTCGAAATTATGAAGATAAGGCGCCTTCTATTTCATTTGGTTCTTCCCACCAAAATAGTGTTCATTGTTCGAGTCAACGCCGGGATTGGGTTGGTGAGGTTACGACATGAAGTTTATAGCACAAGCTCCACAATTTAAAAGAACCGGATTCTAATTCCAATAGAGGCGGAGGTTTGTCAGAGAAAACCAGATCTCTACTTGGATGAGGAGGTATGGCAGTATTCCGGCCTCCAAATGGAACGTTGAACTGCGGACCCCTATGCGCCTGTCGTTAAGAGTTTTACCGACGTAATGAGGTTTAAGAGCTAATACCGACGCCGAGTTTTTCTCCACCAATGCTCAAATCTCCAAATAACTCTTTCTTACCTAATTACCCGACTATCTTTTAACGCACAAATGACCTCAAAGGTCGATCGCTTTCCCCAAAGACCCAACTAACAATCGGAGTCGACGCAGAATACTAGATAAGTGTAATAAATCCTTCATTCTCCCGCTGTCTTAAAGTTCGACTCATGATAATTCCCTTTGTAACAAAAATGGTGCGCTCTATGTTCTATATCAAAGTACCTACTATCTTACAAGTCATAGTAAGGGAATGAGGCAGGGGTGATATCACACTAGCCTTTAGAGAGGGAAAGAAAATAGCTTCCCACGTGGAGTACCCGATTTCGATTCCCGGTGGTGGCGGAAAATTTTCAGCAATAATCTGATCCCAACTTCGGAGCCCGGAGAAGAGCGCTTTAAGTTAAGTAGGGCTTTGTAGTAAGACTTTGTCCGTCGAATGAGAGATAACGTCTTGGTCCACTTGGCATCATTCTTTCAAGGCAGTCTTAAGGCCGGTTTGCATGGGGAATGATCTTGCAAGTGATCATTCGAAAGATCATGCGCATGACGTTCATGCGTCGTGTAAAACGGAAAATTCCACGCATGTAAACTCTGATCATTCGAGGAAATTAGAACATGTTCTATTTTTGACCGCATTATCCCTTTAGCAATCGCATGATACGAGGGCACGACGTCCATCTCGGTTGATTTGGTTCATTGAACAACCGAAATTCAATGGGAATAAGATTATTTTGTAATTAAATGAGGGAATTTAGGTTCGTTTCGCTGATTCGATTCGTGCGATTTCGGTTCATGTTAATAGCTCGTTCTGTCAAATCACGCAAATGATATACAAAGATGACGCTTTCAAATGATATTCGAAGATAATACTTATGTTGCCCAAGCCCATAAAAATTATCACAGAAGGGGCTAAAATCACGTAAGGGGATTTTCATTCAGAATTTTTAAATGCTACAGGAGATAGTATTATGGACACTTCACCGCAATAGAGCTAGAACAAGTTTGTACAACTAAAATAAAATCTACTGCAATTCAATTTTACGTAACTGTTGCTTGTTATAACAACTACCATGTAATGGGAAAATGAAATCATTTGACTTGTATCAAACCTTTAAAAAATCCGCTTTAATTTTTCGATGGATACTTTACTCACTTCGGGAATAATAAGGCTTATCACTATTATCTTATAATTATGCTCTCGTGACTTCTTGTTTGTCGTGTCTGACCTTTCATAATAATGCCTGTTGTGAAGTAAGATACCATAAAATTGCTCCACCGTCATCCTTAAAAAATTACGATAGGGCTCAAGGTCCTCTATCAGAAGTTCATCTTGAACCAGGTTGAGTATCCCTCGACTTCTATTCCTCCTCTCTTTTCAGGGTATTTCCCACACATTCCGTCTCCTAGCTTTCTGCGACATGATTGAGGCTGTTACCATAATAATGGACACTGTGACAGCGGTCGCTAAAATTACACCCTTCCAGTCCATCACCAGCAGCTTGACTTCCCTCGTATTAAGGTAAATTTACGATGCTACAAAATTTATTCTCGCGAAGATGCACTATCAGACGATGTAAACAAACCACTCCTACCGTCGATACCCAAAGAGCTATAATCGAAACAGCTGCGTCGGTCGGAAGTTTTTGGTGAATCGATATCTATACTATCGATATAAGTACCACCGCGCATCCCTTCATTGCAGAAAATTCACGGATTTAAATTTACCGTGTAAAACACTCTTTTCCAGGTCATCATTGAAATTCATTCACGAAATAATGCTTGAATTATTATTCGCATGATCATTCGCCCTGTAAAACGTCTTTTAAGCCAGCTCCGGACTTGTCCCTTTCATCCGACCTTCCTCACTTATTCTAATATCTTCCATTCCTACAAATGCGTATTGAAAACTTGTATGGCGGTTGAGAGAAGTCCTCACCTTCCAACCCAAGGTTTGTGGGTAGTCCCGCCTGCATAGGACTTCCTGGATAAAACCTCCCAGGGAGTGTGTTCGTTCGAAGTTGCCTATACAAATGCCTGTGGTAATTCTAGAGCTAATGCATGAATCTCGTGCCCCGAACAGTGATGGAAGGGGTGATTTTATTAGAACAAAACCAATCGGTCGGTCTTCCGTCCGTTGCCTTGGTGACTCTGAATAACGTTTGGCAGATCGCACGGTCCTAGCACCGGCGACGCACCTTTCAAATGTCCACATGTTACCACATCGGAGCATGAGGCCGTAGAATTTTAACTGGTAGGTAAGCCTTCCTCTTTGTAACTGGTTACCTTCAATTTGTCCACATCCATTTACAACAACATTTCCGCGGCATACATTACTTACTAGGCAATTTCGATGACAATTTAACACGCAATTCATGCGTAAACAGGGATTGGTGTGAACGAATTTTGAGTGTTTGTCTCGTTCTGTTTTTGCTGTAGTTTTAAATGGTGCGCGGAAAAGAAAAAATACTATTAACTATTTTTTCGCTATGGGGTCGATAGTTATGAAAACTGTAAAGTTATGGATCTCATTCCTAAATTAAGGTTGCAGGAATTATCCCTTTCATTACTTATCTCTTAGCAGCTATTGCTTTGGATGTTTGGTATGCTCTCATTTCGCTTATTAAAACTATGCAAATTTATTTTATGCATATAAATTGCTGATGCGCATTATTAATATTCATCCTGAGTAAATAAACTCGTCTTTTGTCGCATAATAACTCTTTTCTCAAGTGATTAAATATTCAAGTGGTATATCGTGCATCCGCCATGTTGATTACTTATGGAACACATAAGTATTAATATCCATTTCATCAAGCTAAATAAGCTATGACACCATTTATGAAACTGATAATTTTAGCGAATGTTTCTGCAACGCAAACTTAATGAGTTTCTTGACTTACAGATCTCATAACTTTATTTGTCACATATTATTTCTGCGACCATCCATCAGATTGATATATAATTCTAAAGGAAGAGAAATGAAATTGACCTCGATGAATGGAACAGATAACTTCAGAGAGAACAACGCCGAAAAACCATAACAGGGACAAAGTCGGTAAGCCGCAAACGTTTCTTATTTTATGGTTTCCACCTTTAATGAGAGTATCTGATCATACTATCAATAGGGCATGATGTATCGCGTAGATACTTTTCTACTCCAATAAATGTATTTCACAATGATAGTATTACATCTTGACCCTTCTGGTCACTTTCCACGAGCAAACGGACGTGAAACACTGCCATGGCCAAAAGAGTAATAGGTCAATGAAACTATCCACAACGTAGGTTCACTAACAACTCGCCTGGCGTTCCACTGTTAGCCGGTTGGGTGTATTTGTTGGGGCATTGTACTCAGTGACATTTGGACTGCAGTGTCAGAAACTTAGGTACCTACTGACTCATTTGGGGGGCGAGCTCAAAATTAATTGCAAACAAGTGAATTCTTTTTTCCGTTAAAATATGTAACCAACTAGTGGATACAATAACGTTCACTAGCTGAGCATTCCAATTTTACCTCAAAACCTGTTTAAATAAATACATTTACTGAGTGACGGGACACGTTTTAATCGTAGAGCAATGCAATACTTATTAACAGTGAAAAATGTCTGTTTTATACACCATTGACTGTAAAACAAATTGGGTATAATGAATGAAAATTATTTCAACTGCCATCAACAGGGGAGGAGCGACTTGGGATATTTTCACTTGGAGGATTGTAATAGTTTGGCAACTAAGCTTTATGCAAGATAAGAACATAAGCATGAAACATTTATTGTCTTTCACTTTCACGTTTTGGGGGCATTTTCTATCGTTGAATATGTTAACGTCAAGTCAATAAGCATTCGAGGCTGAATTAAACGCACCATTATTTAATTGTCATTCTATTCAGACATCTGTATCAACGCCATATCATCGATCAATCAGGTGGGGTGCAAAAAAAAAGACGCCGAAATAATTCAGAACAGGGCCCCAAAATTGTCAACCAACGAAAATTTATCGCGAGTTTACACGGCTGGGACGAAAAGTCATCACCTGTATCTAGATTCAAAGATATTGATTCCTTTTTTTTAACGGTCCCAGTATTGAATTAGATGGTTTTTAAAATTGACTTGATAATAATTTCAAATTTATAAGAGGAAACACTGTATTTTCAGGAAATATTTGTCACCAGCACCCTCACAAAACCAAAAGAATGGATTTCTAATTCGAATTTCTTCGGTGTTTTACCTATCGAAATTACTGCTGATAATACTACACTTCAAAAAATATTTCAGGCTCTAAGTGATGTTATTCCACTTTCAGAACCGAAAAACAAGCAGCTGCATTGTGTAGGAAAAATTCAGGTGAAGCATAATGAAGAGACGAGTTTAAATTCACAGGAAGGCTTACTTGTCACAAAAGAACACTTTAGCCGATCTCCTCCATAACATCAAACCTTTCATTTATATACAAAAAACGTAGAAGGATTATTTTAAAGCATTTAAGTCAAATTTTAAGAGTAAATCGTTATTTTCAAGTTTTGGTCCACTTCTACCAGAACTGAAAATGGATATTTTCACGTATTTTGCGACGTTATTGAAACGGCAGGAACAAAACAGAGTAAAAACGAAAACGGCCGGTCAGGATGGAAACGTCGGTTTTCGCTTGATCACCGGAGTTACGCATCGTTGGGCACGGCCCGAATTTGAATGAATGATCCTTCAATGCGTTCGGAATGTTGTCAACCCGGTTTTAAGCAGCAGGCAGTAAGTGCGCAATGAAATAAACTTTCGAACCACTTTATACTGAAGTACTATGTACAATGCTGGAAAACACGGATGCATCTGACAGTGGTAACACAAAACGTAAGAATATTGGAGCAGGAGAATGAACATCAACCCATCAACTATATCTGTTAAGTACGAAAACCGTGGCGGTAGGGATTGAAACAACCATTAATTACACCAAAGTCATGATGCATGATTTATATATGTCCTCAAATGTATGTATTGTTACCTGTCCACTATAAAATGGCACCCTGCTGTATGTGGTTATCTTTCTTTAAAATAAAAATAAAATAAATATACTCACGCAGCATTGTCGGCGACATCTTAAGAGCAAATGAAAAAGCATCGGGATTTCATACAATACCTAGGCGACGGAAGAACAGATTGACCGGTACGTTATGATTTCAATGGTCCGAAGGAGCTCTGAGTAACGAGGAAGGTCAATGCCCATAAGAATGTACCACTAAATGATTGTACCCCTCTATCAAAAGTTAAGAGAACCAGAAAAGCACAGGTGAATCCGTTGAAAGTAAAACATTATGTCAGGGACAAAAGAGCATACTTCCTCTTTTTTTATTCTACGTTTCCACAAATTAAGCGCCATGATACCTACTCTAACTCCAAGCGTTTAAGTAGCTGAACGAGATTTTATCAAGTCATATTGGAGACTATATTCGAAGTTTACTTTAAAATTTACAGTGTAATAAGAAGCATGAATAAATATGGTATTATTAATTGCGCAAAAACTTAGTTTTTAAGAATTTACTCCTCAGTAATTAACCTAACGTCTTCATTTAAGGAATAAAAACTTGTTGAACTTCACCTAATCGTTTCACACGGCACGCTGAAAAAGTCTTCACAACCGAAGGTTTTATTTGTAATTTTAAAAATATTATTACTATGGAGAGTAATAAATGTATTTTGAAAAGTATTTAATAAAACAAACAAACTGTGCTATGCAACATTTATTACGCAATTTGTCCGTCAGAACTCCCTCATTTTTTTAAATAATGTTACTCAGGAATTCACCTCGTTTCATGTCTCAAGGAAAAAAGATTTAATTTTAAGGAAAAAATCTCTAAAAGTAATGCGGTAAGTGACTGATATATTTTCACCATTAGAATGATTAGATTTTTATATAAGACTAGATGAAAACATTGCTGAAATAGGGTAAATTATTGGTTTAATAGCCAAAAGGTAATGAATAAAGTAAACAATGACATATAAATTAATTTTTTGTTTAATCATTTATAAATAATAACTTAAAAACTTAAACATCTACTTGACAGTTCGTTAGAATTATTTAAATTTTATTTTTTATTTAGAAAGATTCATACGCCCGCGCCACGTGTCAGTTAGTGGAGAACGTATATGGGAGCTCGCTTGCCATCTGTTGCCGCACATCTGAATTACTACGCCTAACAACTGAATCAAACGTACGTACGCGCAGCCATTTATATTGTATATAGTTTGAGCGAGATATCATTTCACATAAAATCAAATGAATTTGGCCTCATTAAAATGGAAAATATCACATTCGTCTAGATACACAAAAAAGCGACTCACCGTCCTGCTTTTTGAGATATTTGCCAAAAAAATGGAAACAGTTTTACATGGGATGTGGCACGGCTGTGCGCTACGGGCACACCTTACAATACCTTTCAAAGGTCTCACTTGAGCTGTGGACATAAAAAAATTCAAAAACAATACCTTGTATTGCTTTGAAACTGTATTTTATTCACCAACATTTTTTGAACGGTGGAGTTTTTTTAGCATTCCCTTAACAGGAATTTTATTTATTCTTTTGCATCATGTGACGAAATTTTTGCAATAACCTTGGTAACCATCCCCTAATGAGGTTTGTGGTCCATTTTGATGTACTATGGTTAGTCACAGTAACCTCAAAATTTGTTGAAAAGAAAAGTCAATTAAAAGACTCAAACATGTATATTTAGGTAATTAATGCGAATCTTACTCAAATAAAACGAAGAATTAGCTTCTTTAATATTGTCATATTTGAGTAATGCTTACTACAACAGCCCAAAGTTAAGGTGGCTGGAGCGGCAATAGTGGGTCATCGAGTGTACATTTTAATATTTTTTAAGCAAGCCGAATATAAATTCTTGGACCACATTTCATTAAAGTTCATCTTTTTATGCGGTGGAACTCGCATTATATGCAGCAATGGAAGTGATATATTAAAAAATTTTCCTTAATTAAAGCTCGATATGACTAGTTTTTGCCGCGAAATATGGACGAAATTATATTGAAATATCTAATATTCAAATGTTTAACGCGGCGACACACCCTGCTATTTGTTAGCAACAACAATAATAATAATAAATGTATTACTTCGCGTTTAAAAGAAAATGTGAGCAAATGTATTCAAATTACATAATGTACGTCATGTGCCGTAAGGCTACAGGTTAAAATAGTATTCACTCTAAGTATCAAATCAATATGATGCAATTATTTTCACTATTATCTTTAAAGTTTACCTTAATCCACCTTAAAATACATTTCTCCTTTGGTTTCTATTACGTCTAGAGGAGCATCTCGCACAAAATGCCTATAAAATGAGGCTACATTCCTTAAATTTGTCACATTAATTCACTCAAGTTCCCCTTTAAAAAAAATCACTTCCCTCAGCGGAACGCGCCGTACAACTGTACCAGCCTCACGGCGAATAGCGGTGCCCGTGACGTCAGAGTCAGCTGTGAACAACCGCTCTCCGAGTGGCCGCAGCGTGAACAAAACAAAGAGCTTTCACCTTCGATATCGTCGCCGCCGCCGAACAGTTCCCTTCTCGCGGTGGCTTCCGCCGCTTTCCCAAGCCACCCGATCGAATGTCGTAATCTCTCGAAGAGATCCCTCGTTATGCTTTGACGGGAAATTTATGATCAAAACCTTACGGCGGTGCTACGAAGACCTATTCATGCTTATCGCGATGGTAAAAGGTAACCCGTGATGTGCTTGTGACGCTGAAATGAACAATATTAAGAGGGGCAAGCTCTTGACGAGTAGGAGCTGGGACAAGGCCCGTCTCCCTTGCGGTATGAAGGTCTTTTCGAGTCCAAGGACATCGATGCCATTGAATAAGAATTATTTCGGAAGCATTCATGTATATTGAATGAATTATCGACATCCTGGAATGCTAGCTATAGCCAGTTCATTATGGAACACAGGTAGAAACGGAGATCCGAACCATTCATCCAAAATACAACTATTCCCTTTTGTAAAAAAAAAAGTCATTTGATCTTGTTTAAGTCCCTGATATATGCATTTTTGTACATGATGATTTAGAAATATTGTTTTGTGAACTGCTTGAAACTATCTGTGAACATTTATGTTGTTAAATCTATTTTTTTTAATGGTTAATGATTAAAATTGTCAACTTTTTGAAATTCTCTTTATTTTAACCAACACTTTAATTATTATTTTTTATTTGTCTTACCATGAAATGTGATTTTTCTGTGAACTCTGTATTTGTCCTTAAGTGGCTCTAAACAGAACAATAAACAATTATTATTACAAGTATCAAGCCAAAACGAAAAGTCGTAGCACTGAAACATTTTTCAGAAAAGAAAGGATAATAAATGAAATAACTGTAAGAGTTAACCATTGGTATTTCATTGATACAAATCAGGAAGAACGAATCGGCCTAAAGACGACAGTTGTCTTGACACCGAAGTTGCAACGGTAAGTATCAGCTCTCATAGAAGATAGATTTGAATACTATACAAAAGTGGGCTTTCATCAAAGACAAGTATTAGAATAAACATGATTTCTTATGATAATCAAACCAAGTTTGAAAAACACTTATAAATAAACAATAAACTAAATTATTCACTACATGACTTATTAAAAGCCTAACACTTAATTAGCACCGCGATGCAAAAGAGCATGGATGGATTTAATGGTTAAAATGTGCGTTTATTGCCTCCTCTAATACATCTAACTCGATTTAAAATTACTGCTCATCTTTTTCGGTGCAAACAATTGGATTGAATTCATTTCATTCCTCATTCCAGTTTACTATTGATGGTTCTGTAGAAAGAGTAAAAATTGAATTCTGCTAACCCACAATTGTGTGATTTGTATATTGCCAATGTATGTATGAAGCCTGCGATTTTATATATTTCATCAAACCCCACGCAACAAGCCTGAATACAGCTCCCACTATTGTATCGTTAAAAAAATACCTTCCTGCGTGTTTTTAACAAAGAGTATTGTTTATCACTAGCTCGCGGGTGAAAAAAAGGTTCAAAGACAATTAAAGAGCTCAGAATCGCGTGCAACACGGGATTTCAGTCCTCTTCACCTCAGCTCTGATCCGAGCACGAGGACAACAGCGACGCGCTTGGCCTTGGAGTAATGCGAGCGATTATAACTATGCCGCTTCGCACAATGTTTTCGAAGCGTTCATCGCAGACCTGAATGGAAGGGGAGAGAGGTTAAGTTCAGTTTATCAACACGTTCCCGTTCATAAAGTCAACTCAACGCCTGATGGTTGTTGAACGTGTTGAACGCCTCGTAAGAGAAGCAATGTGTATCTACGAGCAACGCTACTAGCAGGACATCGTTCTGCTTACACGTTAAACTTTGTGACTTTTCGATAGTAAATATAACGTAAGAAAATAATAAAACAATGAATATGGCAGTTTAGAATATTTTTGCGTTTTGGAAATCGATGTGTTTGTACTCCTCGAGTTCCAGAGACATTGATTGAATCTCCACGTTTGTATATAGCGTATAAACTCCTCCAGCAAATCAAATTCATGCACAGAATTTTAATCCGCTCTCAAAGCCACGCATATGAATAGCGAAACTTGGTGGCACTCACCAGCGGAGAGTCTTAAGTCACTGAAGACAAATTAAGCGTTGATTGGCGGGAAAAGTGACCGAAGGGCTCAG